>JAHNEJ010001809.1:0-278414 GCA_022559845.1 Amorphophallus konjac
GATTCAGACTTTTGCTTTGAGGGGTTCCGTTTATCGTACCAGGCACGACCAGGCTTTTCTCTTGATTTTGATTTTGTATTTCTTTCCGTGAGGGAGATATAGTCGTTTGACGTTGGTGGGCTCCCTCTTCGTATGCCTGCGGGGACACTGCCCTCTTCTCGTGCTCTGATCGATGCTCGAGGAAATGGTCCTACTCTTGCCTTTGGGGTTTGAGTTTCGGTTTCTCATGCTCAGCGTTTTAAGGGCGCCGACTGTCTCATTTGGTCGAAGAGAAAAGAATAAAGATTACAGCTTCCGGAGATCTTCTAGGTGTGGCCCTACCGTAGGTGATGCTACCAACTTTTTTGAATAAAATACATAAGTGAACACATGTTAGCTTCCTTCGAGCGAGCATAGGCCGACGTGGCCGGACAGGGGTCTCCACGGTTCTGGCAAACCAAGACCCGGTGCCTACCAAGCCTTAATGGGCCCTATCCTAACATGAGGGTTAGATGCAGGGACTTAACTACATGGTGCCTGCCAGGCATCGGCATTTTGAATTTTCCATATTTTTAGTTGTTTTCAATATTTTCTTGTTTTTGATGTTTTTTATCTTTTCATCATTCATTTTTTTTGTTTTGTGCTAAGGGTAGTATTTCTTAAGATAAAGCCCATTCCAAGGGTGGGATAACTCGGTCCCTTCGGCGTTGATTAGCTTGTAGGCGTTGCCAGCGTACACGGCTTGAATTACAAATGGTCCTTCCCAATTGGGTTGGAGCTTAGAACGCGGCCCTCCAGGTTTGACAAAAATTCTTTTTACGACCATCTCACCGACTTTGAATTTTCTCTCAACGACTTTCTTTTGGTAAAAGCGAGCGAGTCTATTTTGATACACACGCGCGTGTTCGGCGGCGGCCAGCCGCTTCTCATCCAAGAGTTCCAACTGGGCGAGGAGTGAATTACGACGATCGTCGAGGGGAAATTCCTCATCCAATTGTACCCTGAGAGAAGGGATCAGGGTCTCGTACGGGACTACCGCTTCCATACTATAAGTGAGGGCAAATGGAGTCTGCCCGGTGGGGGTACGGATTGAGGTGCGATAGGCCCATAGGGCTTCGATAAGCTTTTCTGGCCAGTCTGAAAACTTACTAGACTCGCAGGTTTTTTTGATGATTTTGAGCAATGTTTTATTGGTGGCCTCCGCTTGACCGTTACCTTGTGGGTAATAAGGCGATGAATGATGCAACGCAATTGCGTACCTTTTGCAGAGGTCCTGTAGGTCCTGAGAAATGAATTGTGGCCCATTGTCGGTGACGATCGTGCTTGGGACGCCGAATCTGGCGAGAATGTTCTTCATGATGAACTTGCAGACTGTTGACGCCTTGATCTCCGCGTAAGCTTCGGCTTCGGCCCATTTGGTGAAGTATTCCGTCGCAGTAAGGATGAAAGATTTCTGCTTGGTGAGGGAATTGGGATCACCTAGGGGACCAATGATGTCGAATGCCCACATGGAGAAAGGCCATGGGGAGGATATTGGATGAAGTGAGGAAGATGGTGAATGGATTTTATCGGCGTGAAGTTGACACTTGACACACCTACGGACATAGACAGCACAATCCTCTTCCATAGTGGGCCAATAAAAGCCTTGACGAATGATCTTCTTGGCGAGCATCTGACTATTCACGTGGCCACCGCACACACCCGAGTGCGTCTCTTCTACACATTTCCAAACCTCATCGTCACCAAGACATCTTAACAGAATACCAGTAAGGCTCCTCCTATAGAGTAGACCTCCAATCAATGTGTATTTCTGAGCCACCCTTCTTATGGCTTTCTTGTCCTCTGTGGTGGCCCCTTCAGGATAAGACTGATCTTGGCAATATTTGACAATTTCATAGAACCATGGTTTCTCTTCATCAGCCAGTTCTTCTTCGGCCTCTGCCAACATGAGCTCCCTCTTCTCAAGGATATCTTCCTGCAGGATCTTCCTTGCTATCCTGTCTTTGATGTTTACGTAGGAAGCATCATCGACTGCAGGGGCGTGAAGTTTGTAGATGGAAATGGACTTAAACCATCTTCCTAGAGGGAACCTTATGGATGATGCCAATGAGGCGAGGGCATCGGCGAGAATATTCTGATGACGAGGGATATGAACAAAGATCAGTTTTGTGAACAGTTTGGCAAAGGCAGCAGTGAGTTCTTGGTATGGCTTGAGTTTGGGATCGCGAGTGCGATACTTAGTGAGTACCTGGCGAAGGATGAGTTGACTATCACCTACGACTCGCAACTCAGTGATACGAAAAGAATGAGCGAGTCCTAGGCCAGCTAGAAGAGCTTCATATTCGGCTATATTGTTGGTGACTGGAAATTTGAGCTGGTATGCCAATGGGAATGTGAGGCCTTCCGGCGACAGGAGGGCGATGCCGATTCCTCTCCCTTGAGAATTCAGAGCTCCATCAAAATATAGTGTCCACATTGGCTCATCTGATTGGTTGATGGACATTAGTTCCTCATCTGGAAACTCTGATTGGACGGGATCGAACTTGGGAAGAGGATGGTGAGCGAGATGCTCGGCTATGGCATAACCTTTAATCGCCTTTTGCTGGATGTAGGTGATGTCGAACTGAGAGAGAAAACTTTGCCAGCGTGCTAGCCTATCCGTAAGGACGGCTTTCTCCAGAAGGAATTTGATAGGATTCATTCGAGCAATCAAGTGGACTTCGTGAGCCAAGAAGTAGTGCTTCAATTCTGCACTACCCAAACGAGGGCAGCACAGGTTTTCTCCATGCCGGTGTACTTCTGCTCACAGGGATTGAGAAGTTTGGACAAGTAATAGGTTGCCCGTTCCTTGCCTTCTTCATCAGCTTGTGCGAGGACGGCTCCCACGGAGTCATCCAAGACTGAGATGTAAAGGATCAGAGGTTTTTCTGGTTTAGGTGGAATGAGAACGGGTGGACTAGCCAGATATTCCTTCAACCCTTCAAAAGCTTTCTGACATTTAGAATTCCAGTGGAATTCTACTCCTGGCTTGGTCAACTCGTAGAGAGGTCTACACCTTTGTGAATGTTGAGACACAAACCGACGAATAAACTGCAGCCTGCCGATTAAACCTCGGACTTCCCTCAAATTCTTGGGAGGCGGCATATCCCTGATAGCCTTGGCTTTGTCGGGATCTATCTCGATCCCTCTTTTACTCACAATGAACCCCAGCAATTTACCTGACGACACACCAAACACACACTTTTTCGGGTTCATTTTCAATTGGAATTCTCTTGACCTTTGCAAGACCTTAGCCAAAACTTCTGGATGTTCCATCCTGGTCCTTGATTTCACCAATAAGTCATCCACATACACTTCCAGATATATGTGCATCATGTCATGAAATATGGCCATCATCGCTCTTTGGTAAGTAGCTCCAGCATTCTTTAACCCAAACGGCATGACCACGTAACAATATGTTCCCCAAGGGGTAGTGAATGACGTCTTTTCCTGATCCTCTTCTGCCAAACGAATTTGATTGTATCCTGAAAATCCATCCATGAAAGAGAGGGTTTCAAAACCTGCCGTGTTATCAATCAACACATCAATGTGAGGTAAGGGAAAATCATCCTTTGGACACGCGCGGTTAAGGTCCCGGAAGTCGATGCAAATCCTGACTTTCCCATCTTTCTTCATGACCGGGACAATGTTCGCCACCCATTGAGGATAAAGAACGACTCTAATGAACCTGGCTTTGTGGAGCTTATCGACCTCTTCTTTCATTTTCAAAGCCATCTGAGGGTGGAAACGCCTTAACCTTTGTTTTACCGAGATGGACCCTGGTTTTAGGGTTAAACGGTGTTCGACCAAGGTTGAATCCAAACCCGGCATATCCTCGTAGCTCCATGCAAACGTGTCCTTATATTCCTTGAGGACCTCAATTAATGCCTCTTCTTCAGAGGGTGGTAGGTTGTCACTTATGAGGATGATCCTAGGGTCTTCCTCAGTCCCCAAGTTGACTTCTTTGGTGGATTCTTCTACGGCGGTTGACGGCTCGTCGAATCTCCTCATTCCGCTAGCGTATGCGCCCGCCGCATCCTCATATTCTTCACCCTCATCTTCAGTGGGGCATTCTTCATCCGTGATCTCGTAGACTCCATACCCTTCATCAGATGCACAGTCGCCCTCGCATTCTATTTCGGGTAGCTGGATGGGATTTTCTAACAACTGGGGGATGACAAGAAGGGCCTGACACCTGGCGGCCAAATCCAGAAGGAATCGACGAGGGATCTGCCTACCCTTGGATTTCTTCCTAGGTACTACCCTTGGCCTATCATTCCTAGATTGACTGACAATATTTACAGACGAAGAGGAAGATGAGGAGGATGGTGTAGAATGTACAGGAGAAGACCCCTCAGAGGAGGGGTAGAAAAGGTCGCTCATCGGACCTTGGACGGGTGGTCCGCAAGGCGGTACGCACCCGTGGGAGATGTAGGAGGTTTCCTCAACGAAGATGTGTTGTTGGAGAGTTTGAAAATTGACGTTTTTTTTTCGTTTTCATTTTTAATGACAAAGCAGTGAAAAGAGATTGGAGGAGAGAGGAAAGTGGTTATGGCTAGAGGATTGTGGGGCTCGTAGAGCAGATCATGGTTGAAGACCTGGCGCGGGTTGAAAAGCCCGCGTAGGTATGTAAGCAAAGAAGGGGACCTGGGAAGATCATCAGACAATTGTCTGGCCCAGGAAGAAGATATCAGCAAAGGCTGAGACGAGTGGATGGAGAGGATGGCGGCTAATGAGCCGTCGACGGCAATGTTGAGGACGGATGAAGATCCGTCGATGACAGAGTCCTTCTGGCGAGGACGAGGATAGTTTGGAACCTTGGCAAGAGTGGTAATATTCTCTGGTATTTCGGAGATCAATGGTGGTCCTTCAAGCTGTGGAGATGAGAACATCCTTTCCAGTGCAACGGAAATGTCCCATATGTCGAACCATTTGTCCCACTCGCATTCCGGATCTTTGATCTTGCCTCTTTTGGTGATCCTCGGACATTTTTCAGCCAAATATACAGCATGTGATCCTCCATATGCTTCTCGTGGGTGATCTCCCATCTGAACAACGGGCCCTCTGTTGAAGTGGTTTGATAGAGTCCACGTGAGGGGCTTCCAATCTGCCTTGAACGGTCCTTTGAAGCCTAGGCCAAACCTACGGTTCGGCCTAATTTCTTTTGGCGGCTTGAGCATACCCTGTAACTGTGCGCCCAGACCTTTTCCCTGTTGATAGCCGATGTTCCTCATAATCTCCCAACCTTTGGAGTGAAAAGGGAGACAGGATGTTGCGGTTGCCCTGACCGGCTCCTTTGGTGCTAGTGGAACATGAGATGGATCACGTACGTCCAGCAGTGACAATATGGGCCGATGAGACGGCCAAACAGAAGGCAGAGAGGTGTTGATAGCATCCACTGTGTGAAGGACAGGTGTACTGACCACTTTAATAATTCTCCCATTGTAAGGAAACTTCAGGCACTGATGGTTGGTGGATGGCACAGCGTCCATGGCTTCGATGTAAGGGCGACCCAGTATAGCCTTAAATGTGGGGTCCATGTCGAGGACATGGAATTCCGTGGGATTGCCATGGGGCCTAGTTCTGCCTTCAGAATAATCATCCCCTGCGGCGGCCTTTTGCTATTGTCATAAGCCGTGACCGTGATCGAGGAAGGTCTTATTTGTTCCTCGTCAACCCCACACAACTGAAGAGTGCTCATGGAGATCACATTTATGGACGCACCCGTGTCGACAAGACACGGGTTTATGGATACCCCATTAATTTTTATTGAAATGCACAATGCATATTTCCGAGATTCCTTGGGAGCGAGCTCGTAGTTGTGAAACATGATGGCTGGTTGTGTGTCTGTTGGGGTTAGGACGGTCGAAATCTTCTCCACGGGGAGGTCTTCATTAACCATGACCTTTTGAAGATATTCCATCAAGGCCGCCTGGTGGGATGTGGATCTTTGAAGTAGCTCTAGGATGGAGATCCGGGCAGGCGTCTTGTCCAAGTGTTTCAGTAGATCATACTGTGTTCCAGGGATAGCTCTTTCTGGTTGTTCTGCATCATCCTTCTCTGGCTGAGATTGCTCGGGATTCTGACTGTTGTGGGGGAAAACCCTGTGGAAAATCCTTCCACTCCGGAGCACCATTGCCTGCGGCTTTTGTACCTCTGTGGGGGTAGCAGTGGGTTTTAACAGGGGTTTGAGGGGTAGTAGTGGAGGAATGGTTGATGAAGCAGGGGTGATGACGGGAGCAGGGATTCTGATGAGGGGTTTGTTAGGTGGAGGCATGGCGGAGGTAGAGGGGATATCGCGCGGATTATGAAGGATAAGGGGTTTGGAAGGTGGAGGTGGAGGTAAGGTTTGAAACGGGTAAAGGTTTTGAGGTGGATGGTGGGTGATGAGTGGTTTTGAAGGCATTAGTGGTGATGTGGTGGAGAAAGACGGGGTTATGTATGGTGGACGGATGATAAGGGGTTTAGAAGGCGTAGGGGTAAATGTGGTAGAGGTGGATGGTAAAGTGGGGGAGTGGGAGAAGGTGAGAGGGTGTGAAGGCGTAGTAGAAAGTGTCGGTTGATAGGAGGTCGGGGTGCGGATGAGAGGGCGTAATGGTAGTGGAAATGGTGAAGGCGATACCGATGCGGGTTGATGAGAGAGAGGTGCTACCCGGGCAAGGTGAGGGGGTTGCATGACGATAGGGTTGGAGGTATAAAGAATGGAGGTACTTTCCTGGTGCCACACCTGCTCTCTCCCGACTTCCGGAAGGAGGAGATGGGGTTAACCTGATGATTGGGCTGTTGGTGCTCCGGTAGTGGATTCTGGATTATGCCCATGTCGGGCTGTTGTTGTGGGGCCTGCTGAGGCTGCTGTTGTTGTTGTGGTTGCTGCTGCTGCTGCTGTTGTAACTGCTGCTGTGGCCTCTGAGGAGGTCTCCTAGCCTTGAGAGCCGCGACGTACCGTCTCATCTCATCCCAATCTATTTGATGTTCATCATTCATATCATGGATGTAATCTTTGAAATGGAAGCAGTAATCCACTGTGTGTCCCGGCTGCCTGTGGTAGACGCAGTATTTGGAGGTATCAACATTGGGGGGCCACGCGGGCCTTTCTCTGGGTAGGGCGAGTTGGTTTGATGCCATGAGGGCATTAAAAATATCTGCTAAGGTTTCTGGCAATGGTGGATAGTAGGCTCTCTTAGGACCGAGCGGCCTCCTTTGTTGCTGTTGGGGACCATAGTTCCCCGGGGGTGGAACTTGGTTGTACTGAAGCGGTGGTTGTTGTTGCTGAGGTTGTGGTTGTTGTTGCTGGGGTTGGCGTAATGGAGGCATATTATCCTGGGGTGGATTATTTTGGGGTGGAGGACGGAGAGGGAAAGGACCTGTTGAAGGGGTAGTCGGGGCATTTGTGGAGGCCTTGGGTTGACTGCATAGTTGGCATTGTTGACCGCACTGACTTGCTCATTTGTCACGACCCCTTCTGTGGCTCCGCCCGGGACACCAGCGCCTGTCTTTCTGACCACTTTGGGCTTCGGCGACTCAAACATGTTCATGATGGGGGAGTCTTTTAGCTGGGTTTGGATGTATCGGGCCCTTTCATAGAGTTCCTCCATTGTAGTAAGTTTATTCATGGCGAGGACGTGTCTGAACTGCGGGGTTGCATTAGACACAATCATTTTCACTTGTTCGGGCTCGGAGAGGGTATCCCTTATTCTTTCCGCCAGAGACCTCCATCTATCAGCATATCGGACAAAATCCTCGTCGGGTTTCATCTTTTCGGCCACTAGGTCGGTAATGGAGAGTGAGGGACCGACCCTATCCCTATATTTCTGCAAGAACCTTCTCTGCACTATTTCAAAATTCTCGGCCTCGCGGGGCTCCAGAGAATAGAACCACTCAAGCGCGGGACCATCCAATGATCTCCGAAAGAGGTATGCCAGGGACCTCTGATCGTTTTGCCAATAGGAGGACTCATACATGAAGTCCTTGAGGTGAATGAAGGGGTTGCCGGTACCATTGTATCTGCGGTACGTGGGCATTTCGGAGGGAGGAAGATGAATGACGGGGAGGATTGGCAAAGCAACCTCCGGGGTGGCTTTCACGTCCACCATTCTTCTCAGATTTTGAAACTGCTCGTCCATGCGATTGAACCTATTGAGGAGCGATTGGGCGAGCTCCTCTGGGGGTGAAGGTGGCACTTGCCATTGGGGGAGAAACTGTCTCCCGGAGACTTGAGGGGGAAACCCGGAATGAGAGGGAACTGTCGGACCACCGACAGTTGGCCCTGGCTGAAACGGTGTGTGAGGAACACCGGGAGTTTGAGATTGTGACGGGAATTGGAATGAGGGAGGTTGTTGGCTCGCTTGTCCTTGAAGCGAGGGAGACTGGATGGCTTGCGCCAATGAAGGAGATGGAATGGCCTGCACGGACTCGTGGAGAGGTGCGATAGCCGGAGTTGACTCCTGGGGCGTGGGGGAAACAGATTTCCCCTTTAGAATGGCCTGGAAGGCCCGGAGCTGTTCAGAGGTAAGCTCCGTGTTGGCGAGGACGCCCAGTAAGGAAGTGATATCCTGTGGCGGGGAGGTGTCCCCGGCAATAACCTGCACCTCATGCGAGGGGTCATGAGAAGGACCCGAGTCCATAGCATAGACTCGCGGGTCGGCTGTCAAACCACGGCTAGGGTGGTTCTCCTCAGAAGACTCGTGAGACATGCTCACAGTTCTCCAGAACGCAAAAACATACACTAGCAAGTAGGTAGCAGAGATTATCAAACAAGTGGATGCCTTTACGCCTTTTTTTTGTTTTGATTTTGATGATTTTTTTGTGTGTTTTTAGCGAGATCCGAAGTTCACACAAGATAGGGACCCTAGTTTATTTTTGTTTCACCGCCGTGTCAGCTAGGGTCTCTCGTCTCACCACGAATGAAATGACTAACTTCGGGGAACTTCAATGGTACAACCAGCCCAGTGAACGAAGAGGAGATTCTTCGATGTCGGGGACTTACGGAGGTCCCAGTGTAGGAGATTCTAGTCCGTTGAGAGGAATTCCCAAACGGAGAGTCCTTCCTTCACCGGGAAAGGGTGATCCTCAAAAAAAAATGAAAAAAAGGATAGAAAAGAGGAATGGATGTATGCAATGGAATGCTGACAGATATATGGAGTGGGAAAACAACAGAAATAACAAACATGTAATAAACAAAGAACCAATCAGAACTGACGGTGCTGCCGTGAGCACAACGGGGGCGCGCGTGGGCGCCAAGGTGGAGAGGCACGGGTGGTGCCGAACTTGCAAGGGTAGCCGGAGGAAGCAGTAGATGTCCCACCGTGATCGCCAATCTGTGAGCGACGTCACGCGGTTCGGAGTTCGATGGTGCGGGGAAGAGGATGCGGAGAGCGCGCGGGCTCTTCTTTTTGTTTGTTTTGCTGTTTGCTGCAACACAGAGATGAGAGAAGAGAGAGAAGGGGCCACCACGGGAGATTGCTCCGGCGGGGCGAGCGGGACAAGTATAATATAGCAAGATATGGGGTTCAAACGGCCATAGCGGGAAGTGACTCGCCGCGATCTCGGGGGGACGGGAATGGTGCAGAAATTAAATAACAAAAATTGAAACGGCCATTGGGGAAGTGACTCGCCGCGGCCTCGAGAATATGAGCAGAATATAGCAGAATATAAAAGAGAATATAAGAACAGAGATTTAAACGGCCATTGGGGAAGTGACTCGCCGCGGCCTCGAGAATATGAGCAGAATATAACAGAATATAGAGAGAGTATAAGAACGGAAATTTAAACGGCCATTGGGGAAGTGACTCGCCGCGGCCTCGATGATATGAGCAGAATATAACAGAATATAGAGAGAATGTAAGAACGGAAATTTAAACGGCCATTGGGGAAGTGACTCGCCGCGGCCTCGATGATATGAGCAGAATATAACATGATATAAAGAGAATATGAGAACAGAAATTTAAACGGCCATTGGGGAAGTGACTCGCCGCGGCCTCGATGATATGAACGAAATATAACAGGATATAAAGAGAATATGAGAACAGAAATTTAAACGGCCATTGGGGAAGTGACTCGCCGCGGCCTCGATGAAAAGATGTGATCGCCAGGGGCCGAAAGACCCCAAAATAAGAAAGTGATCGCGCCTACCTCAAGAGCGGGAGATGGCGGGTTGCTTCTTCCTCTCCTTCCGGCCGGCCGACGGAGAGGGCTTTCCTCGGCTACCCTTGCAAAACAACGACAAACAAATGACAAGTGGCTTAGAAAGATGAATGTGTAGTATTCATATCCTTGCAATAAAAATGACGAAATAACGGGAAGACACACACCTGGTTGGTGTTATCTTTTAAACCCCTCTCGGACTCGAGTAGGAGGAAAATGAGATGATGGATGCGAGATGATGAATGCAAAGAACTACGAAGAAAAGGAAAGAGTTGGCTTATTGGATGTGCCGGTGGTGAAATTCGGCGGAGCTCCGGCAGCGTGGGGACGACGTAGAAGCGCGGTGGATGAAGACGACCTTCCTCTCGCGAGCGTGGCACCCGAGAAGCCGGCAGAACCTCCACCTACAAAAGACCCCACGGGTTAGAAAAATGACTCCGTAGCCTCTGGGCTCCGGCAGCCTATCGGATCACTGCTTAGCTCCCCTAGAACTGAGGGGGTGGGCCTCTATTTATAGAGCTCCGGAAGGTGGAGGCGTCCAGGACCCTGGACACCTCCATCAGGGCCGAAATAATATTTTATTCTATTTTTATTGATTTTTTTGGAATACTTTTGTGGGGGCGTCCAGGGTCCCGGACGCCTCTAGCAGGTCCACCGAAAACCGACGACGGCCGCACGCGGTTTGGCACAACGCGTGGTTTTGTGAGCGGCGCCTCGTGATTCAGAAATGGGCGCGTCCAGCTGACCGGACGTCTCTATAATTTGGCTTTTTTCACACACGACAAACCGTCGTTCGGTGGGCGGCGCCCGTGAGGGAGTTGATGGAGGCGTCCAGAGGCCTGGACGCCTCAAAAATATATTATTTTATTATTTTTCATTTGTCTTTTATGCCAAGGCTGGCATTTTGATTTTTTTATTTATTTTTATGGAGGCGTCCAGGGCCTGGACGCCTCCATTAATTATTTTTATTTTTATTTATTTTTTTATTTTTTCTATGCCAACTGGCATTTTACACATTTTTTATTTTTGTTTTTTTTATGGAGGCGTCCAGGGGCCTGGACGCCTCCATTAATATATATATTTTTTATTTAATTTTGGGCCCTGAGAAAATAATAAAATAAATTAAAATTATGGGGGCGTCCAGGGGCCTGGACGCCCCCATTAAGACCCACCCGGGTCCTCGGATTAGGCGTCGGCAGCCGCCCGGTAGACACCCTTCTTGGTTCCGGAACCTTTTGATGCGTCTGACTGGTGTTGATGCCGTCCGAATGCCGTGATGAGACGATTCCGGATGCCGAAAAGGGCAGAAGAAGACTCAAGAAAAGGAAGTACTCAAGTGATTCGAAATGCGTAAGCCGTCGCGGGGCGTCGTATAGTAATATGAGACTTCCTCAGGAGACGTCAGGAATGGCGTGTCTACACCTAGCCTATTTAAATAAAATCCAAAAGGGTTTAAGAACCAAACCCATTAAGTTTGGCCCATATTCTAGAAGGTTATTTAGCCTATTCACGTATTTTAATGATAAAATATCATTTTTATAGATAATAATATGGATAATTAACAAAAGAGTTTGATTGATGTTGAACTTTGTGCACGTTGGATGTAACGGTCTATCGTGCGACCTCCACAGCCATGTAACGCACCAGTCTTGATGCGTTACATTCTGTGAGTTCCGTGAAAGAAAGAACGAGTAAAAAGATTAGAACTTTGGGATCTTATCTACAAGAGATCGACTTGGGAGAGTTTTATAACATTACTATGGACTCTTAGGGATTAGGTTCTCACAAATTAAGAACTCTAGAATCCATCTAATCTTCAAAACCTTATAAATAGGACCTAGTTCTGAACTGAGCGACACTTACTTTTGGCTCGTGAAGAATCAAGGTAAGGAGATATAATTTCGGGTAAGTTCTTTAGAAGATTTTGTTTAGTATACTTTAGACAAATATAATTTCGGGTAAGGAGATATAATTTCGGGTAAGTTCTTTAGCAACCAAGGAGATTGAAACTTCCAAAGTTGCTGGTTCGACCATAGTAACCTAGGATTCAGATCAAAGGACCCTTGGAGATCAAGAGATTAGGACGTCTAAACGAGGTAATTAGAATTTAATCCTTAAGAACTTTTTGTTCACCTTAGTTTCATCTTCGTACCCTCAAAATTTCACATCCTTAGGTCAAGAGGCTGAGGAGCTAGAGCAGCGTGAAGTTGCTGGAAACTCACTGGAAAGGGAGAACTATGGCACGTCTTTCAGACTCAAATTAGAAGTTTAAAGCTCAGATAAAAAGGTAGGTTATATCATGATTGGCAAAAACATCTTGTTAGGTATAAAAGCTCTCTGATTGTACTTGATTTCATACATTATAGACTATGAATTCCATGTTTTAGTGGGTTCATGCATATATACATATTCTTAGCCCTCATCAAAGATCAAAGATATTATCTTGTCAATTCACTGCAACCTATGCATCTAGATGACATTTATTTCGTTTTGTCATGATTGTGGTAGTTAAATCTTTTCAAAATATGACATAGTTTCAAATCACAGTCTTTTAATTTCTTTATACTGTTAGCAGGGACTCTGACGCATCAAGGTAAGACCGTCACAGTGATCTAACGGCCTTACGATAAGCCGTCACACCCTCTACTGCATCTTAATTACTCTGTTGTCTCTGACGCACTTTAACAGGAGCGTTACATTACTGTAACGGCCTCACGATAAACCGTCACAGTCACTGTGACGCACCCATTCTAGACCGTTAGGGTAACTGTAGACAGAATAGGAAACTAGTTAATTTAACTTATAAATACGCCTAGTTATCTAAGTTTCGACCTGATTTCATGTCTTTAAGATTATCTATTGATTCACGATAGAAATTGCATAATTAAGGTATCTTAAGTTATTTTAAGTTATGTTAATTTCATGTGCCAAAATTCTATAGTTTTGTATCTAAATCATGATTTTCCAAAGGTGTATTGACGGAGTTTTATCATGATTTCCTATTGTTACACATCCTCTCTATCAATAGAGTCATTTCTCTAAGTACATGGCATATATTCAAGTATATTTCCATTATTCCACAGAAATTCACTAAGTACTTGCTCATAAGCAAAAGATACTGGAGTGATGATTATGTGACTTGCTAGTACATTCTCGTTACATTCTTGTTCATGAAAGGTCATATCATGTTCTTATAACATTCTTGCTAGTTCATACTTGGTCTCATTCTATCTTACATACTTTGTTTTAATCGCATGATTGATCGCATTCGCATGATTTTACCTTATTCCTCTACAGTAAAAACGTTAATTACTTTAATGATGCCTTCATGTTGATGCGAAGATACCTACTGGGTAAGTGTGCTCATTACCTATTTCTATTCTTTTTCAAGAAATGGAAGTGAGTCGGGTTCGGATTCGGAATGTTCAAGTAGCGGATCCGAGAGTGAATAAAGAATGAGCGAAGACTTAGGAAGTTTACATTGTTTAGATCGAGTCTTTGTAATTTCTTATTTCTTGAGTCTAGCATGATGGAAGCTGAATTAGTGGTTGTATTCGAATAGTGGATTTGATTATTAATGAAAGTTGAAGTTAAGTAAATATTGTGCGATTACATTCTTATGTGTGATTGTCTTGCGCTCTGATCGTTCTTGCTTGCAAGAGGCTTACCATGCCGGCTGTTCGCGTTCGTCGAGCGAGTCTTCCGCTGTAATAAAGGCTCGGGGCGTGACAGTTAAGTTGCTATCAGAGCCTAAGTCTCAGGACTTTGGAAGAAGAGTCATGTCATAGGATAAGTCCAAGGTTTAAGGACCCCTACCTATGAACTAAGGAAGAAATTTTCACACCCATGTGAGAATTAGGTAGAACCCGGGATAAGATAGTTAATTAGTTCTAAGATTGATTTTTCTTTCAGTTTCACGAGAAATAACAAGTTGTTATTTTTCTGTCAGGTACCCTATTATTACCATGGCTCATCGCGTAGATTGGAATGGTATGCAACAAACTGTTGCTGGCCTCACTCAGGCATTACAAACCATGGCGCAAGCTGGCGCAGGAGCAAGGGTTGGTGATTTACATCGTAACTTTCAGAGCTTAAACCCTCCGTGTTTCTATGGTTCTTCTAATCCTGACGAGGCAGAGAACTGATAGACGAAATGAATCGTATCTTTGATGTTATCCAATGCACCGATCAAGAGAAGGTGCGTCTCGCAACCTTCCAACTCAACAAAGATGCCCGTACATGGTGGAAGTCGGTTCCGGCACCTCCGGTCGATGCACCTCATACATGGGAGGGTTTTCTTACCCTATTCCATGCCAAGTACTTTTCTGAGCACGTAAAGGAACGAAAGGCTATGGAGTTCGTCGCTCTTCGGCAAGGAATGATGACGGTTGCCGAATATGAACTACAATTCTCAAGGCTTGCACCTTACACACCGCATCTTATCAACACCGATTTATTGAAGGTTAATTGGTTCATAGATGGGTTACGGCCCGATTTCATTCAGCAGCTCGGGACCCAAAACATCCGTACTTATGCGGAAATGGTTCAACGAGCGTATTTGTGTGAAAGGACCTTAGAAAAGATCGAAAAATTAAAAGGAAAAGGAGAAGAGTCTAGCCGACGCTCAGATCGGCGTTATAAGAAGGAAAAGTTCAGCATCACGGAGCCCTACAAGAGCCGTGATAGTAAGAAGAGATCCAGGAATGGGAATGGTGGAAGTTCCTATAAGCAAAAGAAAATTAAGGAGGAGGAGCAAGTTGCTACAGCTTGCACATTTTGTAAAAAATTCAGCCATTCGATTGAGGAGTGTTAGAAGCGCCTCGGCGCTTGTTTACGTTGTGGAAACATGGAGTATCGCATGCCAGATTGCCCCCTTATGAAAGACCAATCGTCTGGTGGAGGACGTAGGAGGTAGGCTCGCCTCAATGCCGTCTTAGAAGAAGAGAAAGCGCCCAGGGATGGTGGGCTTATAAAAGGTATTCTTCAAATTTATTCTCGTCATGCATTTGTGCTATTTGACACTGGTGCCTCTCATTCTTTTATCTCCACTACTTTTGCAAAAACATTATCAATTGCATTAGTTCCCCTACCTTCAGATCTCAGTATTACAACACCCTTAGGTTCTGGAACAAAGCTTACCGACTATTATCCTGATATCGAAGTGATAGTAGAAGGTCACAATCTCCCCGCAAACTTAATATGCCTTGACATGAAAGGTTATGATGCCATTTTAGGGGTAGATTGACTTGTAGATCACGATGCTTATATCAATTGTCGAAATAGGATTATATCCTTCTAAAGCCCGGTCTTCCAAGATTCTCTTTTCTTGGCATCAAGTACAAGAAGCATCCTACTATTATATCTTCTCTTCACGCTTGCAAACTTATCTCGCGAGGATGTGAAGCTTTTCTTGCTTCTGTCATTATTACCGAATCCAAGGAGATTATCTTAGCGGACATTCCTATTGTAAATGAGTTCCCAGACGTGTTTCCATCCAAATTACCCAGTTTACCGCCCAAGAGGGAAGTGAACTTCACTATTGAACACATCCCTAGAGCAGCACCTATTTCTATAGCCCATTACAGGATGTCCCCCACAGAACTCAAGAAATTAAAAAGACAGTTGCAGGAATTACTAGACAAAGGTTTCATTAGACCTAGCACATCCCCTTGGGGTGCGCCGGTTCTATTTGTCAAGAAAAAGGATGGTTCTCTCAGGCTATGCATCGATTACCGGCGACTGAATCAACTCACAATTAAAAATAAGTATCCGTTGCCACGTATTGATGAGCTCTTCGATCAACTTTCAGGAGTAGAATATTTCTCTAAGATAGACCTCAGATCAGGTTATCATCAGCTTAGAATTAAAGAAGAAGACATTTATAAATCGGCTTTTCGAAGTCGTTATGGCCACTATGAATTCGTAGTAATGCCATTCAGATTAACTAATGTCCCGACAGCATTCATGCAACTTATGAACATTGTCTTCCAGTCATATCTGGACCAGTTTATCGTCGTCTTCATTGATGATATCTTGATATACTCCAAGACAAAGGAGGAACATGAAGAACATTTGAAAATAGCTTTGCAAACACTTAAAGAACATAAACTCTATGCCAAGTTAAATAAATGTGAATTCTGACTTAAGGAAGTTTCATTCCTAGGCCACATTATTTCAAAAGAAGGTATTGCGGTGGATCCTTCTAAGGTAGAAGCTGTCAAGAATTGGAGCCGGCCAACGACCGTATCAGAAGTACGAAGTTTTCTGGGTCTAGCTGGTTATTATAGAAGATTCATTAAAGATTTTTTAAAGATTGCAATTCCTTTAACTAGACTAACGAGAAAAGAAAATACTTTTATTTAGTCAGAAGAATATGATGAGAGTTTCCAAACTCTTAAAAATTATCTTACTACAGCTCCTATTCTAACACTACCGATGGAAGGTGGTGGATTCGAAGTATACATGTATGCATCAGGTATTGGCTTAGGGTGTGTCCTCATGCAAAATGGAAGAGTAATTTGTTATTCTTCAAGATAATTGAAGCGTCACGAGGAAAATTATCATGTACATGATTTGGAATTAGCAGCTGTCATTTTCACCTTGAAAATTTGGCGTCATTATCTCTATGGAGAAAAGTTTACGGTCTACTCGGACCACAAAAGCTTGAAATACTTATTTTCTCAAAAAGAGCTAAATATGAGGCAGAGAAGATGGTTGGAATATCTCAAGGATTTTGATTTTTCTATTCAATATCATCTTGATAAGGCTAATGCTGTTACGGATGCACTCAGCAGAAAACCAATGGGTATGCTATCAAGTCTTATGATTAGTATGACTAATCTTATTCCTCAATTTGCTCAGTTGAACTTAGATATTGACAGGAAGGAAGAAGATTGCTTCATGGCTAATATCTGAGCTCAACCTACCTTAATAGATGATCTAGTCAAGTTGTAAAATGATGATCTCGTGTTACTAGAAATTAAGGCTAATATTGAACAACGGTCGGATTTCTCTATTACGGAGGATGGAAGATTGTTATTCAAGGGCCGAGTGTGTGTACCGGATCATGAGGATACGAAGAAATTGATTCTAGAAGAAGCACATAAATCCAGGTATACCATTCACCCAGGTAGTACAAAAATGTATCAGGGTCTCAAAAGAAATTTTTGGTGGCCCAACATGAAAAAGAAATAGCTGATTTCGTGTCTCGTTATCTCACTTGTCAACAAGTAAAGGCAGAGCATTTTAGACCCGCGGGTAAACTGCATCTCTTGAATATTCCCAAATGGAAGTGGGAGAGTATAGGGATGGATTTCATTATGAGGTTACCTAAGATAAGAGGTGGACACGATGGTATATGGGTAATTATAGATCGATTAACTAAATCTACACATTTCATACCAATCAAAAGTCGATGGTCTGTGGATATCTTGACAGCATTATACATAAGGGAAATTGTTAAATTACATGGTGTCCCAGTCACTATTATATCTGATAGAGATCCTCGATTCACATCATAATTTTGGAAGGGTCTACAACAGTCACTAGGGACTAGATTGAATTTTAACACAGCCTTTCATCCACAAATTGATGGTCAGACAGAAAGAACGAATCAGGTGGTAGAAGACATGTTCAGGGCTTGTGTTATTGATTTTGGAGGTAGTTGGCATGATCACTTGCCTCTGATAGAATTTGCATATAACAATAGTTACCAGGCCAGCATACAAATGGCACCTTTTGAAGCTCTATATAGAAAAAGTTGTCGATCACCAATATGTTGGAGTGAAATAGGGGAAAGATAATTCCCAGGCCCCGATATTATCAGAGATTCTACAGAGAAGATCAAGCTTATTCAAGAGAGAATAAAGATGGCACAAGATAGGCAAAAATCTTATGCTAATAATCGTAGACGTGACTTGAAATTTTAAGTAGGAAACCATGTGTATCTCAAGGTTTCTCCAGGTCGTGGTATTCGGAGATTTGTCATTAAGGGTAAACTAACTCCAAGGTTCATTGGTCCGTTTAAAATTCTCGAAAGGGTCGGTGAAGTGGCTTATAGACTGGCTTTACCTCCACAATTAGCAGGAGTTCATGACGTATTTCATGTATCTATGCTAAAGAAATATGTATATGATCCTGACCATATTATCACTTATGACAATCTGGAGATTCAGAAGGATATGACGTACGAGCAAATGTCAATAAAGATTCTGGAACGAGAAGTGCGTCAACTAAGAAATAAAGGTATTCCTATGGTCAAGATTCAATGGAAGAAAGCATGGCCATATGAAGCAACATGGGAAATCGAAGAAGCCATGCGAAAAAGATTTCCAGAATTATTCAACTATAAGTACACTCTCCATAACTCATGTATTGAATTTGGGGACCAAATTCTTCTAAGTGGGGGAGGGTGTAGTGCCCCAGAATTTATGTAATAATTTCTGAGTTATTTATAGAACTTTCTGGAATTTATAAGGGCTAAATAGATTAATAAAAAGATTATTAGATTAATAAGTCATTATAAGGCCCAATTATGTTAAAATAATTAACCTAGCCTATTTAAATAAAATCCAAAAGGGTTTAAGAACCAATCCCATTAAGTTTGGCCCATATTCTAGAATGTTATTTATGTATTTTAAGGATAAAATACTATTTTATGGATAATAATATGGATAATTAACAAAAGAGTTTGATTGATGTTGAACTCTGTGCACGTTGGATGTAACAGTCTATCGTGCGACCGCCACAGCCATGTAACGCACCAGTCTTGATGCGTTACATTCTGTCAGTTCCGTAAAGAAAGAACGAGCAAAAAGATTAGAACTTTGAGATCTTATCTACAAGAGATCGACTTGGGAGAGTTTATAACATTACTAAGGACTCTTAGGGATTAGGTTCTGGCAAATTAAAGACTCTATAATCGATCTAATCTTCAAAACCCTATAAATAAGACCTACTTCTGAATTGAGCAACCCTTACTTTTGGCTCGTGAAGAATCAATGTAAGGAGATATAATTTCGGGTAAGTTCTTTAGAAGATTTTGTTTAATATACTTTAGATAAATAGTTCTCCAAATTTTGTGCTAGGAGATCGAGCAACCAAGGAGATTGAAGCTTCCAAAGTTGCTGGTTCGACCATAGTAACCTAGGATTCAGAGCAAAGGACCCTTGGAGATCAAGAGATTAGGACGTCTAAACGAGGTAATTAGAATTTAATCCTTAAGAACTTTTTGTTCACCTTAGTTTCATCTTCGTACCCTCAAAATTTCACATCCTTAGGTCAAGAGGCTGAGGAGCTAGAGCAGCGTGAAGTTGCTGGAAACTCACTGGAAAGGGAGAACTATGGCACGTCTTTCAGACTCAAATTAGAAGTTTAAAGCTCAGATAAAAAGGTAGGTTATATCATGATTGGCAAAAATATCTTGTTAGGTATAAAAGCTCTCTGATTGTACTTGATTTCATACATTATAGACTATGAATTCCATGTTTTAGTGGGTTCATGCATATATACATATTCTTAGCCCTAATCAAAGATCAAAGATATTATCTTGTCAATTCACTGCAACATATGCATCTAGATGACCTTTACTTCGTTTTGTCATGATTGTGGTAGTTAAATCTTTTCAAAATATGACATGGTTTCAAATCACAGTCTTTTAATTTCTTTATACTGTTAGCAGGGACTCTGACGCATCAAGGTAAGACCGTCACAGTGATCTAACGGCCTTACGATAAGCCGTCACACCCTCTACTGCATCTTAATTACTCTGTTGTCTCTGACGTACCTTAACAAGAGCGTTACATTACTGTAACGGCCTCACGATAAACCGTCACAGTCACTGTGACGCACCCATTCTAGACCGTCAGGGTAACTGTAGACAGAATAGGAAACTAGTTAATTTAACTTATAAATAAGCCTAGTTATCTAAGTTTCGACCTGATTTCATGTCTTTAAGAGTATCTACTGATTCATGATAGAAATTACATAATGAAGGTATCTTAAGTTATTTTAAGTTATGTTAATTTCATGTGCCAAAATTCTATAGTTTTGTATCTAAATCATGATTTTCAAAAGGTGTATTGACGGAGTTTTATGATGATTTCCTATTGTTACACATCATCTCTATCAATAAAGTCATTTCTCTAAGTACATGGCATATATTCATGTATATGTCCATTAGTTCACTTTGCACTATAGGAATATTATTCTTGGACATGAGAACCTCTCTATTGGATATTCCTTCCAATAGACTATGAAATCTTGTTTCAAGGCCTCTGTAATTCTCTGCGAGCCTGGGATTCCCACTAGGACGCCGAGTTGGTTGTACCATTAAAACCCAAGTGATTAGATTACACTATCGATGTTTCTGGTTATCAGTAGTGTAACGGATCTATATTGGACCGTCAGGTACATGTAACGGCCCAATATACGACAGTCACATTCAACTAAATCCGATTTCTTGGTTCTGAATTCAGACTAATGTAACGGCCCAATACTGGAGCGTCATATCAGGTAATGGCCCAGTACACGACCGTCACAATGCTTGAGTATTTTAACCCGAGGTTTGACCAAGGGTTGATATTCCAAGGTTTCTAGATGGACTCTTGATGATCTAGAACTTATCATATTGATCAAGAAACCTAATATAATGAATGGAAGATAAAGAACGTACCGTTATGCTGCCGATTTATTTCCATAAGCATAACATAGTACAAGTCATTCTTGATTTCTCATGATTCTTATTAAAGTATTCATTCATTGAATTATTATTATCAAGAGCTTGTTGGAATTGTACATTCTTGGCCATACTTTATTGTTACATGCGTGAAAAAAGTTTGATTTATATTTGAAGATGCAATCGAGCACTGATTGTGTTCAATGGCTCTATGCTAGTCCCTTCGGCTGATTGTCGGAAACATACTATTATAAACCATGGGGTATGATGCTACTGACGTCGCATTGCACTGGGAGTACTTTCTTTATAAATAAGTGAAAATCCACAACACAATACAGCATGATTGATACTTGACTTTCTTGATATTCCACAAAAATTCACTAAGTACTTGCTCATAAGCAAAAGATACTGGAGTGATGATTATGTGACTTGCTAATACATTCTCGTTACATTCTTGTTCATGAAAGGCCATATCATGTTCTTATAACATTCTTGCTAGTTCATACTTGCTCTCATTCTATCTTACATACTTTGTTTTAATCGCATGATTGATCGCATTCGCATGATTTTACCTTATTCCTCTACAGTAAAAACGTTAATTACTTTAATGATGCATTCATGTTGATGCAAAGATACTTACTGGGCAAGTGTGCTCATTACCTATTTCCATTCTTTTTCAGGAAATAGAAGTGAGTCGGGTTCGGATTCGGAATGTTCAAGTAGCGGATCCGAGAGTGAATAAAGAATGAGCGAAGACTTAGGTGTAAGGTTTCGCACAGCACCTACGGGCGACGCAGCGGATAACAAAAATTTAATTTGCCCGATCCCGGTATTGTGGAAAGCTTAATCTATGCTCTAATCGGTGTTTCTAATACCCTAATTACGGGTTGCGTGTTTCACCTTGCGCGGAACGACGCTGTCCGCTAAGCCCGATGCAGAGAAACCGAACCGCACAGCTGTACGGCCTCTAGAGCAGATCCACACGGACCCTTGCGCAGCGACGGTACCTCCCCGGCACAACTTTCCCCGGCTCTAACACCTTCTGGAGAGAGAGAGAGCAAGGGGGAGAAAGGGGGAGGCTAATCCTCTCCTTAATGCTTAATGCTTGATTAGCATTAAGGGGGATTGGAAGGGAGAAGCCAAGAGTTCGAATGAACTCACGTAGATGGCTATATATAGAGTTTAGGTTTATTAGAAAAGGGTTCTAAAAGACCAAAACTGTATATATGTCCTTTCTCATATTATACATATGTATTAAACTCCATTTACACTCCTTTCCAAAAGGAATTAAATGGAAATAATACATACACTTGTATAATAATTATCCGTCACCCAAGAATCCATTGTGTGTGATCCTCTAGGCCCATAGTCACTCTAGTTTAAGGCCCATTAACTTCTAATTCCCAATTAGAAGTAAATTAAACGTATTATTCGCTTCTACAAGAGCCGAATAATAGTTTAATTCATTCCGAACCTTCGATCACGTTGGGTCAAGCAAATCCGCGTGATCCTAGATGACGCAGGGTTTAAACCAGCATGTCTGGTACCTGTAAGTCCACAGTTACCGCATCGATATAATCCCTCGCTCCTTCTATGAGTCTGGTACGATCGAGGGTACGGTATCTGTCAAACCCCATGATCGTGCCATTTGACTATGACCTCCTTAAAGTGTATGACGTCCGTTCTAAACGAACTCACACGACCCTGGCCAGGGATTTAACGGAGCGTCAATGTCATGACCCATTAACTGTCTGATATATACCCGACAGTGAGCGATCCCCTCTTGACCATTGATGATCTTCACACGTATCCTGGAGTGGTTAATGACTCGGCAACTCATGACTTATGGTTAAAGTCACTTAGCTAAGTAATTAAACCATTCCAGTCCTCGTGTAAGATCCGATCAATGTCTCAGGTCAAAGGACCAACGATGCTACTGTGACCGTTGGATCTTCAGTTGACATTAGGTATAATCAACCATCTGAAGATCCAATAGCGGATCAGTTCAGTGCACATCCTCCAAGGACATACACCTACACATATGTGTTGGTGCCCCGCACCAATGACCATGAGACTGGTCACTGACACATCATGTGTACTGGTTTAATAGGTAATCAAAGTCCCCGAGTGATTACCCTCCAACCAGGAACAGTTTAAGGTATGTGTACATGTAAAGTCAATCTCATGTTCGAGATCCCATCTCGAGCTGACTTTACAACCACATATCCTAGGGACAACGTAAAGTAACACAATCGCATATTTACGCTCAAACACCACTTTATTAATGAACAAGATCGTACAACTATTGGGCCTACCCGACCCGAAATTGGCCTGTAGCACACCAACACTAACAATCTCCCACTTGAACTACAGCCAATTGCCCACAACTTTGAGGCCCATCTTATCCCGATGACGCTCAAATACAGTCTGTGTCAAAGGCTTAGTCAGTGGATCTGCTATGTTGTCTTCTGACGGTACACGCTCTACCATCACATCTCCACGATCAACAATCTCCCGAATAAGGTGAAAGCGCCTGAGAATATGCTTTGACCTTTGGTGAGATCTCGGTTCCTTCGCCTGGGCGATGGCCCCATTATTATCACAAAATAATGGGATGGGAGCTGATATCTCGGGAACTACGCCAAGTTCCAAGATGAATTTCTTCATCCAGACGGCTTCCTTAGCAGCTTCAGCTGCAGCAATATATTCCGCCTCCGTCGTCGAGTCTGCAGTCGTGTCTTGCTTGGAGCTTCTCCAACTGACTGCCCCTCCATTCAACATGAATACAAATCCAGACATGGATTTGCAGTCATCTGGATCTGACTGGAAACTAGAATCTGTGTAAGCTCTAAGCTGTAGGTCCTCTCCTCCATAAAGCAGAAAAAGATCCTTAGCCCTTCGCAGGTACTTAAGGATGCCCTTTACTGCCTTCCAGTGCTCTTCGCCTGGATTTGCCTGATATCTACTGACAATGCTTAAAGCATTGGCAACATCAGGCCGTGTACATAGCATTGCATACATGATTGACCCTATCGCCGAAGCATAGGGTACCTTATTCATGTGTGCCACCTCCTCAGAAGTTTTAGGACTCATCCCCTTGGATAGGCAAATTCCATGTCTCATGGGAATGAGACCTCTCTTGGAATTTTCCATCCTAAACCTTTTGAGGATAGTGTCTATGTACATGGATTGGGATAATCCTAGCATCCTTTTAGATCTATCTCGATAGATCCTTATGCCCAGCACATAGGATGCTTCTCCCAAATCCTTCATGGAGAAGGTCTTGGACAACCAAGACTTAGTTGATGTCAACATCGCTACATCATTCCCAATGAGTAAGATGTCATCAACATAAAGGACCAAGAAGGTCACTGAGCTCCCACTGACCTTCTTGTAAACACAGGGTTCATCTTCATTCCGAATGAAGTTGAAAGATTTGACAGCCTCGTCAAATCTTAAGTTCCAGCTTCTAGATGCCTGCTTTAATCCATAAATGGACCTTTGAAGTTTGCATACCTTATTAGGATGTGGCTTGGAGGTGAATCCCTCAGGCTGTACCATGTACACCTCTTCTGACAGGTTTCCATTAAGAAAAGCTGTCTTCACATCCATTTGCCAGATCTCATAATCCAGGTATGCAGCAATGGCAAGGAGGATTCTGATTGACTTAACCATGGCTACCGGCGAAAACGTCTCGTCATAGTCAATGCCTTGCCTTTGACGATATCCTTTCGCCACTAGTCTAGCCTTGTATGTGTCAACCTGTCCATCTGCACCGATTTTCCTTTTGAAAATCCATTTGCAGCCGATAGGGACCTTCCTTCGGGTACATCAACTAAGTTCCAAACTTTGTTGGTGTACATGGACTGGATCTCTGAATCCATTGCCTCTTGCCATTTCTCGGAGTCTACACTACGGATCGCCTCCTGGTACGACTGAGGATCATCATCCTCATCGATACATACCTTAGAGGACCCCTCTGAGACATGTCCAACATATCTCTCAGGTTCTCTCGGTAGTCTACCAGATCTCCGTAGTGTCAGTGTTTCACCTTGAATAGGATCAACCGATACAGTCTCATCTAATGAGTTTGTGTCTATGGGTTGTGGTTCTTGGACCTCGTCCAATTCTATCTGGCTCCCACTATTTTTCTGGAGTAGATATTCTCTTTCCAGAAATACAGCTCTCTTGGCCACTAAGACCCTTTGCTCAGAAGGGTGATAGAAATAATATCCAAACGTCTCCTTTGGATATCCCACAAACCTACACTTATCGGTTCTCGACTCAAGCTTATCACTCTCGTTCTTCTTTACATGAGCAGGACACCCCCAAATTTTAATGTGATTAAAATTTAGTTTCCTGCCCTTCCATATCTCATATGGTATAGAAGGAACTGATTTACTTGAGATCCTATTCAATAAATAAGCCGCAGTCTCTAATGCATAGCCCCAGAGAGACAAGGGTAGTCCTGACATAGACATCATGGATCGGACCATGTCTAACAAGGTCCTGTTTCTCCTCTCGGATACACCATTGTGCTGTGGTGTATACGGTGGAGTCCACTGAGAAACTATTCCATGGTCTTTAAGATAAGAAGTGAATTCATGGCTTAAGTATTCACCTCCTCGATCCGATCGAAGAGCCTTAATACTTTTGCCAGTCTGTTTCTCTACTTCATTCTTGTATTCCTTAAACTTCTCAAAGGCTTGTGACTTATGTCTCATTAAATACACATAGCCATATCTAGAGAAGTCATCAATAAAAGAAATGAAATAGAGATAACCTCCTTTTGCTTCTATGGACATGGGTCCACACACATCCGAGTGTATGAGCTCGAGAAGGTCAACAGCCCTCTCACCATGTCCACCAAAGGGAGCCTTGGTCATTTTCCCCATGAGACACGACTCACAGGTATCAAATGGCTTGTATTCGAATGAATTCAAATACCCATTTGAGTGTAAGTGAGAGACTCTTTTCTCACCTACATGACCAAGTCTGCAATGCCATAGATATGCAGAATTCACTTCATCAGCATTGAAATTTGCATAACATTAGAACGTGTATCTAATACATAAAGACCATTGACTAATGAACCATTGGCTATAATCAAACCATTATTCATTATAGAGCACCCAGTGCTATTAAAAGCCAATGTATATCCAATGTTATACAAGCCAGAGATTGAAATAATGTTCTTAATAATATTAGGAACATAATAACAGTCATTCAGCTCCAGAATGACTCCTGAAGGTAAACTGAGGCGTGCAGTCCCGACAGCTTTGGCAGCAACTAAAGCTCCATTGCCCATCCTCAGTTCAATCTCCTTTTTGCCCAATCGCCTTCTATTTGCCAGCACCTGCACAGAATTGCAGATATGAGATGCACATCCAGTATCCAATACCCATGATGTGGATTCCATATATGACAAATTAAGGTCTATGACAAAAATACCTTCATTTAGAATTGCCTTGCAATTCCTTTTCCAATGCCCAGTTTCCCCGCATCGAAAACATTTGTCTTCCTTTTCATTCTTCTTGCCCTTCCCTTTGTCAACTTTGGCGAGTTGCTTACCCGTGGCCTTTTTCTTTCCCTTCCCTTTGTTACTTGTGGTGGATATTTGGGTGGCCTTCCTTTTCTTGTTGGCCCGGCCAACAATCATTACAGACGAAGATGGTTTATCTTTCTGCATGGTTCCTTCAGCACTCTTTAACATATTGAGCAGCTCCGGGAGAGTTGCTTCAATCCTGTTCATGTTAAAGTTCATGATGAAGGAAGAAAAGGAATCGGGCAATGACTGGAGTATAAGATCAATGCATAGTTCAAGATCCAACTTGAACCCCAATGCATTGAGTCTTTCAATCCACTCCATCATTTTCAGTACATGAGCCTGTACTGAAGAACCCTCAGACATCCGTGTCCTGAAAAGCCTTTTGGAGATGTCATACCTCTCAATCCTACCCTGCTCCCCGAAGAGCTGGCGTAGATTGAGAAGTATACTTCTACAATCAGTCTTTTCAAATTGCCTCTGTAGCTCGGGAGCCATAGAGGCCAACATGTAACATTGGGCTAGGGAGGAGTCCTCAGACCACTTGGCATAAGCCAGTAACTCGCCCTCGTCGGCATCAGGAGCTGGCTCAGAATGAACCGTGTCCAACACGTACGCAATCTTTTCGGCGGTAAGGACTATGCGTAGATTACGCAGCCAATCCGAGTAGTTCGGTCCAGTTAATCTATTTGCATCCAAGATGCCGCGGAGGGGGTTGGACGACGACATTGTAATCTGGATAAGAAATAAAAGACAACTTAGCATGTGTTCAAATTCTAACTTAGATGTGGTTTTCTATCTTAGTTAGTCCCACTATTTTTCGATCGAACTATATAACCCTCAGTATATAGAACGGGAGATCAACGAGATCAACCTAGTGGGTCGGAATCCCAACGAGACTGATGTACGACCTTGTGGAAAGCACAACAAGCCATACACCATCTCAAGGGCAGTCAACAAGCACTTGCATCTAATGCAATATCCGATATTCGGCCCCCGAGAAATCATCCCCTTGTGGAAAGCACAACAAAGGATATTCTCGGTTAGATCTAACCATCATTACTACATAGCAATGAGTTCATGACCCGACCCTTGTGGAAAGCACAACAAGGCCGAGTTCAATTCCTCACCCCATTGAGGCCGAGCCTTGGAGTTTAATCCCGCCCCCAAACTCATGGACCTTGTGGAAAGCACAACAAATCCATGAAATGAAGACGTTCATTCACTCCATAATGATGGAGGGCCACGACGACTCCTAGAGCCACGCTTACCAGATCTAAAATTTAAACGCGAGGGAATTTAATTTTATCTTGATCTCACCCTAGGTGGTAATATAAATATATCCAATATATTTACCGTACCTAGTAGTTTGCACAAAATAAATGCATCCAATGCAAAAATAAACGCAAGTGATCATGGACTTTAACCCTAATGTAACTAAGACATCCGGCCCGCTTCCGAAGCAGCTGGATCGTCCTCGTCGGGTGTGCTCCACGCTTTCAAACTCCGACGCCGCATTAATTACAACTTTTACACGGCACGCAGGCCGGAAAAATTAAATTACATGTGACTCAAATTCCAGCAGCCCTTAGGGCGAGTACAACAATGGAGGAAGATAGAAGTACATTGGAATTTTAACAGAGAGAGAAAGGAGGTTCGCAGACCCCAATTAATTACATTAATCCAAGTCCATGATCACTTGCCAACCCATTCAAATAAAATCAATCAAGGGTTATTTTCTGAAAATAATCCTTACTTTTGAATTTAAAAATGGGATGTGCAAACAAAAATAGGCTAGCTTTGTTTAATTTTAAAAATCAAAGCATGATTAACTAAAATTAAACATACAAGCAGGCCAATACAAGGTAAATAAAGTAAAGCACGTAAAGAACCATCATTTTCTACAGGGGCATCTAATTGAGATAATTAATTAAATTTAAATTTAAATTTAATTATCCAATAATCAAATTTAAATTCAAAATTTAAACATGCCAATAATTTAAATTTAAATTCAAACTAATTATCCAATAATTTTTGTTTGAAAATAAATTTAAAATAATACAATTATCCTCAATTAGTAATTTTCTAAAATTCAAAATTTGAATTTAACAATTATCTAATAATTAAAATTCAAATAATTGAATTTTTCACATTTAACTTCAATAAAATTTAAAATTTGAATTTTTTAATTATCTAATAATTAAAAATTCAAAAACTTAAATTTTACTGAAGTAACTTCAATTATTACCATTTTATCTCATGGTAAATAGTAATTATCTCACCTCGGTAAATTCAACACGGTTAAATAAAAATTAACTTTTGACATTTACCATCGAGATAACACAATTAACCTACTAGATAAAATTTTATTTAATTTACTGAGTATTTTAATATATATATCTAATATATATATAATTTTACTGGAGCACAGTAAATTAAACAGGTTAACAGCAATTTTTTTTTAAAAAAAAATTAAAAAAACGCTTTTTTTTTTAATACCGCCGGGTCAACCCCGCGCGCGCGGTGGGCGGCGCCCGCCCACGCGGGTGCGCCCGCCGGCGCACTGCGCCCAGAGGCGCAGTGCGCCCGGCGGGAAGCCCAAAAAAAAATCTTTTTTTTTTAATTTTTTTTTTAAAAAAAAATTGCTGTTTAGATGTTCATCATCCAGGAAGAACAGAGATCTTTAAATCTCTTTCTACAAATTATAATTGAAGATTTTCAATGCCCCTAAAACATGGTTCTAAACGGCGATAAAAACACCGACCAGAGCGCGAACCTGGCTCTGATACCACTGTAAGGTTTCGCACAGCACCTACGGGCGACGCAGCGGATAACAAAAATTTAATTTGCCCGATCCCGGTATTGTGGAAAGCTTAATCTATGCTCTAATCGGTGTTTCTAATACCCTAATTACGGGTTGCGTGTTTCACCTTGCGCGGAACGACGCTGTCCGCTAAGCCCGATGCAGAGAAACCGAACCGCACAGCTGTACGGCCTCTAGAGCAGATCCACACGGACCCTTGCGCAGCGACGGTACCTCCCCGGCACAACTTTCCCCGGCTCTAACACCTTCTGGAGAGAGAGAGAGCAAGGGGGAGAAAGGGGGAGGCTAATCCTCTCCTTAATGCTTAATGCTTGATTAGCATTAAGGGGGGTTGGAAGGGAGAAGCCAAGAGTTCGAATGAACTCACGTAGATGGCTATATATAGAGTTTAGGTTTATTAGAAAAGTGTTCTAAAAGACCAAAACTGTATATATGTCCTTTCTCATATTATACATATGTATTAAACTCCTTTTACACTCCTTTCCAAAAGGAATTAAATGGAAATAATACATACACTTGTATAATAATTATCCGTCACCCAAGAATCCATTGTGTGTGATCCTCTAGGCCCATAGTCACTCTAGTTTAAGGCCCATTAACTTCTAATTCCTAATTAGAAGTAAATTAAACGTATTATTCGCTTCTACAAGAGCCGAATAATAGTTTAATTCATTCCGAACCTTCGATCAAGTTGGGTCAAGCAAATCCGCGTGATCATAGATGACGCCGGGTTTAAACCAGCATGTCTGGTACCTGTAAGTCCACAGTTACCGCATCGATATAATCCCTCGCTCCTTCTATGAGTCTGGTACGATCGAGGGTACGGTATCTGTCAAACCCCATGATCGTGCCATTTGACTATGACCTCCTTAAAGTGTATGACGTCCGTTCTAAACGAACTCACACGACCCTGGCCAGGGATTTAACGGAGCGTCAATGTCATGACCCATTAACTGTCTGATATATACCCGACAGTGAGCGATCCCCTCTTGACCATTGATGATCTTCACACGTATCCTGGAGTGGTTAATGACTCGGCAACTCATGACTTATGGTTAAAGTCACTTAGCTAAGTAATTAAACCATTCCAGTCCTCGTGTAAGATCCGATCAATGTCTCAGGTCAAAGGACCAACGATGCTACTGTGACCGTTGGATCTTCAGTTGACATTAGGTATAATCAACCATCTGAAGATCCAATAGCGGATCAGTTCAGTGCACATCCTCCAAGGACATACACCTACACATATGTGTTGGTGCCCCGCACCAATGACCATGAGACTGGTCACTGACACATCATGTGTACTGGTTTAATAGATAATCAAAGTCCCCGAGTGATTACCCTCCAACCAGGAACAGTTTAAGGTATGTGTACATGTAAAGTCAATCTCATGTTCGAGATCCCATCTCGAGCTGACTTTACAACCACATATCCTAGGGACAACGTAAAGTAACACAATCGCATATTTACGCTCAAACACCACTTTATTAATGAACAAGATCGTACAACTATTGGGCCTACCCGACCCGAAATTGGCCTGTAGCACACCAACACTAACATTAGGAAGTTTACATTGTTTAGATCGAGTCTTTGTAATTTCTTATTTCTTGAGTCTAGCATGATGGAAGTTGAATTAGTGGTTGTATTCGAATAGTGGATTTGATTATTAATGAAAGTTGAAGTTAAGTAAATATTGTGCGATTGCATTCTTATGTGTGATTGTCTTGCGCTCTGATCGTTCTTGTTTGCAAGAGACTTACCATGTCGACTGTTCACGTTCCTCGAGCGAGTCTTCCGCTGTAATAAAGGCTCGGGGCGTGACATGTATTATATGTGAATTGGCCGACTCATATTGTATCCGAAGAAATTTGGGTCGACGAGTCATTGGTGTGGTATAAGTGATCTGTCGAAGGGAGAGATTAAGGGCCATTTTGATAATGAAATAAGACATATTAGGATGAGTTATTCATGGGTGAGCGAGTTATTCAAATTTGAGAATCTAAATATATCATTCGGGTCGAATAGAGTTAAGGTCCTTAATCTAGAGTTAATTACTATATCTCTCTCACATAAATATCTTATCCAATTCTAAATAAGATATATATCAAATTAAAAATAGAAAAGTTTAAAATTAACTCATCTCATACTCACTCGGATTTTATTATCCTAACATATTGTTGAAGTGACCCTAAAAGAAAAGGGTAAATCTTATTACTCGTCCCAGATCCATCTTGGACGGGTACGTCTGAGATGAGATTGGTCACATAGGAGCAGGTGCATTGCACCCACTCTCGTACGAATGTTATCCGTCTGCGACGGGATTGGTCACATGAGGGTGGACACATAAATGTACGGGGCGGGCAGCAAGCATCACTCAAAAGAAAAGTATGCCAGTAGAATTGTTACGGTACCGTATAGTAGTAAACCTAATCTATGCGACCCAATGTTACGGCAAATCTTGCCCTTAACATTACCTTTAAGAACTTTCCTTGTGTCACACAGAATAAGATTTTACAAATTGATCTGGTACGGGGTGAATCGTCCGTACCGAACCGTACCAATCACAAACCGGTACGACTGATCTATGATATGTAACCAGTACACTCTCATATATTTTAAATATTATTTTTTTATTTTATATTAAAGATGTTTTATAGGCGGGCTAGTTAAAGATCTTATATTTAAGAGGGGGATCACCGGTTCGAAATAGATTGACATCATGGATTTTTTTTGTTTCTTTTTAATATTTTTAATAAAAAAATTTAAAATCTCAAAGACATTCGCCGGATTCGAACCGGGGATATGTTATAAAGAAAACATAGATCATTTAACCAACTAAGTTATGAACTTTGTAAAATTATTTTACATATTATATATATATATATATAAACTCTTTTTATACCTTGATATATCAAACTGTATTATATCATATCAACAAAAGATTGATACAATCAATACAAACGATTCATCGAATCTTGACACATACAATCCCTTTTCTCTTTTTTTTTATCAAAGACGCAAACAATCCTTGAGAAGAAATATTACATCATTACATGTACACGAATATTGAATTGATTGCCCCAACCTTTGGTAAGTTAGTTAGGTGGTAAAAGCTAATTTAGGCCAACTCACGTCTAAACTTACGTAAGATCCCATGCTGAGTTCAACCCTACCCATGAAACATGTTTAGCCAAAACAAAACCTAATTCGAACTAGTTTAGATTGAGTTCCAAACCTCTCCGATCCAATAATGGTGTCCCTGGAACGGCGAGCTAATAACAAGTTAAACGCAAGGGTTAGATACCAGGATTTCCCAAATTTGATAAGGAACGATATGTAAAAATATTATTTTAAAATAATATTTGATAAATTGGTACGGTACAAATCGTACTGTATATATCAGATCATATTAATCGGTGATCGATACGATCGATACATGGTTATGACTGTCAATAGAACTGGTCGGCTCGACAGGCCCACGGTTTGGCCCGATTTCGGGTCGGGTCGCAAACTCTTTTTCGGCCCGTGAATTTTTAGTCGGGTCTAAAAGCCCGACCCGACTTGGCCCGCGGGTAGGGCTCGGGTTTTGAGTTCGACCCGTGGGTTGGCCCGACCCGTTCTCTTTTTTTATTCTAACTTTAAAAATTATTTAGTTAAAATTATGTTAATTTAATTAATTAAAAAAGTTTAAACTCTATTTTCACATAAATTATATAATTAGTATCAAAATTTTAATTAATTTAGTGAGATTATAAATTTTATATTATTAAATATATTAATTTTTATTTAAATGATCGGGCCGAGCCAGACTTTAGTCGGACTTTGAATTTTTTAAATAATATCGGGCTCGGCCCGGCCCGACCCGACATAGGGCGGGCCCTGGCAGAACTTGAGCTTTAATATAGATAAGTCGGGTCCAGGCCGGGCCGACTTAAGCCCGGCCTGGGCTCGGCCCGTTGACAACCCTATATGTGATATGTAATCGATATATTATATATATTATTTTAAATATCAATTATTTTTTATAATATTTTTTTATAATTTGATTGGTCGAGGACCTCACATTGAACGTGAGATCATGTGTTCGAAACATATTTTAGATACATTGTTATTCTATTTTTTTAAAAAATTAATTTTAAAAAATTATTTAAAAAGATGTTAGATGTGAGATTCGGACATGTTCCCCTAAATTACGTGTCAACTCATCAATCAAGATAAGAAAATATTTAAATAATTTTATTATATAACACATATATATATAATATATTTTTATCTGATTAAATAATAATATTAATTAATATTATATTATATCAATAAAAAATCAATACAACGGATACGAAATTGCCGACAAACCCTATTTTGGATTTTGGAGGACCTTTGGTGCTCCTCCACGTAGTCCACCGCGATATCTTCGCCCACCCGTCCTCCTCTCTACCCTACGGTTGGTCGTTGGCCAAACACTCGACGGTCGGCGCCCACCTCGAAGCCCCTCCGTTTCCGTGGATTTGGTCATTGGCTGTCGCTGTTGATGGCTTGATGCTGCATGCTGGCAAGTGGCAACAGGAGGAAGTAGAACTGCAGAAGATTCTTTTGAAAACTTCTTTTTAAATGTACCCTGAATAAAAATAAAATTATACAAGCATATATCTTAAATTTATATTTATACATATACTCCTCACATGTGAACTTAATGCCGTCCCTTCCCAGTAAATTTTGGTCGAAATATGCCGTGTTCTTCGTTAAGCGATCTTAACGGTTGGTTAATAAAACACTCTTTTGTTTGACAGTAGTTTATTAATAGAACATGACATTGAGTATATATACCGGTCATGTGATTCAAATATAAACATTAGATATGTAAATATAGATCGAAGATAAATCTTTATGTAATTTTATCTCCAATAAGGACATATATGTAAGGGAAATTTTTTAAATATATTTATGTTAAAAATATTTATTCAAATATGTCCCATACAAACTTATTTCTAAACTATGTTCCATTCACACATTTTGATTTATGTTTATATGTTTGACTTTGATTTACATATTTTGACGATCATTTACCTATTTTGACATATATCTATACATTTAAACATGAGTCGCGATGTACAAATGAGAGTCAAAATATGTAAATAACGGTTAAAACATGTAAATAAAATATTTTTAAAAAATATTTAAATGGGGCATATTTAGGTGAATATTTTTTAAAATAAATATATATTTAAAAAGATCCCTATATGTAAAAGTAAAACAACTCTTCTTTTAAATCAATGGCAATCCTTTGGTTAATATTTAGAAAAAAATATTGTTATACTTTTATCGTTCAAAATTATCACTATATCTCTGCTTTTATCTTATTTATCACAATATTTCTATTTTTTAAAAAATAATCATTATACTCAGATATGAGGATATTTTTTTATTTTAAGAATTAAGATAAATAAAAATATCATAGATATTTTTTAAATTTTTTTAAAGATATTATGATAAATATGATAAATATAGAAATATAGAAATAATTTCATAAACTTTTGGAAATATAAAGATATTTTTTAATATTTATAAATAAATAGATGAATCTCGTCTCTCGTCTCGTCTCTCATATTGGAACGTATTTATCGAATATAATAATAATAATAATAATAATAATAACTGCTCCTAAGATGGGAATTAAAAAAAGAAGGCCGGGGTCGGGTCACCAGTTTCTTCCTCAGTTTTTAAGCTCCCCCCTCCCACGGTCTTCAGGCCAAACCTCGCGTCTCCAGTACCACCACCCCCACGCCCAGCCTGGTTCCGCCGCTGCCTCTCCGGGGTGCCGCGCCCATCTCGGCCCGCCATGCCGCCGCCTCTGCTCTCTGCAGCGCTGCTGCTACTCCCCTGCCTCACCATTCTTGTGGCGGCGGAGGCCCCGGCGACACACTACAGCTGCTTCCGCTCCACTGCGGGCAGCGATGGCGCTGCGGCCGAGCCGCGTCCCTGCGCCCCGTTCCACGAGCCGCCCTCCTTCCCGTTCGGCGTTTCCCCCGGCTGCGGCCACCCCGCCTTCCAGATCCACTGCTCCGCCACCACCAAGCGCTACTACATCAAGATCAAGGGCTCCTCCTTCTTCTTACTCAACCGCCGCGAGAACGCGCTCCTCGTCTCTCCTCAAACCCCCGCCGCCCCATCTGGCTCCTCCGACGCCGACGGCGGATGCGGCCTCGGCGCCTCTGCTGCTTCCTCCCTCCCCGTCCGCCAGATCGACCTCTCCGGCTCCCCCTTCCGGTTCTCCGTCGACTCCTGCTCCCGCCTCGCCGCCATCCGCCCCTGCCGGACGGACCTGCGCAGCCCGTCTCCCAACTGCAGCGGCTCCCGCGGCGGCGCTCCCGGGGTGTGGGAGGGGCGCCTCCTGTCACGGCCGCTTCTTCTTCTGAAGGGCTGCAATGACTCCCATTTCCGCCCCCTCAACGCCTCCGGAGATGGCGGACCGGGGTGCCAATCCGACGTGCCGGCCGCCATTGCCGACTTCCTGCGGACGGGCGTCTGGATCGAGTGGGGCCACGCCGAGGACGTGTACTTCTCCAACTGCTCCTTCTGCCAAAGGAAGTCCCGGGGCGCCGCCGCTTGCGGCTTCAACGATTCGGACCCTAGCAATCCCTTCCTCTGCATCGCGTCCGAAGTCGCCGCGCTGCGCGGCTCTGGAGGCGGTGGCGGCGGCGACCGCCGAGGCCCCAACCGCGTCGTCCTCCTCACCACGGGCCTCTTCGCGTTCACCTGCTTTTCCATCCTCGCCGTGTCTGCCGCCACCATGTACCGCCGGGGGTTCGGTTCCGGCTTCAACCGCCATGCTGGGGGGGAGGATCCCATGACGGCCTTCCTCCGGCGCCACCACCTCCAGCTGCAGCCTCCCGTGTTCACGTACGACGAGCTCTGCTCGTCCACCAGCGGATTCGACCCCAAGCGCAAGATCGGCGACGGCGGCTTTGGTTCGGTCTACCTCGCCCAGCTGGATGACGGCCGCGTGGTGGCCGTCAAGCGGCTGCACCGCCACCACCCGGCCGCCACCACGAAGTCCTTCTGCAACGAGATCCTCATCCTCTCCTCCATCCAGCACCCCAACCTCGTCCGCCTCCATGGCTACTGCTGCGACCCCAGGGGACTGCTCCTGGTCTACGACTACGTCCCCAACGGCACCCTCGCCGACCACCTCCACGGCCCCCGGAGCCTCTACAAGAAGGGCACACTGACCTGGCCGGTCCGGGTGGACGTCGCCCTGCAGACGGCGCAGGCGCTCGAGTACCTGCACTTCTCCGTGAAGCCGCCGGTAGTGCACCGGGATATCACCTCGTCCAACATCTTCGTGGAGAAGGACATGAGGATTAAAGTCGGAGACTTTGGCTTGTCGAGGCTGCTCAGCCTGCCGGACCCCAACTCCTGCTCCTCCGGCTCCTCGTCGTCCGAGTACGTGTGCACAGGCCCGCAGGGCACGCCGGGGTACCTGGACCCCGAGTACCACCGCTCGTTCCGTCTCACCGAGAAAAGCGACGTGTACAGCTTCGGGGTGGTGCTCCTGGAGCTCGTGACGGGCATGAAAGCGGTGGACTTGACCAGAGACAAGCAGGAGGTCTCTCTCGCCAACCTCGTGGTATCCAAGATCCAGGTCGGGGCACTCCACCAGGTGGTGGATCCTGTCTTGGTCCGCCACGGACAAGCAATGGGGACGATCGAAGCTGTTGCCGAACTCGCATTCAGGTGTGTAGCTGGGGAGAAGGACGACCGGCCTGATGCGAAGGAGCTGGTATCTGAGCTCAAGAGGATCCAGAAAGGGATGCAGGAGGATTCCAAGGGCAGCTGAGGTCTAACATCTAAGGTGCGCTTCGCTGTTGTATCTCTACTTCCCACGCCCACCCCCACGCGCCCACCGCCCCCTTACCCCCCCACCCCACCAAACCCCAGCCGTTTCGATGCTATGACAACTGTACAGAGGCTTTTCCTAGGCATCTTCTCTCTTTGCCCATTTGAAAGATTAGGGCACAGCAATTTTGTAATGCCGTCAAGTTTGTGAAGGATGATGGCTTGCTTTTGGTCCACAGTTCATATGACCATGATTTTCCCATGTGATGTACTTTGTTACCCCATAAACATGGCATGTAGAGCTGTAGCCTATAGAGGTCATATACCTGTGCACATTTTTGGTAAGATAACAGGAATATCATGGAGTATCAGCGATGCCATTCAACTGCCTTTGTTGCCTTGGGTTGTCACAATCACATAGACTTGTCAACTTGCAAGTGACATGGATTTCCTTTTCTTTTCTTTTTTGGGGTGGTGGGTGTGTCACAAGAACCTGGGAAGGCACTGCTCAAATGCGTAAATCACATGTTAATGTTAAGTTCTGGGTGCTTTTTATTTTGAAGGTGGAATCTTACTCAATATGCCAACAGATACAAGGTGAGTGAAGCTATGCATACAACAAAACAGGATTTGATTTAAAGAAGTCTAGGGAAAGGTAGCAGTAGGAATTATTATATTGGACGTCTTAGAGAGGATGATACTGAAATTACATAGGTTGTAAGTGGGAAACTTGTCTTTTAAAGAAAGGCAACCACTGTGTCTTCATTTGCAGCTAGATGAATGAGGCATCATGCACCTGAAATCTTTGTGACTTGGGCATACACTCTGTTGGAAAATTTGAGGGAGAAAAGGATTACAGGGTGAATTCATTTGAAGTTTTTCAACGACTTAACATAGTGGCCCTCCTCTAATACCAGAAATTGAACACAACATGTCTGGAAAAGAGTCGTTAAAGTGGTCCCACTGCAGGTCTTCATATAGGCTTTTCTGCATTGGCTGGTGCAACGGAAAGATTGTGTCATCTGTGTGCTAATTCAAAGAATACTTCTCTCAAGGTTGTAACATGACAAAGAATTTGAGAAAATCTGATGGCAGACTGAAAACACAAACACACTTTTTCAATTTTCCCTTGCAATTTCATAAAATTGGGGCTTCAACATTGGATGCGTTGTTGAAGAGATAAAAATGTAAAACTTTGGAAACAAATCTTTTAATGTGAATATATTAGGCTTAGTTACCTCTATACCTCTCAATACCCCAAAAATCTACTCACTAGAGTTGTTATACTCCTAGGCCCTTTTTGGTAATGGGTCAGGGTTAACTCTAATCCTCTCCTTTAGAACAAGTCATCCCAGGATAACCATCATTTCTTTTTGGTACGTTATGGGTTAACTTGGTGTGATAGCTTGGGTTTATCTTGGATGTTGCACATGTACTTTGTTTGAAATCCAGGGTAAAAGGTATAATTGGTAAGTACACTACGATTAAATGCACCCATGTTATGAACTGAGTTAGAGAAAAAGAGGACAAGACAACTCGGATTATCCCATTCCAAGGGTTGAGATGGAATCAGGGACCGAGGGTTATCCCGGGTTAACCTAACTTGTCCCAAACTAACCAAAAATTAGATTTTTATGGTCTTATTCAATTGAGAAACTAGTAAAAGAAATATTAGTTTGCCCAAAGCTGTCCAAACAAATTGAAGTCATATTTTTGTCTCACTTTCATCTGGGAATCGACTCCCCTGGTTTCATACTTCTAGGCAGAAATGGAGAGCTGCTTGAAGGTGGGCTTCAAGTGGAGGGATCAGTCCATCTAGATGCTGCTCACATGTGATAGCAACCCCCACCTAAATGGTGATCCATCAATTGGGATGAGGATGATGGTCTCTCTCCAATAGGTGCACTGCTGCCATCAGACCGCCAGAGGAAGGCTTCATTTGAGGTTTCTATTGGCAGATCTATCATTGGCAATTTGCTGGAATTAAAGTCTCCCTAGCCATGGACAATCAATAGAGATTTCAAAGTTGGAGCTTGGGCATGAGGATCATTGTTGAGCAGGGAGTTGACTGTGGCCTATGGGTTTTTTATTTTTATCTTTTAGGGCTATTTCTGTCAGTTAATAACCTCTTGAGTTAATAGTAATTTTCTGATTGTATATGCTTTTTCAGTTCAAGTTAATATTTTATTTCCGAGTATTTAGGGCTTGACTCGTAAAGCCCTGGTAGTGGTAGGATCATATTTTGGTTTGGAAGTAAGTTGTACGATGAGGATAGGCTTGTCTCCTTTGATTGTGTCATTGTGAGAAAGTGACTGGGCGAAGCATCTATGTAAGGTGGAGTTTCACAACTCCTCTCTTTTTCTTTTGTTGGGGGGTTAGCAAGGGGCACACACCGTCTCAGTTTGGAATTTTTTGTACAGGGTCTTTTGATAGCTGACTGCTTGTACATCACACTTTCCATGGAGTTGATATGGACATGCATGGATAATATTCTCTTGAGATCTCTCCATCTCTAGGGCCCTAGGGAAAGGAACTAGAGTCTAGCCATGATACCACACCACACCATTGATCCCAAGCTCCTCTTTTGCTGAAATGATTGTCACATCAAAGGTGGAAAAATAGCAAACTGTTGGTGATGGGAAAGCATTTTTATTTCCGCGCCAATTTAAAGGTAATTTGATAGTAAATTTGTAGAAACTGCTTGCTAGAATTATTGTCCAGAAATCAGAGTTTCATGGCACAGATACATGTAGGTGATTCTTAGGATATCCTACATCACGTTCTCGTTATTTCAAAGTTCAGTCATCTGAAGAGTTGAGATGACTGAGCATACTAGAATAATTCGTTGTCATCGTCATCCTCTTCAAAATAATTCTTGGGCAAATCTTTGTAATTATCAATCATTGCCTTACCAGCTCCTGGGGATTTGCTAGCTTAGTTGCTACACGTGGTGGTAAAATTGTTGTTATGATGATAATATTTAAAACGAAATCAGAGGAGGCACCAGGAAATATGTGTTTGAGGTTTCTTTCGATGTTCCTTTTTATGTTGGATGCAGGCAGAACTATGTGGCTGAACAGCATTTTATCTTACTAGTACTCGCGGTTCTTATGACTCATTTAAGTTTCTTTTCACCAAAATAGAAAAGGCATTTTGTGAAGGGTTCTTTCCCTTTTCTGAGATAGTTTCTGACATTGTCCAGCTTGGGATTTCCCAGTGGTGAGAGGCCATCTTTGCAGTATCATATGAGCATTTCAAAGTGCCGCTACCTAATTATCTATGATCTTCATCTTGGATTAGAATAGATTGAACAAGGCACCTTTTCTAGTCGCCCACAGGGGCCATAACTGAGTAAGCCTGGTAAGGCAACTTTTCATCGGGGTTGGGGGTGGTGTTTGTGTTGCATTGGTAGCCCTCGGAGGCCGACAAGGCTGTCGACCGTCCTGTGCCCTCAAGACTGGCATTTGTTCTGTGTCTGGGGAGTCTCAATTTTGATTTTCTTCCCATTCTTCGGCATTAAGCTGGGGTCTGAGCTATGGTGAGCCTGGCAAAAACCAGTGACTGGAGCCACTATCGTGCTACTTTAAAGTGCACGGTGTTTGGCTGGTCCAACTCTACCTCGGGCTCAGGCTGCTCCAGGACACCATTGGAAAGTCCAAAAGTTCTGTTTGAACACCAGCTAAAGATGGTAGCATCACTTAGCCACTGCAGCGTGCCATCAGATCAGACAACGATCTACTCAGTCTCACATAGGATTTTCGCGATACAAATGAAAATAGAGAGAGAATAATTTTCATTTCATATTGCTAAGATGTTGGGTGATCTCGAAATAAAATAATAATAAAATAATAGAGTTTGAAGTACGAAGACATATCTCAATGAAAGCAAAACAGGTCTTTTATCGCGGAGGTCTAAAGATGGTTAACGGAGTCGCCATCGTAATTTCACGTTATAAACCTCGAGTCCGAGGGTGACATACGTCTTTGATCATCTCTGACGACAAGGACAAAAATCACATGCACTGCAGCCTCTATCTCTCGACAACGCCACACACTCATGCACAAAAAGGGGAGGATCGCCCATCCTTCTCACATCTCATATTTCATGTGTCTTGTACACGCACTAAGCACACAGGAGCCCTTTATACAGAGAAGGGAGAGGGAGAAAGCTTGGACCGCTAGACTCTGGAGAAGGTAGTGGTTCGAAGGGAGAAAAAAATGGGAGGGAAAGGGAGAAACATCAGGGGGGGTTGTGAGAGGCTTCTCGGTCCCTTTTGCTGGTGCCATGCAGTGCTAGCCACTTAGATCGTGTGGTTGGGTGCCACTGGTGCGAGCACCTCACGCCGAGGCACGTGTGCACGATGGGTCAGGCGCAAGCGGGTCGGCGAGTGACCCTAAATGGGCACTAAGTCCACTAGCATCTCCCACTTATCCATTTAGGGTCGATAGTGCATGTCCTTTCTCTTTGTGAAGGGCGTATGATCTTCATAGTCATACAGGAAATGAAGTGTGTGACTTACACGAGATTTATCGAGTAAATGTTAAGTGTTCAATTAAGTCGTCGTCTTATTGACGGATCACTTGATTAATCTCGATGTGAGCATTTAATATCAACATGATTCTACACTTTGGATATTTCAAAACAGACAGTGCCGAACTTAAATGCTAAGCAACCGTGACTCTATCACCACTTAGGTAATCAAGTCTCCCGAAAAATGAACAACAAAGTATGGTGACATAGTAAGATATCTTCCCTACAATCCAATTTGTCTTGATCGTTTTTCTGAATATGTCCCGTTGGACGGTAACAACTATCACTATAATTAACATGCTAAGGTAGCGACATCAAACTTCCTTTTTGTGACATAGCGTTGTAGATCACTAGGGGTACATAGGGAATCACACAAATGTGATTCATGAGCTCACACAACGATGAAGAGGGATCAATTCATCATTCTCATATACGGTCGTGTATTACACATGTGGTATAATACGCATGTTGCGGTGTTCTTCCATTTTCGTAGGCGTGTTACAAATAAAGAATGTTATAAAACATTGCATTGATTCAAGTCTAGTTATAACCTACGCAGTTAATCAGAGTCTCACAATCGCTCCTCTTCAGCGCCTTCTTGCGAAATCCACATGGTCGATCTGTCGATCTGAGTCAGATCTCATCTTAGCATCAGTTGAGGCGACATGTCAATGTTAGACACATATTGCGCTCGCTTCTTGACCTTCAGGGTGCCACAATATTAAATGCCTTATCTTTGCTTGCTTTCTATAAGCGTCAAAAGTGAATCACGCGTGTGAGAGAGTCGATTCAAACCTGATGACACTCTGACGATGTGTAAAACCATTCATTCCAAGTTGATATCATTGGACAATAAACGAATTTTAATGATGTCCAACATTGTGACTATTACAATTTATAATTTACAAAGACCCACATACCTACAATGGATAACAAAACTTTCTCTGGCTATCTACTTTGTCAGTGGATCAACTATTATTCGACTAGAACTGATATGTCGGAGTACCACTAACCCTCTCCCAGGTAGATCTCTTATGTAGTGGTAACAGATATCAATGTGCTTCGTTCTATCATGATATTTAGGATCTTTGGTGAAAGCTAATGCTAACATGCTGTCTAGATACAATAGTACATCCTCATCCCGATGAGATGTATTTGCCAATCGTTATAGAAAATTTCATAGTCATATCGCTTCTTGACTTACGACAAAATAAGCCACATATTCGGCCTCTATTGTAGGGCAATGCAAGATTGTTTCTTACTACACCACGAGATAGCCCCACTAGTTAATAAGAAAACAAAGTTTGAAATGGACTTGCGCTCATCTCGATCACCAGCCCAATCCGCATCACTATAACCGACTAGTCTTAAGTCGCTTCCCTTGTAACGTAATACATACCTTGACGTCCCTCACAAATATCAGAAACTTTTATTAATGATTTTCCAATGCGCGAGACCAAGGTTTCTCTGATAATGGGTAATTAAACCTACTACGAAGCTAATGTCTGGCCAAGTACATAACATGTCATACATTAGGCTTCTAATCGCAGCGGCATGTGGCACTCTCGACATTTTTCTCTTTTCTTTTTCATTCTTGGGGTATTGACCAGTACCCATGACACATTATTTATCAAGCGAAGTATCAATATGCTTTGAATTGTGCATTTGGAATGGATCAGCTCTAATGGTTCCAAAGCTCTTATTGCCTTTTCAAATGATTTTCGTCATGTTTTACCAACAATACACGATTCACATATGGGTAAGTTGACCTTCGTGAGCGATCCCAAAAGGCCTTCTTGACCTAATCTAACCATCCTGTCTTACGCTACGTGGCCTAGGTGAGCATGACATGTTGCAAAATCCAAGTCTTCATTATTCAACATAGATGTTGAAGTAGAAGAATAATAAGAGAGACAATCCACGTCAAGATCCAATACAAAGAAATCATCATGTATTAGACTGTGTCCATAAACAATATTGTTCAAGATAATATTTATAAAATTGTCAGAAAAAGTCAAACAAAAGCCTAGTGCTAACAAAGTAGACACTAACAAGAGATTATATTAGATCCCAAGTGCATAGAGCACATCATGCAAAAGTAACTTTCGTCTATTTCCAAAATGGAGTTAATATGAGCCAACTCCTTGGACTTCCTTACTGGCTCCATTACGCATGAAGATTCTTTGCTTGCCGGCTAGAATTCGACGATAATCCACAAAACCCACTCGATCTATTGTTATGTACTTTATTGCTCTTGAATCCACAATCCACACAAGAACAAGACAAGCAATTAGAACATGTATACAAACATAAGCACATGGAGAGTTAGGAACATGTATTATCTTTTTCGGCTCACGACATTCATGAGCGAATGGCCTCATTTCCTACGGTTAAAGCACTTCGTGCAGCTTTTGTCTTCCTTTTCGCCATGCTTCCCATGGTGACGTTTGAATACCTTATCTGTCTTGGGGCCTAGTGCAGTGTCTCGCCCTTTCAATTTTCTATGTGATCCCCTTCTGTTAAAGTCTCGGCTACTCTAACCAACATTAGTAGTGGTGCGATGTAATATTTTGTGCTCAGCTTCTAACTCTACAATACGTGAATATCAGAAAAATTATTGATATTCTCGTTATGAGTTAGAATTTGGTTCATCTGAATTAATGAGTCAGGCAAAGATCTGATCACAGCCTGCATCTGTTGCTCATCTGTGAGTTCATGTTCAGCTACCTTCAAATCACAAATCATGTTAGACATCATCCTGATCAAGTGCTCAGTCATCGTGTTATGCGAGTCCTTCGGGTAGGTCTCAAATTTCAAGACAAGAGTCCTTAAACGCGTCACAAAAGTTCCCCCAAAAGCCAATCTTAAATGATCTACATTTGCTTGACAACAGCGTATATCTCAAACTCGCCAATGAGATCATTTTCCATAGCACTTAACATAGTAAAACGTACACTACGATCTCTCTTGAACCAAGTCACATAAGTTTCTTGGTCCTGGCGATATTGGGAACTGTTGCCCTCTAAGGGCAGTGACATGGTGATTGTTAGAGGGTCGAGCAAATCATGTTCATCTAACAAATATTGGATTTTTCGGTGTCATATATCATAGTTAGTCCTGTTTAAATTTCCACCCTTAGTGAGATCCGCAATTGTGTTCTCGGTGGCCATCATCAACCACTACATGTGAAACAGAGAAATTAATCGACATCAATTTATGCATCATCTCAATTTGCTATCAAAAGTCCGAACTAATTATATCGAACTTTCTTATATAGTGATGTCGAAAGTAAAGCCAGACAACTCCAATCATTTTTCACCCATATGAGATAATTCAATATTGTTAGAGCGACTTCGAGCAAATTTTCTTATTTACAAGAGGCACAAGAAAGATAAACATATCTTAGCCATATTACGATAGAAACAAATGCCCGTCGTCCATAAGCTGCATGAATATCTGATTGCACTTATGCAATCATACGAGCACTCAATTGTTTGGTGTTAAATTTAATTTATTTTTTCCTAAATCATGCTCATTTATATTTTATTATTATATATATGCAAAATAAATTAACATGAAATTAAACAAATGAAAAAAAATCACATGACATAAAGTATGATAAAGAGAAAAACAACTATATATAAATATATTTACATGATATACACAATTTCCGTTGCACGCGTGCAAGGACACATGCCCAAAAATAGAAACAAAAATATCACAAAGTCTCAAAATAGATGTACGTAACCTTCAACTACTCTCACCTCCCCTTCCTGGGTCACAGATGTAATATAAGGAGGAGGTGGTGAGCAGAGTCCGCGAAAGAGCTATAGATGCTAGATGGGTTGCCAGGGATCCCAGGGTGCCTAAGCACTGTAGGAAAGCACCCATGGCCTCGGCCCACGAGTCCACGACTGTTGTGCCGTCATGCGAAAAGGCGCATGATACCTATATTTCGATAGTTGTAACATTTAAGATTAAATAGAGGATATTTTTGATAATATACTCAAATGGGGGGTGTATTTGGCATAACCGATATTTAGAGGGGTATTTATGTAAAAAACCCTTCATTTAAAAGGAGAGATTACTCATTTAGAGTTATATTTAAAAGAAATGTATGTCCTGTAAGGCAATCATTAATGAAGTGATGGTATTATTTCATATACATTCTCATTTAAATTAATGATATCTATAGTATTTTCTCCATTATGTCTCACTTTTTTATGCACGTTATCGCTTGACGTGATGAAGTCTTTGAATGCATGCAATGAAAGTTGGATCATAATAAGATTACGATAATGAGACCAACGTTCCAAATGTATGTGTTATAAAAATTTATGGTCATATGATATTTGAAATGGAATATCAAATAACTCAAATAGACCAGTGCACATGATATTCTATCATATGATGAGAGTGACTGATCGCATGATCATTGGTGTGAAGACACTAAACTATATGTGCAAGTGCCCATTACCTGAATAGGGTTCACTAATCGAACCGATTATGAATTTCTAGATGATAATTATATCTAACTGTCAACCATGAGATTCTTCAGTCACAGTAGTATAGTTGATTTTTAGACATGAGTCGCTACAGATATATTGTATGGAGACTCATGTATTTTGATTCTTGGCAAATAGACTTTAATCACATGTCAGATACTCTAGCATTTGGATATAGTGGAATACATGCGAATGTAATTGAGTGACAATAGTAGATCATTCACTCTCAAATATAGTATGGGAGAGAATATCTTGTAAAAGATATTTGGAAAAATCTTTGGCCAAGGTTGCATAGTTCACTGGAAAAGGAATTTTCCAGTGACATTTTGAGTATAGGGTTCGTCAAGCCATAAGTAAGAAGGATTTGATAGTGTCACTATTGTGATGACCCAGGGTCTGGATACTGAGTAAACCTGATATCACTTGGATCTTGCGAGGCCTCCCAAGAGCGGAAAAGCTCCAAAGGGATAAAAGGTATGTTGCGAGGGTATACGGAAATCTAAAATAAGTGTAAGAAAAGAAGAACTGAAATTAAATCTTTCCATTATCTATAATTTTTACATAATTTACATGATTTCTACATAACATTAGTCCAGTCTAACTGTACAAGTCCTAGACATACCACTCAAAAAGAGAAAAGTACAAAGCCTTCGAACATACCCCGACTGACAAGTACTGGTCAAACTAAAGTTGCCGCCAAAACCATGTGGGAAAACCAAGTCAACTATGCTTTACCTGTAATCACAAGGGTGAACATCATTTCATTGACTCAGTAGGGATCACGCAGATCCCTACCTCGCAGCAAAAATCACAAGAAAAGCAAGTAACTTTAATGACATATAAAAATATCAATTGAATAAAGCTGTACAGAAATATCAACAGATAATTGAAGCTAAACATGACTGCCATTTCAATTCATGCTAACTAAGGCATATGATTAAACATAAGAAATGATATAGTGACATGTAATGAGGACAAGTAATAAAGGCTATGCGGGAACATCAATAATTGAACAATTAATTAAACATAGCCATAACCAACATAAATGTCACAATATATATGAAAGCATTTAATCGAATACGAGAATATTCCGATATCCATTAGAGTTAAATTTCTATAATTCGGATGATAGGAGAAGTGAATCTACCAGAAGCAAGACCAGACGCATCCACTGACGACTTATATTGCGTCTCAGGTATCTCCACTAGCCTGGAACGCGGCAAGTGAGACACATAACAGTAACCGAGTCAAGAACTAGTCAGGGTCAAACTCGTTAGTGTTAGTCCACGCCCCTGACCACGTGTGCACACACAGACTCAATGCCTTGAGCCAGGCCTCTAGCTAGTCCCCCCCAGTAGGACGCTACTGCCAAGCAAGAGGGCCCACGGAAATCATGTGACGCCCCGACTCGTAGACCCGGTCCAGTCGTAAAGACTAACGTCGGATCCCGATCGAGACGTCACAGTGGGACAACCCAAACGGTACAATATAGTTGAGAATTTCACATAAACACTGAGATATTATTGCAGCGGAAATAAAATTTCTCATATCATTCAACTTACAGTCAAAGACTACATCAACATATATAGAAATTAAGATAATAATTTCACACACATTTTTTTTCTAACATAACCACTACAACTCATAACACAACTACCTAAGATAAAGACTGGTAGTGTAACGACCCGAGAATCTGATTACCGGGAAGACCCGATAACCCGAGACTCGCACCGCCGCCCACGAGCCGGGAGGGCTCGGAAGGGCTAAAAGGAGTGTGGGGGCACAAAGAAATAGGAAATAAAGCAGGACAATTGGGTCACCGGCTCCTCGACGCTCGACGCGAAATCCTCCGAAATAAACGAATGAGACGCGCCAGAATCAAATAAAACCCGAGCCGCACAACCCAAAATCTGAACGGTACCTTCCACGAGCTGCGACGCCACTGCCTCTGCCCTGGTCAAGTGCGTGATCTGGCCACGAGCTCTCTGCCTGCCTCCCACACTAGCTGACCTGGGTAGCGGCGGATACTGTCCCTGTTGCTGCTGCTGCTGCTGGGGAACCTGCTGCTGCGGCGGCCTCTGAGGACAGTCACGCGCCATATGCCCTGGCTGGTCACACCGAAAACAGATGATCGGCGCCGTGCACTGCCTGCCTGGGTGGGTCCCACCACACCGTGGACAAGGTCCTCGCGATCCACCCACCGATCCCTGACGCTGCAAAGGAAACGGCTGCTGTACACTGCCCGATGAAGCCTGCCCCTGATCCTTGTGCTTCTTACGGAAATTCTTCTTCAAGAACTTCTTGACCTTCGAGCCAAAGGACGCAGATCCTGTCACCGAAGTTGCCGATGCCGGTACTCATGGACCACCCGACGCATGCTGGAAGGAACCCTGCTGCTGGGTAGCCGACTGCTGGCTGCGACCTGACAAGGACTGCCCCTGGCTGATCGGTCCTCGAGTCCTCTGCATATCCATCTCCAAGGAAATCGCAACACGAGACGCTGTCTCTAAATCAGTGGCCCCATTCGCGATCAAATGGTGCCTCAGCTCCAGCCCCAAGCCCTGCACAAACTGCGTCGTCCTCACCCTCTCATGCTCCATGATATGAGGTGCGTACCGACCTAGCTCGACAAATCGGGCCCTGTACTGCAACACGGACATGTCACCCTGCACCAGCAGCAGGGTTCCTTCCAGCATGCGTCGGGTGGTAGGTCGGCTGTCCGGGGGACAGGCCTCTACGGCGTGGTTGCCGTGTGTTCTTACTTCGGTAGCTGGTACTAGCGTGGTTTGGTAGCTTCGACTGCGTGGTCGAGGTCTGCCTTCTGGCAGTAGGAGTAGCTGTAGTGCCGAGTTTTTGACCGGCCACCGGTTTGCTGTTCCTGTTGTAGTTGTAGCTCTCCTTTCCGCTACCGCCGTTGTTTCCGGTTGGGGTTCCGCGGGATCCCTGCTGAGTCTCTGTTTTGGAGACTCATTCCCTGCGTGTTTCCACCGTGTTTCAGGTGAGGCGCCACCTTCAGGAGCGCAGCGTGGTGCGGGTGCCCAGAGGTAGTGCCAGAGGTCAGAGCCGGGATATGCCTCGTGTAGCTGTACTTTTCTTTCTTGTCACTGTACTAGTCGTAAACTGCTGTTATTGTTGTTCTTTATTGTGGACCATGTAAAATGTTAATTTATTTCCTGCTTAATATTATAACTGTTTAATTTCTGCAATTATCTGTGATGCTTGTGTAGTTTCCACACCATCCTTTTAACCCTTCCGAGTCTTCGGGCTCGTGGGTGGCGGTACGAGTCTCGGGTTATCGGGCCTTCCCGGTAATCAGATTCTCGGGTCGTTACAGGTAGTAACTCCAAGTCGCGGTCAAAACACTGCGAGATCACTCATCGCTTTCTTCTACCGCTTCTCCTGAAAATGTTCAACAGTGTGAGTCTACGAATAGACCCAGTAATAGACTAGCATGGTCCCCAATCATAACATGTATAAACACATCCAAAGTGATTTACGGTATTTCATTTCATAATTTATTCTTAGGCATAATGTCAATTAGATGACACATGAGGTTAATACATTTAACCCAATCTCAATTTCTATGATCATAAGTCATACTATTAACATTTTATAAATACAACATGTTCATTAAAACGTTATTCTATCAATGACAAAGTAAATGATAATTCATCATTTGTAAACATAAACAATTACAGTGTAATAACAGTAAAATACAATAACAATTCAGTAGACAGTAATACTAATTTCACTATCGGTTTAATGAGCAGTGACAGTAGGCAGTAACAGCCGTTTCAATATCAATTCAATACACAGTAATAACAGTTTCAATATCAGATCAATAAACAGTAATAATAGTTTCAGTTTTAGTTCAGTGAGCAGTAATAGCCATTTAATAATGACTCAATAAACAGTAACAGTAATTTCAATTTTAATTCAGTGAGCAGTAGTAGTCATTTCAATAATGACTTAGTAAACAGTATCAGTCATTTCAGTTTCAGTTCAGTAAACAGTAGTGGTCATTTCAATAATGACTCAGTAAGCAGTAATAGTCATTTGAATAATGACTCAGTAAACAGTAACAGTCATTTCAATTTCAGTTCAGTAAATAGTAGTTTCAATTTCAATTCTGCAAGTAATAACAGTGATATAACTAGCCAGACACAGTGCCCAAACCACTCATAGAAGGACAGTCAGTCGGTACTCGATCACCTAGGTAAATAGTGATGAGTCTTGGTTACTGCGCAGAATCGGGAGAAATCCTCTCCACCTTAACCAGTGGTACTTTTCCACCTCCAGGATTTCAATCCCCGTTACCCTCGGGACCAGTACAGTGTGAACCTTCCCATAGGGGCATTTCTATAGTTTGGTTCCCGTCTCCCCCAATGGTGGCAGTGTCCATTTGGCAGTACTAACGAAACGGTAAAAATATATATATAACTTATATGAAATGGACACATGCCACTCAAAATTCATGCTGTGAATATTAATATACCAATACTAAAAGTCCTTTTTCTTTTATTTCTGAAATCCTCAACTTATTCAAATATAATGGCATATATATATATCAAAAATTTACTAATTCTGTTTACAGACATCATAGTGCAGTAAAATTTCAGGGAATCAATACATTTACAGGAATTATCAAAACAGAAATTTGTCATCATTTTTCAGACAGTATATATAATTTTTCAAGATTATTTATTCCCCATTTATATATCAAACCTTTATAATTATGTTCTCAAAACTCAGAGTCCATTGAAATTTCATAAAAATAACACATTAATAGAGATAATCAATGCATAAACTTTTCATCACTTTTCAGTCAGTAATTATAACTTTCCAGAATTACTTGTATATCAACATGAATCAAAAATTTACTAAATTTAGCTACCATGTTCTGAAAATCACTTAACTTTTTCTGTATATCATATTTATATGTAACATTACACATAAATTTTTTCATAAAGTTTTATGCTGTAATTTGAATTTTCCTAGATTTACAGCTATTTCAACATATATCATAAATTGACTAAATTTAGTTACCATGTTCTGAAATTAATCAAATTTTTACTGCAAATCACATTTACATGTAACATTACACAGAAAATTGTTCATAAATTTTCATGGAGGAATTAAAATTTTCTCAGAATTACTTATATTTCAATATGTATCATAAATTGGCTAAATTTAGTTACCATGTTCTGAAATTCCTCAAATTTTTTAATTGCATATCACATTTGCATGTAAAATTACACAGAAAATTTTCCATAAATTTTTATATAGGAATTCAAATTTTTCCAGAATTGTATACACTATCCTATACATGAAAAATTAACTAAATTTACTCACAACACTCTAAAAGTCACCATAATTCGTCAAACCATCATTCATAACACAAATATCAATTTTAAATTTTTTTATTATTTTTCACACTTCATTACTATTTTTCACACTGTATTACTATTTTTCACACTAAGTAAGAAAAATATATCATGAGTAATAAATCAACTAAATATATCCACATCGATCAGATAATTTTTCAAAAATTACAAAATGTTTTTTCAGACAGAAGTGTCATACATAAAAATTTTCATAATTTGTCATTCAGTATATCTATTTTCTAAAATTTTATATCAATTTCTAAAATTTATAATAATTTACAATAATAACCTTTAAATAGAGAAAATTATCCAGAATACTTACAATGGCCAAAATATATTTAAAATTAACTTACAGATATCAAAACATCAGTTCTGTAATTTTTTTTGATTTTCACAGAATATTAGTATTTATTCAAAAGTTTTAATTATTTATTTAAACATTGATAATTATACCAGTGATGATTCTGATATCCTAATACAATGATATTTTCATAAATAAGTTCTAACAAATATTTAAGTCTTCTGATAAAGTTTCAAGATTTTTCATATATTGTTTCTATTTTTATCATAATTTTATACTTCTATTAAATATCGAAAATTATCTAATATTACTTGCGGATATCAATAATTATTGATATTTTTAGAATACACCACACTCAATGTCTAGACCTTACTGTAAAATTATAAGATATTTGTGAACCTGTTTTATAATTTTCATAATTTATATACGATTATTTATATATTTTATCATGTATGAAAATTCATTAAAATAAATATCATAATCCAGAAATTATGAAAAAACATTTACACATGGATCTCACAGTAAGGTACCTTCTGACAATTTATTATAATTTTATATCATCCTTTGATATTTTAATATAATTTAAACACATTTAGGATAATATTAAATATCTTTAAACGTGAAAATAAATTAAATCAGACATAGAAATTTTTACAAAAAGTTCATAACATCATGTTTCAGGATTCTGGAAACTCTCTCAATTTATCATACACCGTTGCTAATTTTAAGATATTATTCACTTAATTATACCATTAATCACGTGCTTTAACTTAATGATTTAATACTAATCTGACCAAGATAAGATTACAGATTATGAAACTACGATCTATGGACTTAACTACCTATATAGATGCTAATTACATACCATAAATCATTCTAAATACGCTAATACATGCTAATCTAGGGGATACAGTGTTAATCCCTTACCTTAAAAATATTTAAACACTCCTTAATGACCTTCACACATCCTCCTACTGCACTCCACGAACTCAGCTTCCAAGAGAACAAATGAAGCCCCCTATGGTGCTATTTATAGGGGTTTTCTCCTAATCCATCCCAACCCTTCATTTAAATCAATGGTTGAGATTAAATCATTTAATTTAATGTTATTTTATTAAAATTAGTCATTCAAACTTCACCAACCCCTCACCTAACATCTTTTGACTAACCCACAAATTTTTTTCCTTTTTTTTTTATATATAACAAGTGGAGATTTGACTTATAGAAGGAAAAAGTGTTTAACTAATGAGGAAGCTTAATATTTAACAAAAAAAAATTTTATAATAGCCGCAACGCGGCCGAAAGGGGGGGGGGCGGCGCCCGCCTGCCCGCTCCCCTGCGCGCGCGTGGGCGGCCGCCATGCCGATGGCCCATTTTTTTAAAATTTTATTTTGTTTTTTTTGCGTTTTAACCTTCAAATTTTATTAAATTCATTTTATACCCTTTTCTTTATTTGTTTTTCATTTTAACCCCTTTAAATTTTCTTATAAAACAAATAGCATCGTATAAATTTGGTTTTAAACTTTGTTTGTTATTATTTTTTTCTTTCTTCACTTTCTTTAAATTTTTAAACCTCCCTTTTTTATTTCTATGACTACAATAAATATAATAAAACAAGTAATTTAAACATTTAAGCATACACAAATATATATATATATTTAACAATCAAATAAAATGCTATAAAATTATAGTGCATTACATCCTCTCTCTCTTAAAGAAAACTTCGTCCTCGAAGTTTGGGGTTAGATCACATTCCGAGCAATCGAGGGTACTTCTTCATCATCTATACCTCTAGTTCCCATATGGCCCTCTCATGCGAGAAGTTTTTCCATAGTATCTTCTGTGGGGTCCTCCGCCTGCTCAGCATCCTCTCTCGCTAATGCAAACACCCGAGCTGGGGCTCGAAATCTCCCTGCGGGTCCCCTTACTACTGGTCTGACTGCTACTGAAGCCGCTACCGCTGCTACTACAGACTGCATCATCTTCGGACAATCTCGGATCATGTAACCCTTCTCGCCACAACGAAGACACCTGCCGATGGCGATCCTGTAAACTTCCCCGCCATGTCGCTTGCCATAGTATTTACATTCCGATTTATCGTTGTCTCTTGCTGGTGGCGTGATTTCCCCTGTCACGAACGATCGCGACCGATTCTCCATCACTCTTTTGCCATTGTCATTTAGATGCAATGGTGTCGATGGTCTCTTTGTTGAATTCCACTTCTCCTCTTGATATAATTCCATGTCGCTCTCTTGACGACATGTCACGCGAAGAGCTACCTCCATCGTAATAAGATCTAGAGCAACTAGATGGGTCCGAAGCGACGATCGTAGTCCCGCCACAAACTTCTTCACCTTCCTCCTTCCATCCGTAACAATGTACGGTGTATACTTTGATAACTCCGCGAACTTAGCCTCATACTCAAGCACGGTCTTCGACCCCTGAGTTAGGGCCAGAAAGTCTTGCTTCATCTTGTCTTGCACATGCTCCGGTATGTACTTTGCCGTGAATAGCCGTCGGATTTTTTCCTAATAAATTCCATGTTTTAGTCTATCCGGTTGATTTCTTAGCACAGACACCCACCATACGTCTGTTTTCTCCTACAGCATGAACGCCGCTAGACTAGTCTTATCCTCATCCGCACACTGGATGACCCAACAAATCATTTCGATCTCACGGAGCCAGTTTTCAGTCATAATTGACCGACTCTCCCCCTTAAAAAGATACAGCCATCCGCCGAAATCTCTCCATTACGGTCACCATCCTACCATGGCCTAAAAATACCATTATACGACTAAGTGTTCAACTTAACAACCTACTAGCTCATGTCCTTTAGGAATGTGGATTAAGCTGATGACTATTTATGTAATTTCTCAACCGTGGGCTCTGATACCATTCTCTGTGACGTCCCGATTCGTAGACCCGGTCCAGTCGTAAAGACTCACGTCGGATCCCGATCGAGACGTCACAGTGGGATAACCCAAACGGTACAATATAGTTGAGAATTTCACATAAATACTGAGATATTATTGCAGCGGAAATAAAATTTCTCATATCATTCAGCTTACAGTTAAAGACAACATCCTCATATATAGAAATTAAGATAACAATTTCACACACATTTTTTTTCTAACATAACCACTACAACTTAACAACACTACCTAAGATAAAGACTGGTAGTAACTCCAAGTCGCGGTCAGAACACTGCGAGATCACTCCTCGCTTTCTTCTATCGCTTCTCCTGAAAATGTTCAACAGTGTGAGTCTACGAATAGACCCAGTAAGAGATTAGCATGGTCCCCAATCATAACATGTATCAACACATCCAAAGTGATTTACGGTATTTCATTTCATAATTTATTCTTAGGCATAATGTCAATTAGATGACACATGAGGTTAATACATTTAACCCAATCTCAATTTCTATGATCATAAGTCATGCTATTAACATTTTATAAATACAACATGTTCATTAAAACGTTATTCTATCAATGACAAAGTAAATGATAATTCATCATTTGTAAACATAAACAATTACAGTGTAATAACAGTAAAATGCAATAACAATTCAGTAGACAGTAATACTAATTTCACTATCGGTTCAATGAGCAGTAACAGTAGGTAGTAATAGTCATTTCAATATCAATTCAATACACAGTAATAACAGTTTCAATATCAGATCAATAAACCGTAATAATAGTTTCGGTTTCAGTTCAGTGAGCAGTAATAGCCATTATAATAATGAGTCAATAAACAGTAACAGTATTTTCAATTTTAATTCAGTGAGCAGTAGTAGTCATTTCAATAATGACTTAGTAAACAGTATCAGTCGTTTCAGTTTCAGTTCAGTAAACAATAGTAGTCATTTCAATAATGACTGAGTAAGCAGTAATAGTCATTTGAATAATGACTCAGTAAACAGTAACAATCATTTCAATTTCAGTTCAGTAAATAGTAGTTTCAATTTCAATTCTGCAAGTAATAACAGTGATATAACTAGCCAGACACAGTGCCCAAACCACTCATAGAAGGACAATCAGTCGGTACTCGATCACCTAGGTAAATAGTGATGAGTCTTGGTTACTGTGCAGAATCGGGAGAAGTCCTCTCCACCTTAACCAGTGGTACTTTTCCATCTCCAGGATTTCAATCCCCGTTACCCTCGGGGTCAGTACAGTGTGAACCTCCCCATAGGGGCATTTCTATAGTTTGGTTCCAGTCTCCCCCAATGGTGGCAGTGTCCATTTGGCAGTACTAACGGTACGATAAAAATATATATATAACTTAAATGAAATGGACACATGCCACTCAAAATTCATGCTGTGAATATTAATATACCAATACTAAAAGTCCTTTTTCTTTTATTTCTGAAATCCTCAACTTATTCAAATATAATGGCATATATATATCAAAAATTTACTAATTCTATTTACAGACATCATAGTGCAGTAAAATTTCAAGGAATCAATACATTTACAGGAATTATCAAAACAGAAATTTGTCATCATTTTTCAGATAGTATATATAATTTTTCAAGATTATTTATTCTCCATTTATATATCAAAAATTTATAATTATGTTCTCAAAACTCAGAGTCCATTGAAATTTCAAAAAAATAACACATTTACAGAGATGATCAATGCATAAAATTTTCATCACTTTTCAGTTAGTAATTATAACTTTCCAGAATTACTTGTATATCAATATGTATCAAAAATTTACTAAATTTAGCTACCATGTTCTGAAAATCACTTAACTTTTTCTGTATAACATATTTATATGTAACATTACACATAAATTTTTTCATAAAGTTTTATGCTGTAATTTGAATTTTCCTAGATTTACAGCTATTTCAACATATATCATAAATTGACTAACTTTAGCTACCATGTTCTGAAATTAATCAAATTTTTACTACAAATCACATTTACATGTAACATTACACAGAAAATTGTTCATAAATTTTCATGCATGAATTCGAATGTTCTCAGAATTACTTGTATTTCAATATGTATCATAAATTGGCTAAATTTAGTTACCATGTTTTGAAATTCCTCAAATTTTTTACTGGATATCACATTTGCATGTAAAATTACACAGAAAATTTTTCATAAATTTTGATGTAAGAATTCAAATTTTTCCAGAATTGTATACACTATCTTATACATGAAAAATCAACTAAATTTACTCACAACACTCTAAAAGTCACCATAATTCGTCCAACCATCATTCATAACAAAAATATCAATTTTAAAATTTTTTATTATTTTTCACACTGCATTACTATTTTTCACACTGGATTACTATTTTTCACACTACGTAAGAAAAATATATCATGAGTAATAAATCAACTAAATATATCCAAAATGATCAGATAATTTCTAACAATTTACAGAATATTGTTTCAGACAAAAGTGTCATACATAAAAATTTTCATCATTTTTCATTCAATATGTCTATTTTCTAAAATTTTATATCAATTTCTAAAATTTATAATAATTTACAATAATAACCTTTAAATAGAGAAAATTATCCAGAATACTTACAATGGCCAAAATATATTGAAAATTAACTTACAGATATCAAAACATCAGCTCTATGATTTTTTTTATTTTTCACAGAATATTAGTATTTATTCAAATTGTGTAATTATTTGTTTAAACATTGATAATTATACCAATGATGATTCTGATATCCTAATGCGATGATATTTTCATAAATTAGTTCTAACAAATATTTAAGTCTTCTGATAAAGTTTTAAGATTTTTCATATATTATTTATATTTTCTAATAATTTTATAAAAAAAAATTTTGCGTTTTAACTTTATTAAATTCATTTTATACCCTTTTCTTTATTTGTTTTTCATATTAACCCCTTTAAATTTTCTTATAAAACAAATAGCCTCCTATAAATTTGGTTTTAAAGTTTGTTTGTTATTATTTTTTTCTTTCTTCACTTTCTTTAAAATTTTAAACCTCCCTTTTTTATTTCTATGACTACAATAAATATAATAAAACAAGTAATTTAAACATTTAAGCATACACAAATATATATATATATATTAATAATCAAATAAAATACTATAAAATTGTAGGCCATTACAAACCAGCTTAAAAACCGTATAATAGGACTGTCCCGCCACCACTCCCAGGTGGGCCGACTGTAAGGTCGTTAGGCTACGACTAGTGAATCAGTCAAGTAGGAAAAAGAAATAACTCAAATGGAATGAGAAATCATATCACAATTTATTATAATGAATAAACATACTAACGATGCAACACTAATTACATGATTAAATGAATATGATAAAAATGCAAATGGAGGATCTCGGCGGTCTGAAGATGGGCCGCTACAGTCAAGAGACGGTCAAAGATATGACCGCTTCATGACAATCGCGGTAAGTCTATGGCCGCTTCACTCCCTGATTAACATAATTTCTACATCGACTTTAAATACATAAGGAACAAGGCTATACAAGAATTAAGCAACAATATTTCATTCCACATGTCATTTGAATCAACTAACCATTCTAACATGTAGATACCAATCACCACATCATGTGAAAACATTAATAATATAACCCTAAATACATGAATAATTGCATATGATAAAAGTCTTGGTTTGAAGAGCTTGGCGGTCAGGGCTTGGCTGCAATGGTCAAGAAACGGTCAGTCGATTGTCCGCTTTCCTGACAATTGCAGTCTGCCTATGACCGCTTTACTTTCACCGCCTTAACACTGGAAGACAGGCTGAAGGGAAGAGTGGCGGTTTGGACTGGGCCGCCACAGTCAAGTGGCGGTCACGCGACTGGCCGCCCCATGACAGTAGCGGTCCATCTGTGGCCGCTACTCTCTCGCCGCCTTAAAAATATAAAAACGGTTCCTATTAGGACCGCCAGCGACTCTGTAGCAGTCATATGAGGACCGCTACTTGTCCGCCAGAACCGAAAACATGCTAATTCATTTGAAACACATTCCCACTTGATCAAATCAAGGGGATTACATGCTAGGAACCTAATACATGTTGTCATATACTATTTTCACATGATTTAAGCATCAGAAACATAAAGACAATGCCCGTGGATTGATTTACAAGGATTAAAACAAAAATGACAACTCCCATACATCTTGATCTAACTAGGCATTTAAACATGCATATAAGCATTCCAAACAATGAGAATTCATCCCGAGGCAAGGTAGAATCCATCCCCCTACCTCTAATCGTGAAATCGCACCGTTTAGACGCACCCCACTTCGCTAAAACCGCGCCTATGACGAAGGAAGAATAACCATCGCACGAGCTTCCTTCCTCGGCTTCACGACCACTCCACCGTCGTCCCGAGCTCGCCGAGAGCTGCTCCTCCACACCAACCAGGGCCGGGTGAAGGGGGAGTCACCGGAGAACAAGGGAGAGAAAGAGAGAGGTGCGTGAGATGAGGGAGGGAACCGTGGGGTTCCTCCTACGTGAGTGAAAAACAATGAGTTTGATTTTTTTTTTTTTGATATAAAACCTCATATTGCAAAAAGACCTTAAAAAGACTAATATGGTAATAATGTCCTATCAATTCTATAAACCATTAAACAAGTGGGTTATTTCATGCATAATTGGATCAAAAAGCCCACTAAAATCATTTAAATTCATGAAAAAAATTTATATTTCTAAATCCGATAAGAATCTGAATTTCGCGGGTCTTACAACTATACTCTTATTTATGGTCAAGATTATTATGTGAATAAATGACTATAATTGTATGGTAATTATGGACGGAAAGATCTTACAGCAGGTTATTGACTCATTTTATCTTTTGAGGTCACAGAGTGTTACTTGATAGTTACCGTAGTCTGAAAGTCTAATAAGAAATAATCACAAGATGATAAATTGAGAAGTTTTGAAACTCATCGATAGAAGAGAGATTGGACAGAAGTATCATCGGTAGACAACTTTACATATTAGAGAGAGAGAGAGAGAGAGAGAGAGAGAGAGAGAGAGAGAGAGAGAGAGAGAGAGAGAGAGAGAGAGAGAGAGAGAGAGAGAGAGAGAGAGGATAATGTGTACTAATAGGATCATCTTAGTGGACATCTTGATGCTTTTGAAGCACACAACTTATACTTGTATATCCCTTTTATTTTTAATATATTTTGTGATACTGACCACTTTCACAAAAAAATTCTTAGCTTTTGGAGCTTCTCTGTCAACTCTACCGGCCACAATTGATGTGTCATTGCTGGGACAATAGACTTGACAATGGTTGATGACTAGGCCTACATTAATGGTTGCTGGAGACTGTCACGTGATTGCAAATGAGTCTTGCATATTAGTTTGGATTTGAACATTGTCCGTTGACTTCCTCCATAGAAATTTAGTTTTTAGCACATTCCTATCCATTTGAGGGCTCATTTGAATGAAACTACACTATTCTTTTTAATTAGGGTGTTGGTGAATGGGTTAAAACGCCCATTGGGGTGCCCATTTTGGGCCACCCCGTGTAGGGCACAGGGCCGCACGTACTAGATGTCTTGCAGCGCCTGCTACCCCACATGTTGGCCACGTGCTAGCGGGAGAAGGGCCGCAACCCTTCTCTCTTCTTCTTCCTTTCGTGCCACTTGTTCTCTCCTCTCTCTTCTACCGACCAAAACCCCCTCCAACCCATTCCTTGTAGACCAAGCAGCCACTTCTCACTTCTCTATAAATACCTCGTACAGGGGGGTTCAAAGAGTGTGATGCTACTAGCCGATGAACTCCCTCTCCCTTGTGTGTACATGGTGCACCATATTGAGGGTTGCACGATGGGAGTCTTGGCTGGGTGCAATTCGGTTTTTATCGTGGGATTTGTCTCCGTTGGCCAATGTGTGTGTCGATGAGACAGTAGAAGAGAGTGAGTGAGTGAGTGCAGTCTGTGCATGTGAGAGAGAGTAGCTCAAGAGCGCAATGTCAATGACTATGGCAACCTCTTCTCTCTATCTCTCTCTACACCAGCTCTCTCCGTGTCCTTCCCCTCTATGTCTCGGATGGGAATGACAAGGATAGTATGTCAATGAGTAGATCATACTCTCAGAGGTGGTCACAAGTGATCCTAGTCCCATGGCAATTCTCGATTGCATCTCTAGGGGAGCATCACTATAGTCCCTGGATTTGGAGCATGAAGGCTTGGAGCTAACTCTGGTAGTTATCTTCGTGACTCTAGGACAAATTATAGGGAGGGGTCAACTCTGATAGTCGATTTCGTACCCGCATGATGGTACGTATGTGTGTTCTCCTTCTGTTGGTACATGTGTACGTTTTTCTTCCGCTGCAAGATATGTCCTCTAACTCTGAATATTTAGTTTTTATTTATATATTCGTGAGGTTATCCAAGAATTTTGGTATCAGAGTGTAGTGGTTTGTCGTGATTTTGTTTCTCCATTTCATGGCAGTTTTGTCAGCGGTCCCCGTGTCCTCCCATCCTCAAGTTATGCAAGGAAACCTGTAATGCGGCATCTACCCTTAAGACTTGTAACACAAAAGGATGCCACAAGGGAACTCAAGAACATTGATGCCGATGGATAGCGGTCCTTGTTCCAGGAGAGAGACTTTGTTCCTAACACGTGGATTGTGGATCCCATGGGAGACTATGAATCTACATCGTCGGATTATAGTACGAATGTGCTGAAAATACCTCGGCAAGGTTTCCCATGACGACAGGTCACTGGCGACAGTCATCGATAGCATGGGAGCATCCGAGATAGGCAGCCCAACTCCCAATGTTGACACAGTGTTGGACCTGACCATAGAAACAACAAGCACAGGGAGTGTCAATGCCATGCCTTTACTTGCAATGATTAATTCCACCATGACTGTTGCGGCGTACGTAGTCACGACAATAGTAAATTGGGCAATAGGCGGGACTCACGTAATCGTCGGCCAGCAAGCACTGTCGTAAGCACTCCAAACCAACGACTACCTACTGTGACAGTCCCGGCCATAGTCTAGCCAATGAGTGGAATTCTACAGGTTACTTGGCGTGGCAAAGTGGGTCCGTAGCTTAGGTGACGCCATCGCCAGTGGGCAGGGAGTCCTGCCAGAGACAATAGCAGCAACCCTAACATTTTTCAAGCAACTAATGACATAATAGTGGCTACAAAAGCATGGGTACCCCTTCTAGTGGCAGCGACCGGTGCGATGGCAAGTAGAGCCGTCGAGATGACCTAGCTGACCTCTCGTGGATCATACCACGGGTGGGTTCCAATCATTAAATGTGGGTTTCATGCGTCATTTGGAATAGCATCACGATGTTTTTGGACTCGTGGAGTGAGTTCGTGGGTGTCTCTGCTTGTTAGACATCGTGGGTCTCTGGGAGTCGGCGGCCTAGTTAGCGACCACAATGGAACTCGGGGTTCCATCATGCACCATAACTGTACCTTATCCTGGTACAGAGGTGGGGGTTGAGGATGTTTCCGACTATTTCATTGCATAGACCATGCTTAAGATTTATTTAAAATATTTGCAATTTTGCACTTATGAGCATGGAGTCAGACCATAATTCAAAATTTGGTATTTTTAAATATTTTATGGGTAATTATTATCCTTCTATTTCATGCAATGCTCGTCTATTTATGTTTATGCAAATTTATTTTCCACACATGAATAAAATAATGTGTAGATGAGCATGTTTAGGAAAAATAATTGGGTGTTTTTGCAAATAAACCATGCTTAGAGGTGATATTGTAGATATATCATGCCTAGAAACATTGTAGCAGGCATATCATTGATTTTTCCAAAAACTTTCAAAAATACCATTGTAGTTAACATCTGTCAATAGGAAGATGAATATTCCTCAAAAATTATAATATTCTCATTAAATGATCATGAAATAACCAAAATGCCCCTCTCCTTCTCACCACGTAGAAAAAGAGACCCGTCGGAGTCTCCCCCGCAACTCCGGTGAACCCCCGTCCCCTTTGCAACTTTGACGAACCCCCGTCCCTCTGCAACTCCAGAGACAACCCCCTCTCCAGTGGCAAGCTGCCACCTGAGACCACCCAATGGCGCCACCCTCCCTTCTCTCACCACTGACCATGTTGTCCTTGCAGCTCTAGCCCCAGAGTCTCCCCTGCTACCCCCTTCCCCCTGCAATCACCCTCCCTGTCGAAACCACCCCCCACCCTGTAACCCCTAATCTGGAGGTCAACGGTGTGGTCTGTACCCTCTCCTTTCCAAGACCCTCCCACCCACCTCTATTCTCCAGTGCGACCTTCGGTCTTTTGTCATGCCCTGCCAAAGTGGAAACACGGGACGTGATAACTTAACATGACGTGTTTGAGAGTAGTAGCACTTTTACCATTCCATACATAAAACATTCGCCAATTACATACATATTACAAAGAGAAACTACACAAGGATTGGTTTCCATTCATAATCCATAGTTAATTACTGATTTTGTCTCAGTACAAAAGCCCTCACGGGCAATAATAACCAGCACCACAAAACACATAGCCAGTTCCTGATTGTGGCTCCACACCTGCTGATTGGCACTCTAATGCTCCCCACCGTGCTACTTTGATCCCAATTCGTTAAACTCATGGCGTCATACCTAAAATAAAATGGGACAACAGACTGAATAAGAGATTCATTAGGACACCTAATACTAACCCAGCGATCGCCTACCAATGGGGTATACATATATAAGAAACCTACCGCCGATCAAACCATCTCGACTATAAACATGATACATATAGTATGAAGTGTTTTTAAATACATCTAATGAATTGAAAACTAGACTTGCAAGAAAAGGTTTAATCTAGAAAACTTTAGGTGGATCACCAATGGGGACATCCCATTCCACCGTCCAAGGTTGATGAGGCCAAAGATGATAAGTATGTAAACTAGACAACGTTTACAGATATTATGGCAGAAATATGAACTTGCATCATGATTCAATAACATGGAGTCATAATGTAGCATGGATTTCACATGAAGATAATAACTTTTCATGATGTGTACGAGCCTTTTTTATGTGATTAAAATTTTTCTTTCACATGTTTATCAGGATAGTTAACGTGAGAATGCACGTGGGTGAGCATACTTGCATATACATACATACGGTGCACACGTGCTTGCTTATCATATTCCTAATATGTTTTCAACATGGAGCTTACACCCATTATTCATCACACTAGCTAGAGTAATCATGTTTAACATGAAACATTAATCATAAAAGAAAAGCATAATGAACATGCAAGGCGGCTTCACGCTCTAGACGGCTGCACCTGCTGAGTGGCTCCATGCCAGATTTCCCTTTCCATCTAGGTAGCCATTTCCTCTGAGTAGCCCTTTCCACCGGGTAGTCATTTCCTTGATGATATATTAGAATGGAGATCAAGGGTGAGGTATGGTTGTATGGGGTGAAGAGGTCCAGTTCTAGGTGAATAATGACATACAGTGGACCTCCTGTCTAGATCACCCTATTTTCATACAATACAAAACTTATTAACCCTTAAAATAGCTTTACCGAAAACCCGGCACAAGATGCAACATGCTTTCTTTATCGCTTAGAACTCATTTTCCTTAATCTTAGTCATGGAAACCATCACGGTCACATTAGAGAAACTCATAGCAAAGGAGGGCCAAAGGCTCTAACTTGGCCTAGACCCTATTAAGTGTAGACACGCCGTTTTTGACATTACAGTGAGTAAATCTCATATTACACTATGATACCTTAAGGTTACCTTCACATTTTTAATTACTTCGGCGATTTCCTATTTTTTTAAATTTTTTTCGTGAAAATTTTTTAAACGTGTCAAGGACCCTAGACGCCTTACCATGACGTGTCAAGGTGTCTAGACGCCTACTTAAAAATATTTTTTTATTATTTTTATTATTTTTTAAATATTGTTTCTCTCTTTTTTGAAAGTGGCAGGGTAACTAGACGCCTCACTTTGACGTGTCAAGGACCCTAGACGCCTTCTGAAGAAGGCTCGTGCAGCGCGCACGCGATGCCGCTCCGGCCGTTTAGTTTGACGTTTCGAATAAATCCAATCATAAAGACGTCTTGCCGACCAGACGCGCCCTTCGAGAGTCACGGTTACGCGCCGAAATCACGTGCTTTCTTCACTATCGACGGCTTTCGACGGCGATTCGGTGGGCAAAAATAGGCGCGTCCGGGGTCCCGGACACCTCTTTATTGAGGCGTCAAGATGGTTGGACGCCTCAATAAATAAATAATAATAATATTGAGGCGTTCAACGTCCTGGACGCCTCAACATTGAGGCGTCCAGGAGCCTGGACACGTCAATCACTTTCCCCTCTATAAATAGAGGACCCCCTCCCTCGAAGGGAGGGAGCTTCAGATCCGACAGAGAAAAGAGAGACTCTGTCGGATCCCTTTTCTAACCCGTGAATTTTTGCAAGGGGAGGTTCTTCCGGATTCCCTGGTGCCCGCGCTTGCGAGAGGAAGGCTAACTCCGCCCGTCGTGCTTCCAGGTCATCCCTACGCTGCTGAAGCTCTGCCGGATCCTGCCATCGGCATCTTCAATAAGCCATTCTCTCCCACTCTCTTTTGTCGTTTCCGTTGCATGCATCATCCCGTCATCTGTCATCTCGCTTCATAAGAGAGATCCGTTTATGCACGTTTGTATGATCTTCCATCCATCATAGCATTTTTCTCCTACTCGTGTCCGAGAGGGGTTTAAAAAAATAACACCAACCAGGTGTATGTCTCGCCATGATTTCATCATTTTTCATCACGAGGGACTAATACTACACTGTCATTTTTCTGATTCACTTGTTATCTGTCTGTTTCCTCTTTTGCAAGGGTAACCAAGGAAAGCCCTCTCCATCGGCCAGCCGAAGGGAGAGGAAGAAGCAACCCGTCATTTCCCGCTTTTGAGGTAAGCGCAATCACTCTTCTTATTTTGGGGTCTCCGGCCCCTGGCGATCACATCTGGGCGATCACGGTGGGACTTCTTTCACTTTCTCTTGGTTACTCTTGCAATCTTGGCATCACCGTGTGCTCCTCCACCTTTGCGCCCTCACGCGCTACAGTCGTGCTCACAACAGCACTTTCAGTTCTCATCCCTTGTGCACCGCGTGCACTTCGCCCTTAATCCCTTGTAATTCATTGGGTGTTGATTATATCTTTGTTATATCTGTTGTTTTCTTATGTTCTGTATATCTGCTCAGCACTTCATTGCATACATCCACCCCCTTTTTTATTATTTTCATTTCTTTTCTAAGGATCACCCTCTCTCGGTGAAGGAAGGACTCTCCGTTCAGAAATTTCTCTCGACGGACTAGGATCTCCTCCACCGGGACCTCTGTAAGTCCCCGACAGCGAAGGATTCCCTCTTCGTTCACTGGGCTAGTTGTACCATTGAAGTTTCCCAGAGTTAGTCGACTCATTCGTGGTGAGACGAGAGACCCTAGTTGACACGGCGGTGAAATAAAAAACTAACTAGGGTCCTTATTTTTGTGTGAACTTCAGATCTTGTTAAAAACATAAAAAAATTATCAAAATCAAAACAAAAAAAGGGCGTAAAGGCATCTACTTGTTTGATAATCTCTGCTATCTGTTTATTGGTGTATGTTTTTGCGTTCCGGAAGAACTTTGAGCATGGCTCACGAGTCTTTTGAAGAGAATCACCCTGGTCGTGGTCAGTCAGTCGAACCACGCGTCCATGCTATGGACTCGGGCCCGTCCTATGAGCCCTCATGTGAGGTGCAGGTTACCGCAGGGGACACATCCCCACCATAGGACATCTCCTCTTTGCTGGGTGTCCTTGCCAACACGGAGCTCACCTCTGAGCAGCTCCGGGCCTTCCAGGCCATTCTGAAAGGGAAATCTATTTCTCCCACCCCTCAAGAGTCAACTCCAGCCATCGCACCCCTCCAAGAGTCGGTGCAGGCCATCACATCTCCTTCACCGGTGCAAGCCATCTCTTCTCCCTCACTTCAAGGGCAGGCGAGCCAACAGCCTCCCTCGTTCCAGTTCCCTTCACAATCTCAAACCCCTGCTATTCCCCACACACCGCTCCAGCCAGGGCCAACTGCCGGCGGCCCGGCAGCTCCCTCCCATTCGGGGTTTCCCCCTCAAGTCTCCGGGAGACATCTCCCTCTCCAGTGGCAGGTGCCACCTTCACCTCCCGAGGAGCTTTCCCAATCACTCCTCAACAAGTTCAATAGAATGGACGAACAATTTCAGAATTTGAAGAAAATGGTGGACGTAAAATCCACCCCGAAGGTTGCTTTGCCAATCCTTCCGGTGATCCATCTTCCTCCCTCCGAAATGCCTACGTACTGCAGGTACAATGGCACTGGCAACCCCTTTATTCACCTCAAGGACTTCATGTATGAATCCTCCTATTGGTAAAATGACCAGAGAGCATACCTCTTTCGGAGATCATTGGACGGTCCTGCGCTAGAGTGGTTCTATTCTTTGGAGCTCGACGAGGCCAAGAACTTTGATACGGTGCAAAGAAGATTCTTGCAAAAGTATCGGGATAGGGTTGGTCCCTCTCTTTCCATTACCGACCTAGTGGCCGAGAAAATGAGGCCCGACGAAGATTTTGTCAGTTATGCTGACAGATGGAGGTCTCTGGCAGAAAGGATAAGAGATACCCTCTCAGAGTCCGAACAAGTGAAAATGATTGTGTCCAATGTAACCCCACAGTTCAGGCACGTCATGGCCATGAACAAGCTCACAACAATGGAAGAGCTCTATGAGAGGGCCCGGTATATCCAGACCCACTTAAAAGACTCCCCCATTATGCACATGTTTGAGCCGCCAAAGTCCAAGGTGGTCAGAAAGACAGGCACTGGCATCCCAGGTGGAGCGACAGAAGGGGTCGTAACAAATGAGCAGGTGAGTGCAGTCAACAACGCCAACTATGCAGCCAACCCAAGGCCTCCACAAATGCCCCGACTTCCCCTCCAGTAAGGTCCTTTCCCCTCTCGTCCTCCACCCCAAAACAATCCACCCTAGAACAATATGCCTCAACCATTTCAACCCCAACAACAACCCCAATCCCAGCAACAACAACCACCACCTCAGTACTACCAAGTTCCACCCCCAGGGAATTACGGCCCCCCACAGCAACAAAGGAGACCGATCGACCCCAAGAGAGCCCATTACCCACCATTGCCAGAAACTTTGGCAGATATTTTCAGCTCCCTCATGGCCTCAAACACATTCATCCTACCCATGGAAAGGCCCGCGTGGCCCCCGAATGTGGATACATCCAGAAACTGCGTCTACCACAGGCAGTTAGGACATACAGTAGAGAACTATTTCCAGTTTAAAGATTACATCTACGATATGAATGATGAAGGCGGAATTGACTGTGATGAAATGAGGCGATACATCGCCACTCTCAAAGCCAGGAGACCTCCTCCTAGGCCACAGTTCCAACAACAACAACAACTACTACAACAGCAACCGCAGCTACAACCACAACAACAACAGCCTCAGCAAGCACAACCACAATAGCCCAACATGGGTATAATCTAGAATCCATTACCGGAGCACCAACTGCCCAATCACCAGGTTGACCCCATCTCCTCCTTTCCGGAAGTTGGGAGAGAGCAAGTGTGGCACCCAGAAAGTACCTCCGTTCTTGCTACCACCGACCCTATCGTCAGGCAACCCCCTCGCCCTGCCCGGGTAGCACCTCTCTCTCATCAGCCCGCATCACAACCTATAGTACGGCCTTCACCATTTCCACAACCATTACATCCTCTCATTCGCACCCCTCCCACTAACTCACCAATGACCTATCAACTAACGCCTCCCACTATGCCCTTGCATCCTCTCACCTTCTCTCACTCCTCCGTTTTGCCATCCACCTCTACTACATATACCCCTATGCCTTCCAAACCTCTTATCATCTGTCAACCGTACGTGACCCCGCCTGTCTCCACAATACCTCCACCAATGCCTTCGAAGCCACTCATCACCCACCATCCATCTCAGAACTATTATCCATCTCAAGTCTTATCCACTTCCACTTTGCCTCCGCCTCCACCCCCTTACCCTCCATAGTCCATATGAGATCCCCTCTACCCCCACTTTGCCTCCGCCTCTACCTTCCGAACCCCTTACCCTCCATAGTCCACGTGAGATCCCCTCTACCTCCACCTAACAAACCCCTCATCAGAATCCCCGCTCCCATCATCACCCCTGCCTCATCAACCATTCCTCCACCGCTACCCCTCAAACCTCTGTTAAAACCCACAGCTACCCCCATAGAGGTAGAAAAGTCGCAGGCAATGGTGCTCCGGAGTGGAAGGATTTTTCACAAGGTTTTCTCCCAGAACAGTCAGGACCCCAAGCAGTCTCAGCCAGAGAAGGACAGTGAAGAACATCCAGAAAAATCCATCCCTGCAACACAGTATGATTTGTTAAAACACCTGGATAAGACGCCCGCTCGGATCTCCATCCTTGAGCTGCTTCAGAGATCTACATCCCATCAGGCAGCCTTCATGGAATATCTTCAAAAGGTCATGGTGAATGAGGACCTCCCTGTGGAAAAGATTTCGGTCGTTCTGACGCCGACAGACACACAGCCAGTCATTGTGTTCCATAACCACGAGCTCGCCCCCAAGGAAGCTCGAAAGTATGCGTTGTATGTTTCAATAAAAATCAATGGAGTGTCCATACATCCGTGTTTGGTGGACACGGGCGCATCCATAAATGTGATCTCCATGAGCACCCTTCAGTTATGTGGAGTCAGTGAGGAACAGATAAGACCTTCCTCAATCACAGTCACAGCATATGACAATAGCAAAAGGCCACCACAGGAATGATTGTCCTAAGGCAGAATTAGGCCATGCGTTAGTCTCTACAGAATTCCATGTCCTCGACATGGATCCCACATTCAAGGCTATACTGGGTCGCCCCTATATTGAAGGCATGGATGTTGTACCCTCCACCAACCACCAATGCCTAAAATTTCCGTACAATGGGAGGATTATTAAAGTGATCAGTACATCTGTCCTTCATTCAGTGGATGTTATTAACATCTCTCTGCCATCTGTTTGGCCGTCTCACCGACCCATATTGTCACTACTGGATGTGTATGACCCATCCCGCATTCCGCCAACACCAAAGAAGCCACTTTCGGTACCGATGTCACATCTCCCTTCTCATTCTAAAGGATGGGAGATAATGACGAATATCGGCTATCAACAGGGCAAAGGCTTGGGCGCGCAATTGCAAGGAAGGCTGAAACCGCCAAAGGAAATAAGGTTGAGCCACAAGTTTGGCCTCGGCTTAAAGGACCGCTCGAGGCGAATGGGAAACTCCTCACGTGGACCCTGTCCTCTCACTTCAAGAAGGGGCCCGTTGTTCAGATGGGAGATTACCCGCAAGAAACACATGGAGGATCGCATGTTGTATACTTGGCTGAAAAATGTTCAAGAGCCGCTAAGAGAGGCAAGATTAAAGATCCGGAATGCGAATGGAGCAAATTGTTCGACATACAAGATATTTTCATTGCACTAGAAAGAATGTTCTCGCCTTCGCAGCTGGAAGAACCGCCATTGATCTCTGAAATGCCAGGGGATACCACTACTGTTGCCAGAATTCCAAACCATCCTCGCCAAGAGGACTCTGTCACCGACGGATCTTCATCCGTCATCAACATTACCATCGACGGCTCATTAGCCGTCGTCTTCTCCATTCACTCACCTCAGCCTTCGTTGATGTCTTCTTCCTGGGCCAGACAATTATCTGATGACCTTCCCAGGTCCCCTTCTCTACTTACATACCTACGTGGGTTTCTCAACCCGCGCCAGATTTTCAATCATGATTTGCTCTATAAGCCTCCCAACCCTTTAGCCATAATCACTTTTCCCCCTCCTCCGATTTCTTTTCATTACTTTATCATCAAAAATGAAAACGAAAAAAAAACGTCGATTTTCAAACACCTCAACAACACATTTTCGTTGAGGAAACCTCCTTCATCTCCCACGAGTGTGTCCCGACCTACGGGCCACTCATCCAAGGTCCTATGAGCGACCTTTTCTACCCCTCCTCTAAGGGGTCCTTCCATGTACATTCTTCGACATCTTCTTTAGCTTCTTCTTCATCCGTAGGACAGCTCAGTCAACTTAGGAATAATGGGTCAAGGGTAGTATCCAAAAGTAAATCCAAGGGTAAGCAAATCCCTCGTCGATTCCTTCTAGATCTAGCCAGTAGGTGTCGAGCGTGCCTATCCATTCCTCAATTGCTAGAAAATCCCGTCCAACTGTCACAGATAGATTGTGAGGAGAATTGCACAATTGATGAAGGATATGGAGTCTATGAGCCCACAGATGAAGAATGTCCTATTAAAGAAGAGGATGAAGAATATGAGGACGCGGCTGGCGCATATGCTAGTGGAATGAGAAGATTTGATGAACCGTCAGCCGCTGTAGAGGAGTCTACTAAGGAGATAAACTTGAGAACTGATGAAGACCCTAGGATCGTCCTCATGAGTGATAATTTACCACCCTCTGAAGAAGAGGTATTAATTGAAGTTCTCAAAGAGTATAAGGACACGTTTGCATGGAGTTACGAGGATATGACGGGTCTAGATTCCACCTTGGTCGAACATTACTTAACTCTAAAACTAAGGTCCGTCTCGGTAAAATAAAGGTTAAGACGTTTCCACCCTCATATGGCTTTGAAAATGAAAGAAGAGGTCGACAAGCTCCACAAATCTAGGTTCATTAGAGTCATCCTTTATTTTCAATGGGTGGCAAACACTGTCCCGGTCATGAAGAAGGATGGGAAAGTCAGGATTTGCATCGACTTCCGGGACCTTAACCGCGCGGGTCCAAAGGATGATTTTCCCCTGCCTCATATTGATGTGTTAATCAATAACACAGCAGGGTATGAAACCCTCTCATTTATGGATGAATTTTCGGGATATAATCAAATTCGTTTGGCAGAAGAGGATCAGGAGAAGACATCATTCACTACACCATGGGGAACATATTGTTACGTGGTCATGCCGTTTGGGTTAAAGAATGCTGGAGCTACTTACCAAAGAGCTATGATGGCCATATTTCATGACATGATGCATATATATCTGGAGGTGTATGTGGATGATTTATTGGTGAAATTAAGAATCAGGGTGGAACATCTAAGGGTTTTGGCTAAGGTCTTGCAGAGATCAAGGGAGTTCCAATTGAAAATGAATCCGAAGAAGTGTGTGTTTGGCGTATCATCGGGCAAATTACTGGGTTTCATTGTAAGTAAAAGGGGGATTGGGATAGATCCCAACAAAGTTAAGGCCATCAGAAACATGCCGTCTCCCAAAAGTTTGAGAGAAGTCCGAGGTTTAATTGGGAGGTTGTAATTCATTCGTCGGTTTGTGTCTCAGCACTCACAAAGGTGTAGACCTTTCTACGAGTTGACCAAGCCAGGAGTAGAATTCCATTGGGATTCTAAATGCGAGAAAGCTTTTGAAGGGTTAAAGGAATACCTGGTTAATCCACCCGTTCTCATTCCACCCAAGCCAGGAAAACCTCTAATCCTTTATATCTCAGTCTTGGATGACTCCGTAGGAGCCGTCCTCGCACAAGCCGATGAAGAAGGTCAAGAACGGGCAACCTATTACCTATCCAAACTTCTCAATCCCTGTGAGCAGAAGTACACGGCCATGGAGAAAACCTATGCTGCCCTTGTTTGGGTAGTGCAGAAATTGAAGCACTACTTCTTGGCTCATGAGGTCCATTTGATTGCTCGCATGAACCCTATCAAGTTCCTCCTAGAAAAATATGTCCTTACTGATAGGCTAGCACGCTGGCAGAGTTTCCTCTCTCAGTTTGACATCACCTACATCCAGCAAAAGGTAATTAAAGGCTATGCTATAGCCGAGCATCTCACTCATCATCCTCTTCCCAAGTTCGATCATGTCCAATCAGAGTTTCCAGATGAGGAACTAATGTCCATCACCCAATCCAACGAGCCCATGTGGACATTATATTTTGATGGAGCTCTGAATTCCCAAAGGAAGGGCATTGGCATTGTCCTTCTGACACCCGAAGGCGTTACCATCCCAGAGGCGTTTCATCTCGCGTTCCCAGTCACCAACAACATTGCTGAATATGAGGCTCTTCTAGCTAGTCTGGAACTAGCCCATTCTTTCTATATCATCGAATTGCGAGTTGTGGGGGATAGTCAACTTGTTCTCCACCAGGTGCTTACCAAACATCGCACCGTCGATCCCAAGCTCAAGCCCTATCAGGAGCTGGTCTCCGCTTATGCTAAATTGTTCACCAAGTTGATCTTTGTCCATGTTCCTCACGAACAGAATATTCTGGCCGATGCCCTCGCCTCTTTGGTATCATCTTTTAAGTTCCCTTTAAGTGTATGGTCTGAATCCATCACCATCTACAAACGCCTCGTCCCTGCTATTCAGGACTCTTACCTTTTAAGAATCAAAGAAAGAGTCCTACGGAAGATTCAGGAAGGTGAAATTCTTGAGAAGAGGGAAATCATGTTGGCAGAATTTGAAGAAGAACTGACTGATGACGAGAAACCTTGGTTCTATGAAATTGTCAAATATTGTAAAGATCAGTCTTACCCTGAAGGAGCCACCACAGAAGATAAGAAAGCCATAAGAAGGGTGGCCCAGAAATACACATTGGTTGGAGGTCTACTGTATAGGAGAAGCCTTACTAGTGTTCTATTAAGATGTCTTAATGACAATGAGGTCTGGAAATGTGTAGAGGAAGCACACTCGGGTGTGTGCGGTGGCCATGTAAATAGTCAAATGCTCGCTAAGAAGATCATTCGGCAAGGCTTTTACTGCCCCGCTATGGAAGAGGATTGTGCTATCTATGTCCGTAGGTGTGTCAAGTGTCAGCTTCACGCCGATAAGATTCATTCACCATCTTTCTCACTTCATCCAGTATCCTCCCCATGGCCTTTCTCCATGTGGGCGTTCAACATTATTGGCCCCCTAGGTGATCTCAACTCCCCCACCAAGCAGAAGTCCTTCATCCTCACTGCGACAGAGTGCTTCACCAAATGGGCCGAAGTCGAAGCTTACGCGAAAATCAAGGTGTCAACAGGCTGCAAGTTCATCATGAAGAACATCCTCACCAGATTCGGCATCCCAAGCACAATCGTCACCGACAATGGACCACAGTTCATTTCTCAGGACCTTCAAGACCTCTGCAAAAGGTACGCAATCACATTGCATCATTCATCACCTTATTATCCACAAGGTAATGGCCAGGCCGAGGCCGCCAACAAGACATTGATCAAAATCATAAAGAAAATCTACGAGTCTAGTAAGTTCTCAGACTGGCCAGAAAAACTTATCGAAGCTCTATAGGCCTATCGCACTTCGATCCGTACCCCCACCGGGCAGACTCCGTTTGCCCTTACTTATGGGATGGAAGCGGTAGTCCCGTACGAGACTCTGATTCCTTCTCTCAGGGTACAATTGGATAAGGAATTTCCCCTCGACGAACATCGTAATTCACTCCTTGCCCAGTTGGAACTCTTAGATGAGAAGCGGCTAGCCGCTGCCGAGCATGCACGTGTTTATCAAAATAGACTCGCTCGCATTTACCAAAAGAAAGTCGTTGAGAGAAAATTCAGAGTTGGTGAGATGGCCATAAAAAGAATTTTTGTCAAACCTGGAGGGCCGCGTTCTAAACTTCAACCCAATTGGGAAGGACCATATGTGGTTCAGGCTGCGTACCTTGACAATGCCTACAAGTTAGTCAATGCCGAAGGAACCGAGTTATCCCACCCTTGGAACGAGTTTTATCTTAAGAAATACTACCCTTAGATAAGTGTAACAACCGACATGGTACGAGGACCATCGGAGCTAGAAATTCACTTTTCAGTCTTTGTAGCCTAACTCATGGTTATCCTGCGCATACTCCCACACCTCACTTTTGGGATCAAGCGAAGCAGAACTCGAGGGAAGCTCCAAAAGAAGAAGAAGAGAGAAACAAAAAAGAGACGCCTAGTGTTCATTATGCAGTCAAGTCTTTGCATCTGTCCTTCATGTAGGATAGGACCCATTAAGGCTCGGTAGGTCTTGGGTCTTGGTCTGCCAGAACCGTAGAGATTCCTGTCTGGTCATGTCGGCTTACGCCCACTAAAAGGAGACAACACACATATGCATGCAGCTGTTTTAGCCAAAAGGTTGGTAGTATTACTTATTGTGGGGCTGTACTCGAAGGTCTCCAAGAAAGTCGTAATCTTTGTTCTCTTCTTTCTCGACCCAATGAGACAGCCGGCGCCCTTAAAATGCTGAGCATAAAGGAACCAAAGTATCATACCCTGAAGGCGAGAGTAGGATTCATCTCCTCGAACTCGAGTCAGAGCACGAGAAGAGGGCAGTGTCCCCGCAAGCATACAAGAGGGATTCCCACATCTCAAATTATCATGTCTCCCTCAAAAAAAAAAAAAAGAAAAGAGATAAATCAAAGTTAAATGAAAGCCTGGTCGTGACCGTACCTGATTTCAACGAGCGAAACCCCTCCAAACAAAAGCTAAATTCCACAAAGGGACAACGTAATTCTGTTCGAGGTTTGGTCCAAAATCGCCCAAAAGGGAGAGGTCGAGTAGGTCCCGGTTAGCTCGTCGGGTTAACGGTTTTGCCGGTCCTCTCGGAAGGTTTTTCCCCACCATACTCTTCTTTCTCCCCTCAAAGATGAAAGCTTAGTGGAAATCTCGAAAGGCGCACCCGCTAAGACAAGCGACCTCGTTTTAGCAGAACACACATGTAATTGTCTACTTTGAAAAGCAGAAGCCATCGTTGCGAAGGAGCCTCGGTGTTTCTGGCCGGTCAAGACCTCTATCTACCACCTCGGTGGATTCTTACTTCAACCTCGGGCTTAGGTCAATGCAAGCGCGTCACCAATAGGTGCGACGGCGTCTGATTCCGAGTCAGCGTCGCGCGGTTGGCCGTTAGGGTTCCAGGGTGTTCCATCATATACCACCTAGAGTTGTGAGGAAATAGACCCGGGTCGGGCAAATCTTTTACCTTGAACACTCTTTCGGTGTATCCTTGCGGTCGGAAGTAACTGGGAGCCTAAGCATGGCATGACGGTTTTATCATCAGGTTAAGTCTTAACCGGCAGGATTATCACTTGAGGAGTCTAGGGGCCCAAATCAATCTAGATGTGCACACAAGATACCTGGGAGGTTAGTAAGAAACCCTGTCTTCATAAGAGTCAGGTGCCATAAGAATGATCACTAGGCATTAGTTATCCTTTAAAAAATATATATAAATTTGAAGTGGCCCTCGGAGGACGCCGTCAGGTGGGTCCCCAAGTGGGAATTCTCTTGGAGTATGTTAACCCTGCATTAAGCAGAACAATTTAAACACCCCTGGTCCAAGAACCATGCCGGTTGTAATAACAAATTTATTTCAAAAAAAAGAGAAAATTCAAAAAAAACACATAAACCAAAAAAAACAACAAAAAATTGCATCCGTGTGATCTCATTTATGTGCTACATTTCTACATTCTGTTCCCATTTGTGTGCCCGTGTGTTGCATTCATCATCTTTGCTCTTGCCTTAATTGATAAAGGCTTGGCCCCTTGACTCGTTATCAAAGTTAGTCTCAAAACAATCACCCACTCTCTGAGCAAGGGGCCAAGTCAGAACGGAAAAATTGACTTGTTTCATTAAGTCAAGTGTACATGATTGAAAAGTAGGAACGAAGGCAGGAGACAGGAAACTGAACATTCCTTGTTTTATTTCCTTCTAGAAATTGTACATTAAGTTCCGTCCTCCCTCTCAGTGTTACCCCTTTCTCTACTCTCCAGGCGAGGAACCCTGGAGGGTGTTGTCAAACCATGCAAGGCGGAGCCTCTACTGCTCTGTACCCCCCTTCCCGTCTCTGCTCCCCATCGATCGACAGGGGTGACAAAGAAGCTACTAACACGAAAGGCATGCTCTCATGCTCTTCGATAGCGCTCTTCACCATCTCTCAGCCATTGTTCAGCAAGATCGAGGCTGGTTCGGAGTTCAAACAGTTGGGCCTCCATGGCCCTCCGCTCCTCCCTCTCAGCCAATCTATCGGCTCTCTCTCTTTCGGTGTCTCTTTCCCTTTCTGCGCATTCTCTCTCCCTATCCTCCCTTTCCAGCTGAAGGGTAATTCTCAGATCCACGGCGTCCCGAGAAGAGCCATCCTCTGGACGATGCCGCAACTCTTCCTCCAATTCGACTATTCTGGCTTCCCCCTGCGCGGTACGGGCAAGTGCAGGTTGTACCTCTTTCGTCTGCCATGTCCACCATTTCAGATATATGGAGGCACGAATAAGTGAAGTTCAATGGCGAGACTCTCACCTGTGCGGAGAGCATTCCTTCTGCCTCCGCGGCTCGCTGCGTAGTATGAGCAAGTTGCTCATGAAGCAAATCGAGTTCGGAAGTGGGGATCCATAAGCTGGAAGAGACACCATCCGCCCCCATTGCTGAGGAAGCTGCATCAAGCTGGGCGCACTGCAATACACATAAGGTGACACTGAGGACCTAGCACCAGGAATCTTGGTCTATGATCGTGTGTATGTAGGCTTACCGAAGAACTCAAGGCTGCGCGACTATCATGTAACTGCCACTCCGTGCCTATCAGGCGAGCTTGCAGGTTCGTTATCATAGTGTCACGAACATCCTATCACCAAGGCATAGGTTAGCATACACATTTAAAAAAAAAGAAAAATATGTTCACCTCCACAGTCCCCTCGGGATGGAGTCGCTCTGCATACATCGCCTTATAGAGGCGTAGATAATCCTCGCTGTCTTGAGCATGTGACTCCACGGGAATGCCACCCCGTTGCCAGTCCTCATATTGCTCGGGGAATCGCACTCTCCAATCAACGGAGGTTGCCGGCCCATGCGTCTTCCTCCCGATACGTGGTGTTGTAGTCATGTCCACCCATTCCTGGACAAGCCCTAGAGTCCTCATGGCCAATCGTAGCCGAAGTGGCTCGATTTCGTTCAAACAGTGCATCCAGAGGTCGCGTCCGAACCGGGCACGGCTAGTTATGACCTATGGCTGATCGGCATCGGTCATGCCCGCATAAGGCCTCCAGACCACCTAGGTCAGGTCACACACATCCTCTTAATAAAAAAATAAAAAAAAGATGATGAAATAATAACCACCATCGCTGCGGGAACTCTTACAACTCGCGTCTTAACACCATCAGCTGGTAGGATAGAGGGGTTGGACTCGTGATGGGTTGCCACCGCCTCGCCAGCGGCACCGCCATTGGACGCCAATGACGGGCTTTTCCCATTGGGAGGTAATAATAGCACCACAACTGCACCATCGTGTGTCATTAACAATTCAACAACAAAAAAGAGAAGAAAAAAAAGAGTAGGGGGATACCTGGATGAACGGCGTGAAACCACTCACCGTTATCTCTCGGTCTGCTATTTCAGATAGACCCGCAAATAGATGCGCCAGCATGGCTGCTCTCCAGGCGTATCGCCCCACTTTCTCAGGGTCTACCAGGAATTCTAAGAAGCGGCAATGAATGCTGTCTCCTTTCGAGCCCAGCAACAGTTTCCCCAACAGGAAGAAGAGGAATCTCCTCAAATCCATGTTGGCTCTCTCCCAATTGCTCGCATCTACGTAGTAGACGGCGCGGCATCCTCTTTCAGTCCTCTCCATGAACTCTTCCAAGGACTCATCATCACGAGAACGAATGTCAGTAAGCCCCAACGTCTCCATGATAGGCGTCTTGGCTACGGATCTGTTCTTACGATCATCTAGATCCACTCCTAGTAACCTCTGAGCAGCCTCTCTATAGTCAGAGTATGTGATGCCAGTCAGCACCTCGCCATCCACTTTGAGGCCCGTAATTCAGACCACATCTTCCAAGCTAGGCACCATGTGCCCCCAAGGCATCAAGAAGGCACGACTCATTGGATCCCACCTTTCACGCAATGCTTGGACGAGGGCGAGGTCGAGCTTGACAGGCTCGATCCGGAGAAAGGCTCCAAGCCCCATCACGTCTAGCCTGGCCTTCTGAAAATCCGGGAGGCCCCTGTATGCTGCCACTACTAACTCCCATGAAATATGTGATTTCATCACACTCTGCGCATACACAAGGAATGGAGAGGGGTTTTGTCAGAAGAGAGAAAGGAAGAAAGAATGAGAGAAGGGGCAAGAAAGCTCATCTTACGAGTTAAGATTGGGTCCTTTCACTGAAGTGCCCTTCGAGATCTGAGAGTCTCCTGGAACTGCTACCGCTGGACCTGCTTCTCTTCGAGGAGTGGGAAGATTCACCCTCCATTTTGAACCTTAGAACTCTTAGTTCGTCCATTTCCATGGAAACTTGTACTCTTCGAGTTGGCTCTCAATGCCCCTGGGAGAACGAAAGAGGGAGGTATTTATAGAAATGGGAGAAGTGTGAGCCAAGACCGCCTCCATCACTATTAACGATAACCCTCGTGATAGGGCACCTTTCTTGCGGTCCCATGTGTCACTTCACCGCTCGCGCATGGTAATTGATTGGTGTGATGTGACGATTCGCTCCCTACACAGTCTAGGGATGGCCTGTCATGCTGTAAAAGTCATCCGGGGTGGTCGAAAGGTCATCCCCCAAAAGGGCTAAAAACCGTCATTGTTGACTTCGACGGCAAATTTTCGTGCGAAAGATGGCCGGAGCAAGATATGATTCCTCATTTTAGGGCAGGGTCTCCTCAAGCACATCACATGGGAACAGTGTAAAGGAGAAGAAGCGTAGGGAAGAAGGAACGTGCAAGAGAACAAATAAGCAGCAGAAAACCAAATCACTCCATTCATAAGTCTACATAAACTATCATAAGCATCACAGTCATGAACATCGCAAGAGAGGAGGCGGGTCCATTAGCTCACCAATTCTCACCATCACCTTCACATTCATCTCTCTAGGCGTCCCTCTCCTCTCCCCTAAGGTGAGGGTCCCTCAGAGGCCTTCTAGGACTCCGTGAAGCAGTACTCGCCTCACCCCGCAATGCCTGCTCTGCAGCGGCGGCTCGCTGTTGCTCCCTTGGCGTGGCGAAGAAGCCACCTACAGAAAGGTGGTCAGACTGGCGGAGTCGCGCCCCGAACTCTCGTGCTCTCTTGTAACGCGTCTCCATGACTCCTAGCCTCTGCTCCATAACTCGAAGGCCCAGCTGGAGCTCCATCACCTGGGCCTCCAAGGCCTTCCTCTCATCCCGATCCTGTTGTCGCTCAGCCCTTCTTTCCTCTCTCTCCTTCTCTCTCTCCACTCTCTCCCTCTCTGCCTCTCTCCTTGCCACCTGGAGGAAGACCCTTAACTCTAGGACGTCTGGAGGTGGCCTCTCCTCATCATGATGCCGCAGCTCTGCCATGGCTGCTGCCCAGGCATCACGCTCCTCTTCATCCCTGATCGCGCGAGCCACTGCACTGGCAAGTTGCTCCCGGAGGGAGGCGATCTCCAGAAAAAGAGCCTGAGAGCTGGAAGATGATCCGCCGGCCATCCCTGCCATCGCTGCCTGCTGGGCATGCTGGAATAGACAAACAACAGCCATCGGCTAAGCCCCGGAACTTCAAAAAAAAATAAAATAATAATAATAATAAATTGGGGCCCTTCTTTCATCTCTGTCCGTCTCCCGAGCTGAAGAGACCCCACTTGGCTCCCCCTGCACTGCCGCAAGTAGCCGACACCCTCCTGCGTGGGCGCACCACCTTGCTGCCCGTCCTGAAATCGAGCAGGTAGACGTATGCGCCAGTCTTCAAGTTTCGCCTCGCCGCGTCTCTCTCCCCCGACGTGGTTCGGCTCATCCGCGCTCGCCCATTCATTGGCCAAACCCGGGATCATTGTCATACCCTGCACATCAAAAAGGAAGGGCCATATCATATAAAAAAACGTGTCTCCTGTCGAAGACGCGTTCATCATTCAAGTGCAACACTCACCAAGCCCTCTTCTCCCTCTCTACTTATTCGCTACCAAACTAAAAGGAATGGAGATCAAGGAGCTTACCAGGCCATGCTCGCCTCCCTCCATGTCTTCTGACCCCTCGGGTCCCTCGAGTGCCAGAAGAAGCCCTTCCCATTCCGTGGCCGCCTCTCCGTGCTCTTGCACGACCCTCCTCGGGCGAGGGGTTCCTCGTCCCCCTCTCCCTTCACCACGGTTTGGCCCACCGTACTCCATGGATCAAGAGTGGAAGAAGATGAAGCTAGGCAAGCAAATTTCGACGAGAGGAGGAGTTGTTTGTGGGCGAAGGGAGGAAGAAGAAGGGCCTGCTCGTGTTTCAAATTTGAATTCGAAAGATTAGAACGCGTCTTCGCGCCTAGACGTCCCAAAAAAAAAACAAAAAAAACAAAAATAAACAAAATAAACACAAAACACACACAAAAAACAAAAAAAAAACAAAAAAGAAAAGAAAACATTTGCACATAATAACTTCTCATTTATTTCATTGAAGCAGAGTGAGCTACATCAAGGGCCTAGACACTTTCGGCCTAACATCCCCAGTCCGGTTACATAAGTCCTCCACAGCTCGCATTCTTCCTCTACATGCACTAATGCCTTTCCCGGGATGCTCGTCTTCCACGATACTTTGATGGCCTTCACTTCCTTGCATCCTCTTCGCAGCCCAACTCTCTCTTCCTCAAAGGAGCAGTGCCAGATAACGGCGGGAACAAGTGGCGGGGAAGGTCGATTTGAATATAGCACCGATGGACCTTGTAAATAACAAACTCAATCACGCCAATAAGTTGCAGTTCAGCTTCGGGGGAAGACCTCGCAAGGAGTTCGCGCGAGAGTAGACATTCCGTTGCACAAGTGAAGAAGCTTTGCGTCATAGTTCTGAAGTGAGACTTCCAGTCTTCACGTTTCCTCAGCCATGGAACGCGGTTCACTATATTACCACCAAAGCCTAACACATCGGCTATATGGTAAAGGGAGCTTTGTTGAAAGATCTTCGAGGCAGTTGACATCCCCTCACGGTGATCGAATTTGAAATGTAAATCAACCCAGCAATTCAGAAGAAGTGCACAACCAAAAGGAGACTTACCCATGCTGGAAGCAGTAAGGCCACTGTAGAGGTAAGCAAGAACGGCAGGTCCCACCCTTTTGCCATTCCAAATTCCGCAAATGGCGCTTAGCTGATCTTCCTCCACTATGTTGTCAGTATAAGGGAATAAGAGAGCACCCGCCAAACAGATTGTGAATCCCTTCATAATTTCTTCCAAACGATCATCGTCTGGCATTCCTCTCAGGGCATCCATGACCCATTCCGCGAGCTTTTGCAGGTTAATTCCCTTCTGAGTCTGGACGTTTCTAATGGCACCAGACGGCATGAAGCTTCCAAGGACGTCCTCGGAAGTCACCCTCTTCAGCATCGGCATGATCTTTATCCTGCCATTCCTTTTGAATCTTTTCAACCCAAGCAGGAGTTCCACCTCCTCAAGAAGGATGGTCGCCTTGAAAGTGGGAAAAATGAAAGTGTGAGTATGAGGATGCCAGATCTCCACCAGCGCACCCATAGCCGCCCAGTCCATGCGAATCTTTTCGTAATGCTTGGCGTGAACCAGGAGCCCCTGAAGATGCCACCTCGTGATTATGGCCCTCATGTCGATGGAGATGTTGGAAGTTAGCTTCGAAAGCCACGGTAGTTTGGAGAATTTCCTCGGGCCTGGGAAGAGAGGGTACGGCTAGAAAAGAAGAAGAAAACAAAGGAGGAAAGAGGTAAAAGAGAGGTCGTACCGGAAATTTGAAATGAATCAACTCACCATACGTGACTGGATCATCTCACTCAGATGTCCTTCGAGGTCGGAGAGCCGCCTGAATTCACTGCTAGGCCTGCTCCTCTTCATAGGGCGGGAAGACTCGCCTTCCATCTTGAAAAATCTTAAGATTCTTCTCCTCCTCCTCTTAAGTTTCAAGGCTCTCAATTCACTCCTTGGTGCATTTTGCTGAACTAGGCAAGGGGGAGTACTTATAGGACGGGAGGGGTGTAAAAGCTAAAACACGTCACATCGATGATGAGTCGTCGTTGTTGACTTTAGCAAAAGGTATTTTATCTTGATCTCCCTTATACTGTGGTGCAACTCTACTGCTTTTAATAATGTTGATCAGTGCAGGTTTCACTAATGGACACTACTATCCCATCATGTGCCACCATTCGGTGACTGGTCCTAACATGTCATGCATTGTATTATATGATATTTACGCTATTAGAACATGTCAAGGACATTGCGACCTGAACGAATCTGAAATTTGAGTTCCCTTTCAACAAAAATAATGATAATTTCAGAGGAATTTGGGTTGTACGGATAGACCGTTAAGTTGTGAAAGCGTGGGGACGATGGTTCTATTCAATGAGTTGGTGCGTGGATAAACGGGCCCCGGCTCAGTATCAGCTCACCGGATCGGTATCCTGACCCATTCTTAACAACTTGACAATATTATCCTTGGCTATTTTCTATTTTAGTTTGTTTTAAGTTTTCCTTTAAACCCAGCATGCATTCATGTAGGACTTTGATTCCATTGCGGAAGATCATTCAAAGTAATTGTGAAAGACGCCGTGCTTAAGTTCTTATAATATGAGATATTCCATTCCGAATGAAAGTACTGAGTTTCTTGAGACAGCCTGGGCTGTTCTTCCAAAAGAGACCCTTGTTTGGACTGATCCTCAAATATTCCTTTACTTTTACTCCATTTGACCCACCTTGGCCGCAGCACTTCCACATTGGCTGGTAACCGCTCCCCAAAGGTGAAACCTGCAGGTTTACGACCCAGGTACTTCCACACAGAGAAGTTGGTCCTTTTTTCTACTTGTGCCTAAGCGCACATCTTCCCCTTCCTTGTTTGATTTCCGTCCAAGTAATTGTTGAATTTAGAAGACCTTCTTCAAGGTTGCCTCATTGAAAACTCTGAAAACATTCCAAACCATAATATTGGAAGCGTGTCTCATCACACCTTGGCATCTACTTTTCAGTACGCTCCCACTTCATTTCATTTCACTTCTATGACACTCCACTACGTGCCACTCCTTGCAAAGCAGACGCCAAGGCGGGGCAGCTGTAGACACGCCGTTTTTGACGTTACCGTGAGTAAATCTCATATTACACTATGATACCCAAAGGTGGCCTTCACATTTTTAATTACTTTGGTGATTTCCTATTTTTATGATTTTTTTATTTTTTTTAAATTTTTTGTGTGAAAAATTTTTAAACGTGTCAAGGACCCTAGACGTCTCACTTTGACGTGTCTAGGACCCTAGACGCCTTCAATATTTTTCTCTCCTTTTTGAAAGTGACAGGGTAACTAGACGCCTCACTTTGACGTGTCAAGGACCCTAACGCCTTCTTCAAAAGGCTCATGCAGCGCGCACGCGGCGTCGCTCCGGCCGTTTAGTTTGACGTTTCGAATAAATCCAATCATAAAGACGTCTTGCCGACCAGACGCGCCCTTTGAGAGTCACGGTTACGCGCCGAAACCACGTGCTTTCTCCACTATCGACGACGATTCGGTGGGCAAAAATAAGCGCATCCGGGGTCCCGGACGCCTCTTTATTGAGGCGTCAAGATGGTTGGACTCCTCAATAAATAAAAAATAAAAAAATAATATTGAGGCGTCCAATGTCCTGGACGCCTCAACATTGAGGCGTCCAGGAGCCTGGACGTCTCAATCACTTTCCCCTCTATAAATAGAGGACCCCCTCCCTCGAAGGGAGGGAGCTTCAGATCCGACAGAGGAAAGAGAGACTCTGCCGGATCCCTTTTCTAACCCGTGGGTTTTTGCAGGGGGAGGCTCTGTCGGCTTCCCGGGTGCCCGCGCTCGCGAGAGGAAAGCCAGCTCCATCCATTCTTCTTCCACGTCGTCCCTCCGCTGCCGAAGCTCCGCCGGATCCCGCCATCGGCATTTTCAATAAGTCATTCTCTCCCCTTCTCTTTTGTCATTTTGTCACATACATTATCCCGTCTTTTGTCATCTCCCTTCATAAGAGAGATCCGTTTATGCACGTTTGCATGATCTTCCATCCATCATAGCATTTTCCTCCTACTCGTGTCCGAGAGGGGTTTAAAAATAACACCAACCAGGTGTGTGTCTCGCCATGATTTCATCATTTTTCATTACAAGGGGCTAATACTACACTGCCATTTTTATAATTCATTTGTTATCTGTCTGTTTCCTCTTTTGCAAGGGTAACCAAGGAAAGCCCTCTCCATCGGCCGGCCGAAGGGAGAGGAAGAAGCAACCCGTCATTTTCTGCTTTTGAGGTAAGCGCGATCACTCTTCTTATTTTGGGGTCTCCGGCTCCTGGCGATCACATTAAGCGGTCAAAGCATCATCTAAAAACTCATGCATAAGGTTTGCACTAGGTTCGTGCTTAGGAATCTTACTTTAACCAAGTATGCACTCGAGATCTCCTGCTCTTCTCTTCAAGCATCTCTTCCTATCCTCCCTCTGGTTTGCCCCACAATAAAAGATCGAAGAGATTTAGAACTATATTTTAGAGAAACAGAAGAAGCTTAAAGATAACTTGGAGAAACCTACTAGAGACCTATCTTTGTGAGATGGCAAGGTTCTCCCAACATTCCAAGGAGTATAGAAAGCTTGGAGAATAGAAGAACAGGAGTGGGTGAAGAGAAATGAGGGAAAATCTATATAACTCTCTCCCACTCTCTGCCCTGGGTATGGCCTGCCTTGACACCCTACATGCGGGGTCAGATTGTTAGGCCACTCCCACCTGCATACCTACTCCAAACCCAATCATTTTAATCTATTCCATTCCATTCGTCTGATCATGCCTCCCCATATCATACAGACAAATCCGGTGGGCTCAGATCCTATGGACTTTCAGATCCAAGAAAGATCTAATATTGTTAGACCTCAGTATTATTTAATCTAAGGGAGCCATAATGAGGTCAACGTTCTAAGACCTATATCCTTCGTTGGGTGTTGTTTACCCTCACTATTGACTTTTACTATTAGCCAGCATTATTTTATTCTCTACTTGATGACCCTATGGTCTAACCCTCGCTTCAGCATTCAACTATTGATGGATTTCTTAATAAATTATCAGTATCCTCAGTTGAACTGATTAATTCCTTAATAAATCACCTGACTACTTAGTTTAATTGAATATCTTACTTGGGACCCTCAATATCCTATTCATCTCGCCAATATATCGCATCTCGTTAATTTATCGCCAATATCTCGTCCATCTCATCAATTTATCGAGAGTCTCCTCAATTTATCATCATCGTATCACCGTTCCTTTCATCTTAGCATCCACCTCCACCTTATCTTTTACCTTAGTTGGAGGATTCGCTTCTCCATTCAGCTTAGTCCCTTCGCCTCTCTCCTCTCCCTTCGCCTTACTCCCTTCTGCCTTACTCCCTCTCCCTTTGCCTCACTTCCTTCCGCCTACTCCTCTCTCTTTGCCTTACTCCCTTCGCCTCTCTCCTCTCCCTTCCACCTTACTCCTCTCCCTTTGCCTTACTTACTTTTGCCTACTCCTCTCTCTTCTCCTTACTCTCTTCTACCTTACCCCTCTCCCTTCCCCTTACTCCCTTCCACCTTCCTCGCCTAGGTGGAATATCATCTAAGTACTTATCTCTTAGGCGAACTATCGTCTATCTCTGGCCTTCTGTCTAATCTCTATTATATCCATTCATCGTCTAAAGGGTTACGAAAAAATAACTCTCTCATAAACAGAAATAAATGGATAAATAAACAACAAATCTGGGACTCCTTAATGGTAATCATTTAATAATATTTAATCATACATTTTCTGGGATGTTACATCCTTCCCTGCGACCTCACCTTCATCCCCGCAACCATCATCGCCACTCCTCCCCCTCTCCCCGGCACTTCTTCCCTTCCCTCCTCCTCATGATATCGGCCAACCCAGCAACCCCTCCACTTGATGATCGTGATGTAGAGAGAGAGAGAGAGGGGTGTGAGTGACAGGAGTAAGAGAGGGGAAGCCCACTTGACAATCGAGAGCTTGATGTCAGCATCGGTGGCGGAGGGGACGCTCCACTGGAAGGGCAAGAGGGGTGGCCAACAAGCACGAGCCCCCACTGCAACTCCGATGACCCCCCTACAACCCCCCTTCAGCAGTCGCTGCCATCTTGTTTAGGGTTCGCAAGACCCCATCAGGGAGAGGAAGAAGATGACTCTTCTTGTATTTCGACCCTAAAGTCTCAGTTATTTATTTACATACCCCTATTAGAGGTGTTAATTTCTACTTCAAGCTTCTATTTAGGGTTTTTTGTGAAAATATCTTTCCAAGAGAGGACCCCATTGTTTTAACTAGGGATATTATCATCTTTTCACAAGTCTAGTTAAAGTTAACCATAGTTAACATCACAACTGGTAACAGGGAGTTATTATAATGGCATTTTTGAAAGTTTTTGGCAAAACCAGTAATATGCCTGCTAGTACGTTTCTTGGCATGACATATCTGTAATATCACCTCTAAGTATGGTTGATTTGCAAAAAACCCAAAATAATGTAATTTAGAGTCAAGAGGTTGGACGCTAGTGCGATTGCATGAATGCAATCATATGAATGTAGCTTATTGACGAGAGACGTATGGTCCTCTCGTGATATTTATGAGGCAAGATTTGTGAAAGATGCATGTTCCTTTCACATGAGCTCGAAGTCATTCTAACTCTATTAAATAACCTTATATGAGTGACAGATGATTGTAGTTGTCTTGCCTCTCCTTTCGATGTCATCATATAAGAGAGTTAAATAGGATTAGTTCAATTTTCTGGTAGCAAATTAAGACGATGTGTAAAATGATGTCTAAAACTCTCAATATAAGAATGTAGTGATTTAACATGATGGCCACTAAGAATTTGATTGTTGATCTCACCAAAGGTGACAACTTAAATGGTATTAGCCAAGACATTGGCACGGTAAGATCTGACAAAATGAGCACGAGTTGCTTGGTCATCTCATCATGACAATGTCATTGTTCGTAAAGGGCAATACTGTGCAACATCGTTGGAATTAGGAGGCCAATAGGGTCTAGTTCAATAGAGATCGTAGCACATGCTTCACTATGATAATCAGCATGCAAAATGATCCCATATGTAAGTTTGAGAAGTGTGCAACTGTCAAAGAATCATGGGACTAATTAAAGTTCTCTTTGAGAGGACCTCTTACACCTACTTAAGGACTCTTATTTTGAAATTTGAGACCTACTGACTGAATCTGCACTACACAATGGCTGAACATCTACGGGTGATGTCCGACATAATTCGTGACTTGAGAGAAGCAAAGAATGATTTCACAGATGAGCAACAATTGCAATATGTGATTAGGTCTCTGTCCGATTTATGGGTCTACAAGGAGCAAATTCTAATCTACAATGAGAACATCAAGATTATTTTTTTACCAATATTTCGCGATATGTGGAGTTAGAACCCGAATGCGAAGAAGTCTCTTGCGTCGCTGCCAATGTCACCTAAGGTGGTAGATAGTCTGACATAAGGGGGTCATATAAGAACAAAATAGGCAAGACAATGCACCAGGTCTCAAGTCAGGCAAGGCATTCAAAATGCCATCGTAGTAAGCATGACATAATAGAAAAATAAAAGCAAGTTGAGGAGTTTCAACTACATAAAGTGAGAAAATTTCGTTGGCGATTGCACGAAACTAAAAATGTTTCTTGAGTACCTAGCTCTCACGTGTCTATTCATATGATTTGATTGCTCATCTTGATCCTGAGTAGATTGTGGATTCAAAAACAACACGGCACATAACAAGCGATTTAAAAGGATTCCTAGATTCCAAGAATAATTTAGTTTCCAAGCTTTTGTTTGACGTTTGTTGGTAGTCAAGTAAACATTATCTTTGATGATGTTACTTATGGATATGATATTGATAGTTTTCTTTGAGTTGGATCAATCTTAACATAGATAGCATATTTTGTTTTTTTTCTCGTCTGACTTATATGTTGAAATATATAGACCTAGATTATGCCATATGGTATGCTCTCTTGTGTCACATAAGGCAAGAATGGATGGTCAGATTAGCTCGAGAAGGCTTGTTGGGCCTACTTGCTAAGATCAACTTGTCAGTATAAGAGCTATGTCTAGCTAGTCAAGCATGCCAAAAGTCTTTCGAAAAGGCCGTGAAAGTCATGGAATCATTACAACTAGTCCCTTTCCTCCCTCGTTGAGGAATGCGGAAATAGAACATTTAATATGTTATTTTTCCTCAAGAGGGATTTTCCTAGCTTTGGCGATAGTGAGAGGAGTCTCGATCTCCATAAGTTAGAATAGTCATCTGATATCTTACTATCTATCAACGAAGGGATCTTGTGTGTGACTTCACCACGTGTCCATCGGGAATAGTAAAGATAATCAGCCTAGTGGGAGTGCACCTATTAGGAGTGCATGTCCAGTAAGAGTGCAGCATTGAAACGACTAGAAAATCAAGACTCCACACGTCAAAACAAGAGTGGGTATGCCCCTTGTTGTCATTTGAGAAATGAAGATGAGGTGCTCATTTGTGAGCCCACAGGTGATGATGAACCCAGGTCTATCCAGAAAGTTTTTGCATCGCTATCTAGGAAAGAGTGGGAAGCTATGATGTAAGATGAGTTAGATTCTATGATATAGAATGAGGTCTGGGAGTTAGTAGATCTCTCGCTTGTGCGCACAGTGATTGAAAGCAAATGGGTATTCAAACTTAAGTGCAAGACAGAGGGGTTGGTTGATAAATACAAAGCACGATTGAAGGCAATGAGTTATACCCAAAGAGAGTGACAGTCTTCCATCTTTGAGATGAAAGATATGGATAAGGCGAGCTATGTGCTCGAAGTGAAAAATGTGCAAAATCATTAGAAAATGCTCCTACAATTTCTTAGGAGATCTGCAGTGGTGAGATCTTTGAGCGATTTAGAATACACCACTTAACACCCATTGACACTCAATTTGATAAAAGGTGTGCTTTAAATCGAAGAAGAAAAGGAAATGATGTCAAAAGTGCCTTATACAGTTGTGATTGGGAGTCTAATATACGGTGTGCTCTGTACTCTGTGGTATATCAGCTTCACAGTAAATCTGGCTTGTTGTCACAAGGCAATTAGGGTCTCACGCATTTTCTGTACATGCGAGAGATGTCGAGCCATGTCTTGTGTTATGAGGGAGATGAGTCAAGATTGATTGGCTGCAACGATGCGGATTGGGCTAGTGACAGAGACAAGTAGAAGTCCACCTCAGGATTTGTGCTCCTATTGGATAGTAGAGCTATCTCGTGATATAGCAAGAAATACATGCACATCATTTTGCCCTCAATGGAGGCAGAATACGTGCCCCGCTCCGTCGCAAGCTAGGGATATTATGGTTGCAAAGCATCCTGCAATGATTAGCGAATACATCTTACTAGGATATGAGATAAAGGTCTACAATTGTATGTGGGGAGCACTGGGCATTGGTCTTAGCCAAGGACCCTGAGCAGGACAAAGTATATAAAAATATATGTTATCATTACATCTGAGATCTATTAGTGGGAGACTTAGTGTACTCCGATGGATTTGTTATGGTCGTGATATCTGATCCACTAACTAGGGTTAATAGAACTTTGAAATATTTGTACTAGTCATGAAAGTCGATCTATTAATCAAATAGATCACCAGAGAGAGTTTTACGAACCATTATGGGTCCATGGATTTGTAAATTTATAATCATTACAATTTTGGAGATATCATTAATAATGTAGTTTGCTCATTCTCCAAATGTGTGTGCTTGGATTGAATGAATGGACCATTCTTCAAAGAAGTAATATCCTTGGATTGAATGATTGATTTACACATCGTCTGAGTGTCACCAGGTTTGGATCGACCATCTCACATGAGTTATTCACATTTGGCGCTTATAGAAAGCAAGCAAAGATGAGACATCTAATATTGCGGCTCTTTAGAGGTCGAGGAGTGAGCGCAATATCCTGAACAACTCATACATGCTACCTTAGCCGAGGCTAAGATGAGATCTAACTCAGATTGACCATGAGGATTTGGATACAATCCCATGAAACATGTGAAAGCTGGATATGTAAGTCGCAAGAGGGCACTAAAGGGGAGCGATTTGTTTGCAATACTCATGTCATGTGCATAGGGGGCAACTAGACTTGTATTTGTGCGATGTTTTTATAGTTTATAATTTCATAATGACATGCCCATATTAATGGAAGAACACTGTAACATGCGAATCATACTGCATGTGCTATATATGACCGTATGTGAGAATGATGAATAGATCCCTCTTCATCATTGTGTAAGCTCATATCCCTTGTATCGCCAGTGACTTGCAATGCTATGTCATGAAAAAGGAGTTTCGGTGTCACTACTTTAGCATGTTTACCTTGAGCGAAGGTTGATACTATCTAAAAGGACATGCCTATGAAAGCAGTCAAGGCAAATTAGATTATCATAAGCAGCATAGGGAAGACATTTTACTCTCACACCATGCTTCGCGATTCATTTGCATGCAAGCTTAGTTGCCATAAGCACTTAGCATTAGGACTCTACACTACCTATTTTGAGAGATCTGGAGTGTCCAGTCAGGTAGAATACTGAGTTTCTGAGGTACATGTGAGATATTTAAGTGATTCGTTAGTTATGTGATGACTTAATGGAACACTTCTACGTAGTTCGAAGAAATCTTATGGAGGTCACACCCTCTATTTTTGATATGACTATGAATAGAAAACATTAGGATGAAAGGACATGAATGGCTGGCCCTAATGGGTAAGTAGGAGATGTTGGTGAATGGGCTTAAAGCCCATTGGGGTGCCCATTTTGGGCCACCCCACGCAGGGGGATTCAGCTTGAAGGAGGGGGGCGAGCTTTAAGGGGGGGGGTCTGGTGGGAGGGGGGTTTGCAGGGGGGTCCAATAGGAGAAGGGAGGCGGGAGGGAGGGGGTGAGCATGAAGGGGAAGGGGGTCCGACGGGAGGGGGGTTATTTTGTAGGGGGGTCTAGCAAGGAGGCTTGAAAGGGGGAGAGGTCCAACGTGAGGGAGGATTTGTAGGGGGGTTTGGCAGGAAATGAGAGGCAGAAGGGGGGTTTGCGGGGGTTTGCAGGGGTTTGGTGGGAGGGAGGGGGTTTGCAAGGGGTGCGACTGGAGGGAGGGGGTTCGTAGGGGTTTCGACCAGAGGGGGCGGGTTGTAGGTTCTCTATCGGCCAACGGGAGGGAGGAGAGGGGGGGGGGAGGGGGTTGTAGGGTCCAACGCCTCCCTCTCTCTCTTTCTCTATCATTTCTCTCTCTCTATCACCTCCTATAGTCGGCTCGTCTTGGACCTCACCGCCCACCACCATCTCTGTGATGGCAACTCCATGCATAGGGGTGGGACAGTGGTGTTCTCCCAATCTCATCCATGGCCAATGCTCTGCCAAGTCCAGAAGGGGATCGACCTCCGTGGCGTGCTTCTCTAGAGTCCTTGCTGCCCGCGAGGTCCCACATCCCCAGCAGCTGCTCTACCATGTCTAGCACCCGCAACGCCTCTTCCCAACAATTGTCGGCAGTGGTGTCCCCACTAGCCCTCATCTCCGTAGCCTGATCCTCCCTTCTCTTGCCCTACTTTCTTACATAGTATGTCTCTCCTCTCTTACAGACTCTCTCTCTGGCTCCTTTATGTCGCAGGCTCTCCCTGGCCCTCTTCTCTCTCTCTAGATCTGTCACTCTCTCTCTCAAGGATAGTAGGGGTTGCGAGCATCAGAGGGGGAAGTCTCCGCCGATGCCCCCCTCTCTATGCGTAGGTCTCTCTCTCTCACATTTTGTTTTGATAAGGTGAGACATTTGATATTTGAGAGAGAGATTTTAGTCATTTCATTACAAAATAAAGATAATATTTATTTTTTAAAATAATTATTTTTTCGTTGATGAAAGTTAACCACGGTGATATTTTTGTACTATGTTGACAAACGTAGTGATATCTTTCCGAATATATTTTTAAACATGATATTTTTACAAATAGACGTTTAGCAGTGTTTAGTGTTTTATAGGTAAAAAACTCCATTCAAAAAATCAAAAGGGTACCTATTTTATTAAACTTCCTCCTCTCACTATTGCATCCTCTCTCTACTTAAAATGCTTATAGGGTGTTTGGTTGTAGTTTTTTCTCTCAAAATTAAAATTAAGGAAGAGGAGGACACTAAACACGTTTGGTAAGACCTATCCTATTTTTTAGGGAGGAATCTTATCATGTGTAAATATTCCTAAAAAAACAAGTATGGAGTAATTTTTTTTGAAAATCACCTACGACGCCTCGGGACTCCCACTCCCTCCCATGCACGACCCCCCTCCCCTGTTGCCCCCTCCCCCGCGACTCCCCCTCCCCTCCCCCGGGGCCCCCCTCTCCCTCCGTTCCTCTCCCCTCCCCTCTCCCTCCCTCCCCCCTGTGTTTCCCCATCGCCGTCGGCCTCTCCCTCGCCCTTCCCCGCCGGCCGGCCTCTCCCTCACCCTTCCCCCTACGTTTCCCTCTCCCTCGCCCTTCCCCGCCGGCCGACCGGCCTCTCCCACCCCCTTCCCCCTGCGCCCGCTGGCCGGCCTCTCCCTCCCCCCTTCCCCCTGGGTTTCCCTCTCACCATACCCATCTACATCTTGCGTCTTTCTGCGGCCATCCTCTTCCGGCCAGACCCGTCTCCACCTTTGACCCCTCCGCGGAGCCGCCGCAAGCGCCCACGGCCATGATCCTGGGTTCCCCTTTCTCCCCCCATCCTCCTTCTACGCACGGCTGCAACCACCGGCGGACACAAGATGCAGCCGGCCACCTCCGGCCAACCCCGTGTCCAGCCGGCGCTGTGAGGCGCTAACGTTCGCCCGCGTCGCCACCGCCGTGATGCCGGCCCATAGTCGGTTCCCTTTCTCCCGCCGCGGCACACCCCTGAGTAGGGACCGATCGTCACCGGCCATGCCCACCGTCGCCTTGGCTGTCGCTGGCACTCCCCCTGTCCGCCGCTGTGCAAGGTGGCCACCCAACCACCGATTTCCCTCCTGTGCCTTCTCCCCATCTAAAGCATCAGATAATGGTGGGATGAGTACTTTAATTTTAAAAAGTTATCCGTCAAACATATCTACATAAATTTTAAAAATTATATCATTGTTGTCAAACAAAAAGTGTCAAGTTTTTTTAATTTTAAAATTTAAGTCAAAAATTGACATAACATAATTTTTTAGATAGAAATAATTTTTTTAAAAAATTATTTCCAAACACCCTATTACATCTTAAAATTGCAAGTCGTGTACATTGATAGTTAAATTAAAGTGTGCTAAAACATTTGATTACAAGATGTCAAGCGAATCATTTCAATCAACTACACGAAGTCGTACTTTGATTAACGGATGTACTTAACCCGTGCCCTTTTTAACTTGTACGTGGAGATGACCAAAGCGTCAACATCCCAGAAGATGGGCAAGGATAGGTCCGACCCGCTAGAAGACATGTAGGCCCCACCAGGCCGGCCAGTTCAAGGCCAATAGAACGGGAGGGAGGAGAAAGAGACGTGGGACCTCAAATAGGGGTGTGGTTTTCTACGCACCTTTGGATGTGCAGCAAATATAATATTCAACAAACCCAAATAAAATCAATTAAGTTGGGTTAGTCAGGGTGGTCTGCATGTGCCATTAAGAACATTACATCTATAGATAATTATAGAGTAATAATTTGTGCATCAAATTCGGTGAATAAAGTCATCTTAAATTATAAGCTCCTCTTTCATCGACCTCCCAAAAAGTTGAAATGACCATTTTCTATCAAAAAAGTACGTCCCGCATCAGTTCCATGGTAGATCTGGTCGGTCCATTTTTTTAGTCGGTGAAAAAATACGGGAGTGAAATATTTTGTAAGACTTAAATATTTTGTTACAGGAATGAAACGTTTTGTTATAAGAATGAAACATTTTGTTTGATTATAGAAATAAACGAATGAAATATTTTGTAGAAATGAAACATTTTATTTGACTACATTTAAAATCTTCACGTACGTATAAAATGGTTCACTTATACGTAATATTTCATTCGTTCATTAATGTAGTCAAATAAAATATTTCATTCTTATAATAAAACGTTTATTTCTGTAACAAAATATTTTAATCTTATAAAATATTTCACTCCTGTATTTTTTTATCGAATAAAAAAGTGGGCCGATCGGATCTGACACGGGACGTACATATCTAACGCGAGATGTCCTTTTTACAGTGAAAATGGTCATTTCAACCTTTGAAGGGCTAACGAGAGAAGAGGTTATAATTTGAACTGATTTTGTGCACCAGATTCGATGCATAAAGTATTACTCACAATTATATACGTATATCTCAAACTTAAATATTTTATTTTATAATCTCATGTTATTTAGAGCAATATTAAGACGTCAATCTTTTGCCACTCTCATTTGCACCATCCCATCTCGTGATCAAACGACTAAGATGAGACCAGTCCACAATTTAAGTTGGGTGTTTCCAAGGGAGCATCAAAGTTACAGCTTTGCTTTTCCTATCATCCAATTTTCAAAGCTTGCATATCGAATGAACATGTCTAACGGATAGCTATCGTATATGCTTTAAATACGATACCCGCTCTCAACATATATAATACATCTTTTGGAACCTTGTGCAAATAAGAATCTTGATACGAGCAACTCAACTCTCTACCATTTAAGCACTGCATTGAAGAATTTTTATTCTTCTACAAGCCGGAGCCAATCATGAGAGTATTCAAGGGTCTATTTGTTTGCGGAGGGAATAGTCTAACCGGGGGGAGAGAAAGAGTAGGTGGGCCTCGCCTCCCCCTCACACTCATCCGCGCTAACTGGGGTCGGTTAGCGCAATTGACCCCGAATCAACACTCGAAGGTCGATTGCGCTAACCCTGCCCGATTAACAAACACGGCCTAAGAGTCTGAGTCTACCGCATTCAAAGAGCTTCTGTTTGCACCATCACTCTTAGGGTGCGTCTGGGAACATCTACAGTATGAGTTTTTGGGTTAAAATCTTCTATCAACTTTAATCCTTTTCAAATGTAAAGACATAGCATAAATTTTTTTGATGCAAATGACTTTGGAGGAGGAGAGAGAATAAAAGCATAAAAATGTCAAGTTCTCGTAATTCTCAGAATGAAGCATAGATCAGTTTCTCGGGATTAACAGCTTCTTAAGATTAACAATGATTGTTAATCCTCTTTCACTGTCATGCCGATAATAGAGTAGATTATGAAAAATGAAAAAAATCTGTAGGGTCCTATTTGTTTCTAGTTAGAATAAGACGTTTGACCCTTTTGGGTCGAACAAAATTTGTCGGGTGGAATAAAGGACGTTGGGTGTGAGGAAGGAATGTAGGTCCCACACCGATTCTCTCTCATCGTATAAATAACCTAACCGACAGTTCTAATAACAAACTGGGCCTAGATGTTCCCAAACGCGGCCTTACTCTCTCACTCATTCTCCCTTTTGTGTTATAATTTCTCTACGTCCTCCTACTGTTTGAGACACAGTGTGGAACATCTTTCTCTCATTCTGTCTATTTACTGTATGCGATCTATCAAGTGGATTGCTTAAGAGTAGATAATTTGATGAACTGGTCACATGATTAAAACGCATTAAGTGTGTGATCTACATATTATTGTGAGGTGAGTTAGTGCACTGTGAGTCAAACCCAATGAGTGTATTTCTTCAAAAAGAATTAGTGAAGCTTTGAGCTGAAACTTATATACTAGATGTAGGTCACCAAAGGGTGTCCAAATTAGGGTTCGACGACTCGATGATCCGTATCGGATCGATTCTTTCTTGATCCGGTACGGTACACCCGAGTCTCTTAAAAATATATTGTGACTCGACCTGACTCGGCCTGACTCGGGGTGATCCACACTGTATCAGATTTTTTCAGATATGGTACGACACGTCCGAGTCGGCCCGAGTCGACAAATCATGATCCAAACTAATATAAAAATTTTGATGTTCGTATGATTTAAACTCCATGTTTTTTATCCCCTTCCTCATAATTCAAATTAGGCTTAATTTCTTTTAAAGCGTATTTTTTTTATTCGTCACTCCGGCTCACCCCCTCTTTGGGAGGTGCTTTGCTACTGACACTAATTAATCCCTCAAATATTATTATTATATAGGGAGTTTTTTTTCACACGACCTCACAATAATTTTGTCAATATAGATAACTATTTTGGATCAAACATATCATCTCAAGGAATGGAGTTCTTCCGGACGTTCCACGTGCTAGAAACACTCGAGTATAATTAGTGCTGTCAATGGGCCTGGCCGGCCCGACAGGCCCGCGGGCCTGGCCCAATTTCGGGCCTGGTCGCAAGGTCTTTTTCGACCCGCGGACTTTTAGTTGGACCTAAAAGTCCGGCCCGACTAGACTCGCGGGCCGGGCTCGGGCTTTGAGTTCGGCCTGCGGGCCGGCCCGGCCCGATCCCTTTTTTTATTCTCACTTGAAATTTTAAAAACTATTTAGTCAAACTTACGTTATTTTACTTAATTAGAAAGTTTAAATATATCTTTTCACACAAATTATGTAATTAATATCAAAATTTTAATTTATTTAGTGAGATTATAAGTTTTATAGTATTAAATTTATTAAATTTTATTATTTTTATTATTTTATTTAAGTAGTCGGGCCGGGCCGGGCCTTAGTCGGGCTTTGAATTTTTTACATAATATCAGGCCCGACCCGGCCCGACATAGGTCGGGCCCGGGCCGGGCTCGGGCCTTACTCTTGATAAGTCGGGCCCGGGCCGGGCCGACCTAAGCCCGGCCCGGGCCCGGCCCATTGACAGCCCTAGGTATAATTCATAGGTTAAATCTCTCCTCTCTCTCCCATAATCGAAAGATATGAGATTTGAACTATCTTCTCAAAATAATTGCACGCCTATAAAGTAAATTTTCACCTCCTAATATAAGATTTATTTTTAAAGAAAGATAGTTAATGTACATCTCGAGTTAAGTACACAATTAAGATGTGCGCTAAGTAAATTATTTTTTTAAAAAAATTATTTGTGACGTGAGACTCAAGTCTCTTTAACTTGTCGCATAAGACACACTCCTATCCGACATTAAAAAAATAAAAATAAAAGTCAAATTCAATAAATAGTGTTGGACTCAATTTTTTCTTGAATCAATATTTTTTATTTTAAATTTTTTTAGATTGTCTGATGGAGATATAATTTATATGATAAATTAGGAGGATGTGAGTCCCACGTCATATTTTTTTTTAAAAAATTATTTACTTGATACACACGCTGAAAGTGTAATCGGCACTAACCCATATTAAGCATAACTCATTTTTAAATGATAAAACCTCTGGGCTGCAAAAATATGATTGTGAGATGTTTGAGTCGTAGTCTGTTCATGCTCTTTAAAGCTGCATTTGGAACGGAGATGGTCCCCGTTCCTTCACGCAAAAGCTCTCTTCCGTGCAATGTTCAGGATGTCAGAAGATTTTTAATGATGCATGATCCTGAGAAGCAGGTCTCCGACTGCTTCTAAAGATTTCACATGCTCGGAGTATTTGTGTCACATTCTCTCTCCATTTGAAAATCTACTTCTTCCAAAAATCGAGATATACTATTTTTATTTGATAAAAATTAAATTTTATCAGAGATTCTAATGATTAAAATCTCCGCAAGATGTGTTCACAAATAAGCCTAAGGGGAGAGGAGAGCAATCTAATGACCTAAAGTAGGGGTTCCAAACAATCCTACATCAGTTGTTTCATTAGTTACGGCAAATATTATATATATTATCGTTATTAATCAGAAGTTTTGAGAATGTTACCCAACAAAAAAAAATAACACCAGAGTTTGTGTGTATGAAATTTCTTGCCCTGTGTGTGAAATTTCTTTATATGTGTGTGTGTGTGTATGAAATTTCTTGCCCTGTGTGTGAAATTTCTATATATGTGTGTGTGTGTGTGTGCGTGTTGTGTGAAATTTCTTGCCCACAGTCATCATTGTTTGGGACCGGCTGAGGCAACGACGTCAACGTGGCAGCCCGCCAGTTTGTTTGGTGGGGACTGATATCATCGGAAAAGTGGGGGACAAGCAGCCCATCGGCCATCGCTGAAAGAGCCCATCGCCGTGAAGCAACACCATGTGCTCACCGAACCCGGACGTCCACACCGTCAAAGTGGCGTGAGAGGAGATGTAGATAACAAGAGAGCGAGGTGAGCGTTGCGGTGCCGCTGCCGTCCATGGCATGACCGGGTGGTTGGGGGGGGGGCGGCACCATTGGGGACGAGCATGAGGGGGAGGAGGGGTGGCGATGCCGCCGCCGGGGCCGGGCGCTTCCGCGGCAGCAAGTGGGTGGCGACGGCCGCCAGCATATGGATCCAGTGCACCAGCGGGTCGTCCTACTGCTTCGGCATCTACTCCTCGCTGCTCAAGTCCTCCCAGGGCTACGACCAGTCCACCCTCGACTCCGTCGCTTTCTTCAAGGACGTCGGCGCCAACGTCGGCCTCCTCTCCGGCCTCCTCTACTCGTCCGCCTCCTCATCGGACGGGGGTGGCAGTTGGCGGGGATGCGGGCCGTGGGTGGTGCACGCCGCCGGGGCCGCGCAGTGCTTCGTGGGGTATTTCATGATGTGGCTCGCCGTCACCGGGGTGGCGCCTCGCACCCCCGTGGCGCTCATGTGCCTTTATATGTTCCTGGCGGCGCACGCGCAGACGTTCTTTAACACCGCCAATGTCGTCACCGCCGTGCAGAACTTCCCCAGGAACAGGGGCACCGTCGTGGGAATCATGAAGGTACATGTCTCTGATGTGTCTGGAATCCGGATCGTTGTGGCTCGCTTGGAATCCATGATTCCCTCTTTGACTCCTTCCTCTTTTTTGGATCTCACCGTATGTTGGAGACTGGGGGATACTTCACATCTTCCCACCTAACTGATGGTTCTTTGGCGATTGGCACTGTTGGATTGAGGAAATTGTGGAGATGGAAACATAAATTTTGGGAGAATTGTCGTAGAAATTGTTTATTCATGGTTTCCGGCAATGTTTCTGCATTCTATAGATATGGCCTTCCCCATGTCGTCACCGCCGTGCAGAACTTCCCCAAGAACAGGGGCACCGTCGTGGGCATCATGAAGGTACATGTCCCTGATGTGTCTGGAATCCGGATCGTTGTGGCTCGCTTGGAATCCATGATTCCCTCTTTGACTCCTTCCTCTTTTTTGGATCTCACCGTATGTTGGAGACTGGGGGATACTTCACATCTTCCCACCTAATTGATGGTTCTTTGGCGATTGGCACTGTTGGATTGAGGAACTTGTGGAGATGGAAACATAAATTTTGGGAGAATTGTCGTAGAAATTGTTTATTCATGGTTTCCGGCAATGTTTCTGCATTCTATAGATATGGCCTTCCCCATGTCGTCACCGCCGTGCAGAACTTCCCCAGGAACATGGGCACCGTCGTGGGCATCATGAAGGTACATGTCTCTGATGTGTCTGGAATCCGGATCGTTGTGGCTCGCTTGGAATCCATGATTCCCTCTTTGACTCCTTCCTCTTTTTTGGATCTCACCGTATGTTGGAGACTGGGGGATACTTCACATCTTCCCACCTAATTGATGGTTCTTTGGCGATTGGCACTGTTGGATTGAGGAAATTGTGGAGATGGAAACATAAATTTTGGGAGAATTGTCGTAGAAATTGTTTATTCATGGCTTCCGGCAATGTTTCTGCATTCTATAGATATGGCCTTCCCCATGGACAGAAAAATACTCCTTTGATTGAGCAGAAGGGGTAAGATTAATGATAGGACCGAATTTGGCTTAGGGTCATTTTAAATCATGATTTTAGTTTGGAATTACAAGCATGAAAGATGGTTCTGGGATTTCTGCAGCCCAGTTGGTTCATAAGGGCGGAGATGTCACCGTACATATTGCAGGGCTGAGGCACGTGAATTTGAGGTGGGACAGAGGGTTCATTTTGTTTAGAGTACGACCTTTGCAATGGAGAAACACACTCCAAGGAAATGACAACTAGAATTTAACATTTGTTGCATATGAAAATTATTTGCTTAGTCTATAGAGGGCCTGCCGACCAGCTTGGATTCATGGTCAAATTTGAAGAAAGACATGGGAGAGATACATTTGAGCCCCGCTTTGGAAAATGGCATCCCTCTTATCATGACGAATCCCTAAATCTGTATTTGAGGGTGGTCAATGCATCAGGTCTGTTGACTGATGCTCTTTTGTGTAGCCATACACCATACAGTCCTCCATGACTGCCTTTTCCTGAAAATCTGAAAACGTGGGGTACTTTATCCCATACCAAATGGACACATACATTGGCAAGACATTTTCTAGAAATCGGTTTGGTCCTTGAGCAACACATGGGGGTATAGAGAAGGAGCTTATGATGTGTTCCAACCATCCTGCAGTCTTGTCTATTTGGTTCTCTCTTTTGTCTTAATTAAAGTCTTAGTTCAATAGAAAAGTAAGAGAAGGAAAGGATTTTTTTTAAAACTTCTACAGAAAAGCAATTCTGTGTAAAGTTTCTTCTGGAGGCTGATATCTCAAATTGGGCACTGTCCTGTATCAGCCAATATGGCTAGCAATATGTCCCCAGTGGCTGGAATACTTGACATCTGGGTTAGCCAATTTGGAGCTGATTATTGGCCAGATTGGCTGATCCAGGTTGATCAGGCTAAAGCTTTAGGGAGCAGGTTTGAAGGATAGGATTAGTTAGTTCAAAAAATAGTTGAAACGGTTGATGTGCCCAGAATCCAAATCAGTCTGATTGGATCCTCAAGTCCTTGAGTCGGAGAAGATGATGCAAGAGGTTCCACTTGGGTTTGGGGGAGGATTATAAGTTTATGATATGCGATATTTTCTCAGAAATGGTAAAGGCCAACCTTGCCTCATGCGTGCAAGGTTGAGCTAATGTCAAGTTTGGTCAATGATGGGGGGATCAACACTTGTGAAAGCCACCAGGCCTCGCTGGTATGCAAGTTAAGCTGGCTCACTGAAATTCCTACATATATAAAAGCAAACAAAAGTATCAGCAGTTTTTTTTTAAGACAAAAAATGTGGTCTGTACCACCAATGTTTTGCTAATAGAGGTAGTACAACCAGTTGGTGTAGAGGAGAGGTTCCTTTACCACCAAGGATTAACAGAAGTAATCATGCATCTTTTTGTATAAAAAAACAGCAAACACTTCACATAGTAAGATTTTTTTATTATTATTACATGTGGATAAGACAGAACATTTTTTAATGAGTTCTTACATAGAAACTAATGTTAAAGAAAGATTCATTGATTTTTCATCATCCACTTTCTCATAGATAAAAACTTGAAGAATCCTCCTGTTAAAAAGGGATAGTTCTGTCCTCGTGTTAAAAAAAAACCAGACCAAGAACTCAGTAGATACTGGTTCTCTTGTTTGTGCGCTGATGTGGAACAAGAATAAAAGGAGCTGCTGAACGCACATGAATTCACACATGAATTCAGTAGATCAATTGAGACTTATCTCAAGGATCTTGACCAGGATGATGGATGGGAATGAGAGTGGAGGATAAAATGATGGAGATGGGCATCTCCTTGAAAGAGCATGTGAAGGCAAGATGCAAAGATAGAAACAATATGACAATCTGATGAGGAAGAATATAGCAGCATGTAGAGGTTTGGAAATCCTCAAACGTGATGGAAAAACTCTCTTGATGGCTATTGGATTAAGGTCTATTGCAAATGGAAGGTCTCAAATCCATAGTTTCAATAGGGTGTAGCGCCAATCAACATTTGGTGGCCTAATATCTAAGGTAATATATGATTTTGACATTTAGGCAAGGTCCTCAGGCATCCTCCTGCCTGAATGCAGTGGTCTGTTGGAAGTGCAAATGTGTGGATCATAGTTGTTTCCTTTGCAATAGCAAAGAAGACAGTGTTCCATCAAAGTGTGTCAAGAGTAATTTTCTGGAGGAGGGGGAGCATATGAACAATGTTCTATAGAATCTCCATGGTTCCCACAGTTTGACAGAAGCATACAGTTTCTCCAGAATTGCCTTGCAGGTTTTGAACAGGGAGGAACCCCTTGGAACATTGAAACAATGGTGGCTGGCTGAGCAAGCATGGAAGATTGGTATACTGGATGACCAGATGTCGATGTCGATGCCAATGCCAATGCCAACATCAGAAATCAAACTTTAAGACACAATTTTATTTATATTAACTAAAATTTGATGGTCAGAGTGCTAAGACAGGTTAGGAATGGGCAGAGAGGGGGGGGGGGGGGCAAAGGGGGGCCATGGTCGCCCCAAACTTCTCCAATCCTCTTAAGCTGTAGGGGGTGACAACTTTGTTGGCCCCCCTAAATCTATTTTATACTCTTTGTTGGCCAAAGGGGGGCCATGGTCGTACCACACGACATCTGCCTCAAGGTTGGGAATCAATCCCGAACGCCTTACCAACGGCACAATGCCATCAAGCCTCCGACGACCGGGCAGAGCCCGGGACTTGGGGTCTCCTGCCGCATCATAGGACATCACATAAGGATCGGGAGCTAATCTCGAGTGTTCTCTAAGAGCAGCCCAACACCGACAACACTCCATAGGCCGAGTCGAACACAAGCCCTGGGACATCTTGTCGTATCACACGGTGCAAGGCCAAGAGCGACGAGAGAGCCCCGCAAGCATCCCCAAGACGACACTATGCCAGGGGCATTCCAGACACCGGGCCAATCCTCGGCCTCGAGGTACTATGCCGCGACAAGGGGCACCGTCTACGGAAGCCCAACGCGACGATCAAACGGGCAAGAAGTGGTTCGGGATCTTCGTACGCTGTCCACACGCATGGCAGAAGACGCTCCACAACACTTACGAGGAGCCCATGCGCGAAGTGGGAGCGGGCCGGCTAAAGTAAGCCTTCGAAGCTCAGAGCGTTGTATCCTTCCTCCGCACGCGTAGCAGGAAGCTAGAGATCCTTGCCGAAAATCGAAAAATGGGACCGCCCTCGGGGGAGGGGGCTCTCTTCTCTCTCCTCCACGGTCAAACCCAGCCATGTTGGTTTGCGTAAACCCCCCTAGAGGGGAGGTTCACGCGGACCAGGATGCCCTCAGGCAACTTGGTCCGCGTAAACCCCCATTTTCATTTTAAAAAAAAGAAAACCTAGCATGATGCTGGTCCGCGTAAACCCCAGGCAACCTGGTCTACGTAAACGCCCATTCTCATTAAAAAACAATCCAGCATGATGCTGGTTCGAGTAAACCCCCTAGGGGGGGGTTACGCAGACCAAGATGCCTCAGGGCAACCTGGTCTGTGTAAACCCCAAAGGGGGGGGGGGTTATGCAGACCAGGATCCCCCCTGCAAACCTGGTCCACGTAAACCCCCCTTTACCCTGACCAACCAGCCCATTTTACCCCAAAACTCAATACATTATCAATTATTTAGGGTTTACATGGACCAACATCCCCCCCCTTCAATCCTAGGCCTATAAAACCCCTTGGGAAGGCCAAGGGTCACACACTTCACCCAATTGAGCCCTATGGGCAACATACAACTTGCGGACAACTCTCGACAAGGAGGACAAGTGGATTTGTGTTGGTTGTTCTTTTGCTTGGCAATCACATGTCGAGGGCATGTCGCATAATCATCCGTCAAACAACACCTAAGTCAAGATGCAAGCCTCCACATCAGACTCCCTGACGGACATCATGTAAAGGTGGTTCGACGAACACCCGACGAGGGAGACGACCCGGCTTACATCAGCTTCGTAACCGGCGATTACATGTCAATGGCACGTACACAAGCCTTGTCGTGAGACAAAGCGTGGGGCCTCTATCTTGATGAACGTGCCCAACCCAGAGGCCGCGACACCCAGAAGACCGCGTCCATCCAAGAACACGTTGCTGACACCGACTGCATTTAAGCCCTAAAGACTGTCCCCGAGATGTCCTGTTGACGGAGCCCATCCCCCTCAACGCCCCTCAGACAGCGTGCTTGGACAAGTCACCAGCCCCCTTTACAGGCGTCATGAGAAGTTGGCACGCTTCTCGCAACCTCCTCAAGCCGGTCCCCAGTTGCAATGGTGCCTGACTACTCCAGTCATAGCGGCGCCCAACTGTCCCTGTCTCAACGGCGTCCGACTGTCCCAGTCTCAATGGTGTCCAACTACTCCAGTCACAGCAGTACCCACGACACCCGATCACTTCAGTCACAACGATGCCCACGGCACCCGACTGCCCCAATCTCAACGGCCCCCGGCTACTTAAGTCAATCGGTGGTCACGGCACCTGAGTATTCCAGTCACAACCGTGTCCACGACACCCGACTTCTCCAATCTCAATGGCGCCCAACTACTCCAATCACAGTCGGGCCCGACAGCTCATCCCGAGCTGAGACTGACAACTCATCCCAAGCCGCACTCGGCAGCTCATCTCGAGCCGAGCCCGGCAGCTGACTCCGAGCCGCGCCCGACTGCTTCGCACAGCCGCGCCTGACTGCTCTACACCCAAGTAAGGCGTGCGACAACAGATGACAACACTCGAGAGGTGAACGTCAAGGAACTTGCAAGCCCTCTCATGACTAGGTGGCTCGTCATCACATATTGAGGGTACATCGCAACACCCCTCGAGTGACGTCTTGTCGAATCACGAGTCCTTCAACGGACACTATGTACAAAGATAGAAATACTCGCGTAATAACGCAATGACTCGGGGACAGACATAAATGACAGAATTGTCTCGTGGCTTGCGCACACTTGTAATTGGACTTTCAACGCCCCATATAATGCCTTTCACAGTTGATGTTGATATAATCCAGTCAGCGAATTGACGCATGTCCTCACTGGCTGCCAGTCTCAACATCGTCCAACAGACGGTCATTCGCCTCCCAGCTCGGTCCCTGCCCCACCAACGGAGCGGACTTCACACTCGAGTCCGCACCTGCCACCTCCGCGTCGAGCCAGTGTTTGTTGCTCCACCTTTCGAGTCAATCCCTCACTTCCATAAACCTGGAGTCCGTGCCTTCTCCAGTGCCCACACTGAGACTGGTCTTCCTACCTCCACTCATTCCTGTTGTGTTGTTGTTGCTCCTTCGCGGTATTACGGGTCAGGCCCTCCCGACGTCGTGGCCCCCATGGTTCCTGACTCTCTTCTTTCGGTAGTAGAAACAAGGGTGTTCAGATTATGTCCGATGTAAATTAACATCGACTGTGGTCGGTAGACTCGGTCGGTGGGGAAATGTCCTGCACCCGAAACCCACATCGTCTGATACACCTTCACCCGCGGAATCAAACCTGCGCCAACTACCTAAACAGCTACCATGCGCACACATACCCCTATCCACGTGTCGCCCGTATGTCCATGCATACGTGTTGTGTCCTGGAGGCATATCTCAGTTGAACTTCAATTCCGCGTCAATTGTCGAAACTCGACTGGCAAGCCCGCGGAACACATACACCCAGCAAAACTCACCATCAATCAACAAATTACAAATCACATCACATTTTTTTCTTCCACCATTCCGCGTGTGCGAACAGGTATCTAATGTAATAGAGAAAAATATCACAAGTTGACATTGTTTTGGGAATAACTGATTATTACTATTTATATGCATAATTCTTCTTAGAAAATTGACTTTTCCATTATCAATTGCAAGTCACATAATCTATGTAATATGTGATGTGTTTTAAATGCTTTATTTATGAGTTTGGTAATTATAAAGTTATCATGCCCTATTTGGTAGATTTTCAGATGAGATGCACTAAAGAAATTGGACGCTTAATTTGGCCCCCCAAAGGGAAATTTTCTAGCTCTGCCACTGGGAACGAGAACCACGGTTCATCATCCTACTTGTGGATGGCACGTTGTTGGAATACCCTGGTTGCTGTGGACTATGGAAGTTTTCAGTAGCATTGTCACCGCCTTTGGTGTTTTGAAAGAGGTCGACCGTGGAGTAATTTGGCACATGCAAAAGTTTTAACAGAAGCTGAATAGAGGTTGGTGATTTCACATCTCTTGAAGTCACACTGGGGTACTCAATACATTTGGCTTGAAGTGAAGGTCGGATCTGATAGACCTAGCCAGTCCACTAATATGGAGTGGACTTACAAGGAGTTAGTCCAGGCCTATAAGCAGTACAGGGAGAACCATGGCAACAAGGACTCTAGTGAGAGGAAGAAGATGACTGTGTGTCTGTGTCAACTCAATTGGTTGCAGACTCAATCGAGTCATTTCAGGGCCAAGAAGCAACTTAAATGATGAGTTCCCCATCACACGTATTGGATAATTAATCCATTGGCGACGGTAATGCCCCTAATAAAGACATCAAAGCTACTGTAGATGATAAATATTAGATGGACAATTTCATCTTCTCCGTGGAAGGAGCTTGGAAGGAACTAATATCACATTTTGCATCCCAGACTGGAAGAATTGTGCAGGGATCTTAACAGAAGGAAAATAAGATTTCCGATCCATGTTGATGACAGAGGATCTTGGTGTGTCTTTGAGAAGTCCAAACCTCACATGCTTGATAAGGGAAGGGACAATGAAGGCATTGAGTCTCATATAAGGAATGACTTGTCATCTACTGGTTTAAAAATGGTAATCCTCCTCACAATGTCTGTGTGGATGACCAAAAGGCTATGCAGCGATTACAAAATATGCCTGCAGAGTTTTTGGAACAAACCTCTCCAGTTTCATCCCCAAATGACTTACCTCACAAGGCATTCAGTTCTCCTCATTGTGATATAAAGTGCTTATGTAGCATTAGCAAGGAACACAAATCATCAAAAGACGAAAACAGGAAGGAATCAACCTTGCTTTCAGTTTTCCTGTCACATTGGAGTAATGCATAATTGGTTGAAATGGCAGCAATCCTTGAAATTTAAATTCAAAATAAAGCAGGAAATTATGAAAACTGTGGAAGGAACCTGGGTTGGTGGGGACAATGTTGACAAATCTAGCAAAGGGAGGAGCGAACTCCAAAATCTTCTGAAAGATTCCTCTCAAGTGTCGTTGGACATCCTTTGCTCTCAAGCCAGAACCCAAAGAAGGAACAACTCCACATCATGAGCATCAATAAAAGTGAGGTTTCCTGCAGTGGTGTTTTAAGAAGGACATCTTCATCCGAAAGGCTGCTTACACATTGGAAACATCTCAGAGAGCTTTGTCTCAGGCAGGGCAGTAGAAATTAGAGGGGTCTCCTTTTCATTTTGCCTCTTAATTTCTTATTTGCAGTTGACAACATTCGATTTGGGATCAGGCCGTATCAGATTTAATCTAGGTTCATAGTTGTAATTTGTGGTGGGTAGTGTGTGGATGAAGAATCTCTCCTCTCCATTATGATTGTACTTTATTTATTCTAATAAAATGATGGTAGAATTCATATGCTTTTCAATAACAAAAAATGAATGGTTTTGTTCAAATGTGTTTCAATAGGTTTGTGTGTGTGGTGGGGGGAGGAAGGAATTACTATATTGTTCCAATTGAACTCATAGAGTCCATTCATATTTTTATCTGATATCAAACCTCGAGTAACCTTTTTCAGAAGTGTGTTATCTCTGGTAGTGGTGATAAGGAGGTAGAGGACTTGGAAATCAACCTGAAGAGATCCTTTCGAACTAAAGAACCTACGCAGTTTCTCTCTCTCTCTCTCTATCTATCTAGGAATGCTACTAAGGGTCATGACATTTGGTATGGCCTGGCCACAGAGTAGCTGTAGCCATCTGATCAAGATAGGACGGCTCAGTTTCCTTTTTTTAAAAAAAATCACTCCAGAGACGAGGAAACTGCACAGGTCACGTGAACGCACACTCCCATCCAATTGGACATGCATGCGTCTTTGTGCGGCCTGTCGAAGGCACTGTCAGCATATCTGACTGTGCTCTTAGGTGTGCTGACAGCCATGGAAGATGCGTGAACATGGCATCCATCTGAACTTTGCTACAATGGCTCTGTCTACTGTGCAGCCAGGCTGTGTCAAGAGTGCTAGCTGCGTGGTAGCACTCAACATGTCTATGGTGTTAAGGTAACTAGATCAAGAGATGTTACGTCTCACTGCAAGTGTGTAATTGACTAGAAGAGATGATGACTACTAAATCATATGCAACTCAATGAGAAGGAAGATTTTTTGTCTTCCTAAATCCTTGTCGGTGTAGAAATCTGGTGGAATTGTGTATATACCTTATGTGTATACACTTGATACTACCTTGGTGTTCCAAGCCAATGGGCACAAACCCTAAGGCGGTAATTGGATGTATGACTTTATGAAAGAAATTATATGAAGCAGTTGCGAATCAGCGGCATCTGATCTTATTTTTATGGTAAACTTACAGTCCTAAAGAGTTTGTCAGAGTCAGTTTAGAGTTGGTCAAAATCTGCAGGATAGCTCCAGGATATCTTGAAATCAATTGGACTGCTGCCTTCATTTTTTGAATAGCACACTCTTGTGTCATCCATTCCTCATGTGAATCAGGCCCCAATCAGCCTGATTTCAGATCTAATCAGGAACTGAAATATGCTATTGTGGTGATGGTCTGATCTTTATTGACCATGGAACTTCGATATTATTGGATATTTTGCTGCAAATCGACCAATCTGCCTATATAAGGATCCACTACTCAATGTTGCTTGATATTTGTCTGCTGAGCGCTCATTTGTCAAAGTTGGTTTTTTGTGCCAAGTATCCCCATCAACTTCTTGTACCATGGGCCAAGGAGCCATATGAATCCACTCTTTTGATGGTTGGTGTAACTGGTGATTATGTGAGTCTTCATCCCCTCTCTATGGGATGTACGTTTCTGATGTTGCAGAGCATTCTTGTGAAGGAGCGGGGTTGGCCTTGGTATGCTGAAATAGACTAGCTTGTATGAAGATCACAGGAGGTGGCAGGTGAGCCATAAGGCAGGGACGGATGCGTCAATCACATCTAATATCAGGCATCTATCTTAATTTGGGTGGGTGGCAAGCCGAGCACTGAAGACATAGGTGTCACACCTGGCTAGAGGTGACAACACAGCCCAGAACTTTCATGACTCACTCAGAAACCCACATCAATGGGTGAGGAAGAAGACAAGGTGTGGGTGGGTTTGAAGCTCAGGTTTGCAGGACTGCAAGAGAGATGGATTAAACATCTTAATATCCCAGAGTTTAAGGTGTAACCTCTTCTACAGAGGGTCAATGGGAAGGGCAGCATTGAATGCAGCCATCATAATGAGCTATTATAATAAGAAAAAGGGAAAGAAAGGGAGAAAAAGCTTTCATGGTTGGGCATGAAACTGAAAGAATGGATGATTAAACACTAGAGTGAAGAATTAAGCTTGACCCTTTGTCATTATGTAGGCTGAAGGACAGGCTGTATAAGTAGCTGTTTGCGAATTGTGGGAAATTTGTGTTAAGAGGAAATATTTTTCAATGCTTTTGGTTAGGGAGGGGGAGATGCTATTGCTCCATTGTTTCCTTCATTTCTTATTGTTAGAATAGTCCCGTATTAAAAACGGGTTAAAACATAATGTGCTTATATTAGTGGAGCCCTCTCCACTCAAAACCTTAAGGTTTTGAGTTGGATGGCCCGATCCAATAAACTTTAATATGGTATCAGAGTCCATGGTTATGATCTGGGTCACGCACCCCGTATTTGTCATAGTCCACATGACAGAGCCTAAATCAGCCTGCACGTGAGGGGATGTGTTAGAATAGTCTCGTATTGGAAACGAGCTAAAATATAATGTGCTTATATTAGTGGAGCCCTCTCCACTCAAAACCTTAAGATTTTGAGTTGGATGGCCCAATCTAATAAACTTTAATACTTATGTTTTGCACATTTCTTAATTTCATTTGCATTATATGGTGCCAAACCACTTTCTTAAACTCCTTTCAAATACAAGGCGTTTAGAAGTTGAGAATTTATAGCATTCCCGGTTGCTACATTGTTTGCATGTCTGTTTTTATGGACCAGTCATTTTATCTTTTGTACCTATTACAGAAATGTTTTCACCAATACCATCCGGTAAAGAATTGCAGAACCTTATGGATCTTAGTGGTCATCTGACACTTTTCTGAAGATTGACAAGTCAATTTGTTTGCCAGATACTCCACAAAGCAATTGAAGATCATGGATGAAAAACTTGAATAATTTCCCAATACTTCCATCTTCTCATGAATCTGGCAAATGCGGAATGTGCTGATTCTATGTTTCTACAATCATTTTTTCTATTCATGCTATTGTGATCAGCCAGCAAACAAGATTGAAATTCCTTCATTGTATGCGATTTTTTTCTTCTTTACTTTTCATGAACGGTGGATTCCACCTTTGGTTGTGTGAGAAGTGATCAATTACTTTTTCAGGGTTTTCTGGGTCTTAGTGGAGCCATTTTAATTCAAGTATATCGGACGGTGTTCGAGGGAAAGCCAAGCAATTTCCTTTTAATGCTCGCACTATTGCCCACTATCCTTCCACTCCTGCTGATGTGTCAAGTGAGAGTCCACCCTGCAACCAGAGGAAATGACAAAAAATTACTGGATGGTTTTTCTCTCATATCTCTCATTATTGCTGGTTATCTCATGGTTGTCATAATCTGGGAAAATATTCAGTCTCTGGAACTAGCAGCCCGCATTCCAATATCTGTGATACTCCTGCTAATGCTGGTCTCTCTACTAGTCGTCGTAATTAGAGGCCATTTGAGAGATTCCATGTTATTAGAAGCGTCATCCCATGAAAGAATTCATTTGACAGATGATACTGAAGCATTGGACAAGATTTATGAAGGAGCAGAAGCTGAGAAAGCACACTTGAAACGTGAACATGTTGCCCCCGGTGAGGGGCCTCCTGGCCCGTCCAATCATAGGGAGATTTGGCTGTCCAGAGGCGAAAACCTTAATCTCTTGCAGGCCATGGGGACATTGGATTTCTGGTTATTGTTTCTGGCCATGGCATGTGGTATGGGCTCAGGATTGGCCACTGTAAATAACATCAGTCAGGTAGGAGGTTCCCTTGGTTACACAAGTGTAGAGACAAGCACCTTGGTTTCTTTGTGGAGTATATGGAACTTCCTTGGCCGTTTCGGTGCTGGCTATGTCTCAGACTTCTTTCTACGCTTGGGAGGCTTTGCCAGGCCAATGTTCATAGCCATTACTCTTGGAACAATGAGCGTGGGTCATGTTGTGATCGCCTCTGGACTCCCTGGCTCTCTGTACGCTGGTTCTGTGCTGGTAGGTGTTTGTTATGGTTCCCAGTGGTCTTTGATGCCTACCATCACCTCTGAAATATTTGGTATCAGGCACATGGGAACTATATTCAATACTGTCGCCGTTGCCAGCCCAATTGGGTCTTACATTCTCTCAGTGAGACTGGTTGGGGGTATATATGACATGGAAGCATCTGGCCAGACAACATGCACCGGCATTCACTGCTTCATGCTATCCTTTCTCATAATGGCGTGTGTTACCATTTTTGGGTCTGCTGCTTCCCTGGTGTTGTTCTTCCGGACAAGAAGGTTTTATAAGCAGGTTGTATTTGAAAGACTCAAATGTGTTACTACACCATAGGCAGTGACTACATATCTTTTTTATTTTCTCTTTTTTATGTGGTTTCATTATTGTGGTACCGTTCTTTCACATATACACAATTAATTATAGTTTTACTGAATTTTCTGAAAGTCGTCACAATTTATCTCTAATTTCAGTAATTACACATATAAAGTACATGGAATCCAAACCATGTACGACAATTAGAATCTATGTATAGTGATTAATTACAATTCCTAATCACTGAGTCCCAACAGAGTTGGAAGTGGTGCGCACTTCTCTAACTTCGATTCATACTAGAATCGCAGCACTGAAAAGTTCGTGAAAATAGACCAGTCCTCAATCTTTTAGGCCCCTTTTGGTAATCGGGTGGGGATAATTTAATCGACCCGACAGGATCGATTACGTTATCCCTGGACAGTTAGATGGGCATGTGTGAGGGGGAGACGAGTGGGAGGCGGGGCCCGTTGTTCCCCGGTTACGTTAACCGGCAGATCAACCCTTTATCAAATCGACCCTTAAAATTTTGAACCACCAAATGGCCAAATCAGAAAGCATGAACAACGTGACCGTTGTGGCTAATTTAGATACCTTTTCAAGGGTCAAAATCTCACCTTATTTTGTTGGGACGTGTCTAACAAACATCATATCTCCCACAAAATGAACTGATGCTCTAATCTTCAAATCAGGGTTTATCAAACCGGTCTGAAATGGGATCCACTGCCCGTATTGTATCGTATCAATCATAAATCGGTACGACCAATTTTTAATATGTAATAGGTACGTAATTTATATTTTTTAAATATTATATATATTAATATATATTAAATATAATTTTTTAAATAGTTTGATCAAGAGTATTTATTTAAAAGGTTAAGATTTGAGTTCAAAACATACTACTGACATTATTTTCTTTTTTTTCTTATTTTTTTTAAAAATAAAACACGCGACATTTGTGACATTTAAACCTTTTATCTCACCCACAGGTAACACACCTATTGACCACTAAATAATATATAATATTTTATTATATTTTATAATAATATATATTTATTAAATAATTTTTTATGCTGTTTGACAAATTAGACCGATCTTAATCAGACTGATTCCTAGACCGGTTCGATCCAACCGATCGATTCAGTCCAATTATGATAACACTGAGAACTTCTCAACGTTAAACCATCAATTAAATTCCCACCCACCATTTAAGCAAAGTTTAAATATCTTCTCTCCCGTATCATTTAATACATATGTATCATGTAATACATATCGCAAAATGATACGGATCAATACGGTATGATAGATAAAAAATCACTACAGTCAATACGATTAGGTTGACAAACCTTGATCCAAATTAATAAACTTAAGCTCGGACTGGAGCGATCTAATTAGATTTTAGTGAACTAATCCAATTATTGAAAATAGATTAACACACTGGCCATAACACGTTTTAGGACAGACGGAAGGTCACCTATTCAGCCAACAAAGTCTTCCTTCACGTCTTTGTTTAGGGGCAGACGCAATATTTTCGCTTGGGCGGTCATTTATTGATCAAATATTTTTAAAATAAAAAAATAAATAAAAATTCATTTCAACGGTGCTAGGTGTTCTTTCGTGCGGGGCACAAACACCTATGATCAGTTTTATATTAAGTGTTTCTCTAATTTCTTTCTCGATATTTGCAACCATCTGATTTGCAAGAAAGTTTTTTTTTAATCTTATTTCATAATCTACTTTTAAACTTACATCCTAAATGATAATATAAAGATATTTTTATTTGTTAATTCATATAAATAAATGTATCTATACGTCAATACCTCGAATACAACGATTTGTCTCGAAGTTATTACAGTCTTCTATCTTATCATCAGTGGGTATGTCACGCCTCCACGTGGCATGATCAGTGACGTCCATTCACGTATAGAGCACTGCCGTCCAAAAGTTCTTTTCGACGAGATTTTAAAAATTAAAATTCGTAAATATAAAACCCGGGAAAATGTCAGTTCACTCGTCGACGTCCTTTCCCGGCAAAACAAGTGACGGGTGACGACAGACCTCGCGGTTAGCAGCTCTCCCTTTCCGGTTTCTAAGCACAGCGCCGGCGGCCGCTTTCAAAGGGGGGAGGAGTTTGCCACTTTGCCGCATGAGACGACCCCAGCAGGATAAGCATGAGGGGGAGGGGTGGCGCCGCCGCCGCCGCGCGCTTCCGCACAAGCAGCAAGTGGGTGGCGACGGCCGCCAGCATATGGATCCAGTGCACCAGCGGGTCCGCCTACTGCTTCGGCGTCTACTCCCCGCTGCTCAAGGCCTCCCAGGGCTACGACCAGTCCACCCTTGACTCTGTCGCCTTCTTCAAGGACGTCGGCGCCAACGTCGGTCTCCTCTCCGGCCTTCTCTACTCGTCCACCTCCCCGCCGGACCGCGGCGGCGGTTGCCAGGGATGCGGGCCGTGGGTGGTCCTCGCCACCGGGGCCGCCCAGTGCTTCGCGGGGTACTTCCTCATGTGGCTCGCGGTCACCGGGGCTGTGCCCCGCCCGCCCGTCCCTCTCATGTGCTTTTATATGCTCCTCGCGGCGCACGCACAGACGTTCTTCAACACCGCCGATGTCGTCACCGCCGTGCAGAACTTCCCCAGCAACAGGGGGACTGTCGTGGGCATCATGAAGGTACATCGCATCTGATGGGTATGGAATCTGGATCAATGTGGTTGCTTGGAATGCATGATGCTTGCCTTTTTGCCTCCTTGCCTTCTTTCTTTGGATCACACCATATCATGAACCAAGGGGGATATTTCTCTTCTTCGCTCCTAATTTGTGGCTCTTTGGTACCGTTGGATTGTGGGATTTGTTGAAATGGAAACATAAATTTCCGAGAATTTAGTCGCAGGATTTGTCGTTTCATCGTTTCCTGTAATGTTCCATTATTATATACGTATGGCCTTTCCCATGGAGTAGATCCATCGATTGAGCGGAATGGGGGACATTAATGGTTGACCCCGTTTGGGTAGGGCCATTGTCAATCATGGTTTTAATTTAGTATTACAAGCATGAGAAACAAGGAAATTGTTGGGGATGGTCATTGTAGAACACTGACATCACAGCGGAAATAAACACAAGCAAGTCACAATCCACAAAGAAAATAATTGAGAAGAAATAAGGGATGAGAAAGAACACAAACATTTATATGGTTCAGATGTTCAAAGTGAACCCCCTACATTCACGGGCGAAGACAAGCAAAAATTCCCCTATGCAAACGAGAATAAGAGTACAAGATTTTAAGGAGAAGCACTCAACCCAAAAGATCCCTTTACTTACACCTTTAATTTCTCTCACAATAATTCCTCGCAGAGCTTGAGAGAAAGAAAGAGGAGACTGGAGAAATAAACAAAACACACAAACATTCTTCTTTGAGTGTGACTCAGGAATTGAGGGGTCGATGCGAAACCCTTGGTGTATTTATAGGGAGAGGATGAGCCCATTCGTGGGGGGTCGGCTTCCTCTATAAAACCCCACGTACACATGGCACCCACGGCACCCACGGCACCCACGTTCCCATCTGGAGAGGAGTTCCGCGTGTGGAGAGGAGTTTTGCGTGGACCGATGCTGTACAAGGAGAAGAGTCTTGATGGGACTCTTCTTTTCTCTCTCGGACTCTCTTTATGTGAAAACCGAGTCAACCTAACAAATCTTCGCCTTTGACTTGGTCAAGACAAATGTCTTTCATGATCTTAATATTTCTCCTTCAAATAGGATTCTTGTAAACCCAAACATTAGAAAATGTTCATCTTCTCCAAAACCTCGAAACGTATCCTAAGGTGCTAAAAATTCCAATTATGTTCAAGCAGTGCTTGAACTTTACCACTGGAAGAGACTTTGTCAACATGTTAGGTGGATTGTCTTCTGGACAATTCTTCTTCACAACAATTTCACCCTGAGCAATTATTTATCCAATTTCTCCAATGAAATAGTACTTGACATCAATGTGCTTTGTCCTTTCATGATACATTTGATCTTTAGCCAAGTGAATAGCACTCTGACTATCACAATGCACAGTAGTCACAATCTGACCTGAGCTGACCTCACTAAACAAACCTCTTAACCATATTGCTTCCTTCACAGCCTTTCTCATTGTCATATACTCCGGTTCTGTAGTAGATAATGCAACAATAGGTTGTAAAGTACCTTTCCAACTAATATCACATCCACAACTGAAAAAACATAACCAGTCAGATACCTTCTTTTATCAAGATCTCATGCAAAGTCTGAATTAACATACCCAGGCAAAATATCACTATTCCTATCAAACTCCAAACAAATACCAATTGCACCTTGCAAATACCGGAAAATCCACTTTTACAGCTTGCCAATGTGCTTTACATGGATTTGCCATATATCTATTGACAACATGGACTGCCTGTGAAATATTAGGTCGTGTGCATACAATAGCATACATCATGCTACCATCTGTACTGGAGTATGAAATATGTGACATATAATTTTCTTCTTCTAGAGGCTGGTGATGGAGAAGTTGAAAGCCTAAAATGAATAGTAAGTGATATAGCAACTGGTTTGGCATCCCGCATGCCAAAGTGCTTAAGTACCTTCTCGATGTACTTAGCCTGAGTCAAATATAACTTGCTTGCACCCCTGTTTCTTTGGATCTTCATATCAAAAATTTTCTTTGTTGCTCTTAAATCTTTCATCTCAAAATCATTGTGAAGTAATGCTTTCAACTTATTGATCTTAGACAATTTTTTTACTGTAATTAACATGTCATCAATATATAATAGAAAATAAATAAAAGAGTTATCATGCAATTTTCTAGAATAGACACAACTATCAAATTTGCTTCTGCAGTATTCATGTTGCACCATAAATGCATCAGATATCTTGTACCATTGCCTTGGAGATTGCTTCAAAACATACAAGGATTTCTTGAGCAAACAAGTATAATTCTCATTTCCTTCAACAATAAAACCTTTAAGTTACTGCATATAAATTTTCTCTTCAAGTTCACTATGCAGAAAAGTTATTTTCACATCCATCTGCTCCAAGTTCTGAGAATCAACTACCAGTAGAATACAAATAGAGTTATGCTTTACAACAAGTGAGAAAACATCATTATAATTAATACCCTCTATCTAATTGTGGCCCTTAGCAACTAACCGTGTCTTGTATTTAGCATCTTCAACACCTAGAGTACCTTCTTTGTTCTTGAAGACCCACTTGTAGCCAACCACTTTCTTACCCTTAGGAGTCTCCACCAACTCTCAAGTCTGATTTCTGTGAAGAGACTCAATCTCTTCTTCTATTACAACTAGCTTTTTATCTGCATCCTCATGAGATGTAGCCTCCGAAAATTTGGAAGGCTCATTAGCATCAAGTGTTTCTTATGCAACAAACAATGCATAAGCAACAATGTTTGCATAGCCATATCTCATAGGTGGTTTAGTCTCTCTTCTCTACCTATCTCGAGCAAGAGAATACTATTAAACTTGTGAAGTTTCCTCCACCTGAAGTGTATCAGGCACTTGAGCAGTCTGGTGCTACTGTTGAGAAGATCTCTGATGTGAAGTTTCAGTCTCAAACTCCACCTACTCTGCAATACCGTCGGGAGAACTTGCATCCTGTGGAACATAAACTTCCTTCTTTGGATGTAACAATATAGATTCATCAAAAGTGACATTCCCCTCAATCATAAATTTGAGTGATTTGGGATCAGGGTACCAAAACTTGTATCCCTTGACCCCCGAAGCATAACCAAGGAACATGCATTTCTTTACCCTCAGGTCTAATTTTCCATCATTAACATAAACATAAGCAGGGCAACCAAAAAATCTCAAATCAGAATAGTCTGGTGGATTACTAGACCATATTTCCTATGGAGTTTAAAAATTGATGGCTGTGGCTGGAGATAAGTTCACCAAGTGACAAGTTGTAGACACTGCTTTTGCCCAAAAGTCTTTACTTAGATCTGCATTTAACAACTTACAACGGACTCTCTCTAAAAGAGTTCTATTCGTTCTCTGAACAACTCCATTTTACTGTGGAGTGTATCTCACTGTACAGTGCCTGACAATGCCTTCGTTTTTACAGAACCTATCAAATTCTGTGGATCAAAATTCTAACCCATTATCTGTCCTCAGCCTCTTAATCTTCCCAATTTGTTTCTCAATCAAAGCCTTCCACTGTTTGAAATGTTTAATCACCTCATCTTTCTGCTTAAATATAAACACTTAACTTTCCTTAAATAATTATCAATGAAAATAAAAAATACCATGCAGCATCTCTGAGGGAATACGAGAGGGACCCCAGAGCTCCGAGTGAATGTAATACGGAGTAGCCTTAGTTTTGTGTATTGCGGTTTGAAAGCTGATTTCCTCTACTTCCCAAGGGTACAATGTTCATACAACTCCACCTTCCCATCACTCAGTCCACAGAGCAAGTCTCTCTTGCTCAACAAGGTCAATCTCTTCTTGCTCTTATGTCCTAACCTCACATGCCATAATTTGGTCATATCTTCTTCTGACATAGAGGTAGATGCAGTAGTCGCTGCACCTGTATTAGTAGTGCCTAACAGTGTGTATAAATCACTAGATCTTCTACCTTTCATCACAACAATGGATCATCTACTGATCTTCATAACTCCACCTTCAATTGCAAACTTGCACCCATTAGCGTCAAGGGTGCCCAAACAAATGAGGTTTTTCTTCAAATCGGGGACATGCCTGACCTCTGACAATGTTCTCACAATACCATCAAACATTTTAACCGTCTTGCATTAAGCATTGTTCCATCAAGACAACTCCATCATAAATTGGCTCATAAGTGGATAATAACTATCTATTAGGAGTCATGTGATATGAATAGCCCGGATCTAAGATCCAATCATCTTTGGATGAAGTGACATCAACGGATAGAACATAATTTTCATTTTCTTTTGCAACACTAACTTCCGTGGAATTCTCAATTTTGTTCAACTCTTTCTTGACATCTTTCTACTGTTTATTTTGAGTTTCCAACTATTAGCTTTGATGTGTCCCTTTTTTGTGACAATAATTGCAGACTTTATTTCTAGTCTTCGACTTAGATCTGGATTCACCACGATCTCCTCCAGATGGCTTTTTTTGCATCGGTTGTCCTCTAGCAACAAGACCCTCAGGTTGTTCTTCAGAATTACCATCAGTCATATTCCTGTCCATCGATTCTTTTGAAAACAGAGATGATTTCACATCTTAAACAGAAATAGAATCTCTGTCATATAACAGAATCTTTCGGAAATGCTCATAAAATGATGGTAATGAACAATGCAACAATAGGGCTTGATCTTTGTTTTCTATTTTCACATCAATATTTTCCAAATCCAACAATATGGAATTAAATCATCAAGATGTAATTTAGTAGAAGTGTCTTCTATCATCTTCAACATGAAGAGACACTGCTTCAGGTGTAACTTGCTTACAATGACTTGAGTTTCAGCCATAATCCAACTATTGTCTTCTTAGGAGTGACCTCTCGTAGAACTTTAGTTGACAAACATTACTGAATCGCAGCCAAAGCTTTCTCATCTAAATCTTGTTTCTCCTCTAGTGACATCGTGGCCGGCATCTTCTCCTTCCCATTTAGTGCCTTCTGCAAGCCCTGATGGGTCAAGAGAGCTTTCATCTTGACCTCCTATATGCCGAAGTTGATACTACGATCAAATTTCTCATTATCAAATTTTGTAGACAGCTTGTGTTTTTCATAAAACCCCAGTGTTTGAATGCGACCAACTATCACTTGGTTCTGATACCAGTTTGTTGAGGATGGGTGTTGTAGAACAATGACATCACAGCGGAATAAAACACAAGCAAGCTAGAATCCACAAAGAAAATAATTGAGAAGAAATAAGGGAAGAAAAAGAACACACAAAAATTTACGTGGTTCAGATGTTCAGAGTGAACCCCCTACGTTCATGGGTGCAGACGTTACACTATGCAAATGAGAATAGGAATATGAGTTTTTAAGGAGAAGCACTCAACCCAAAAGACCCCTTTACGTCTTTAATTTCTCTCACAATAATTCCTCACGGAACAAGAGAGAAAAAGAAAGAAGAGAAATAAACAAAGCACACAAATGTTCTTCGTTGAGTGTGCCTCAGGAATTGAGGGGTTGATGCGACCCCTTGGTGTATTTATAGGGAGTGGACAAGGCCATACGTAGGGGGTCAGTTTCCTCTCTAAAACCCCACGTACACATGGCACCCACGGCACCCATGTTCCCATCTGGGGAGGAGTTCCATGTGTGGAGAGGAGTTCTGCATGGACCGATGCCGTTCAAGGAGAAGAGTCCCACTGGGATTCTTCTTTTCTCTCTAGACCAAGTCGACCTAACAGAAATGAAGCTCAGAATTTTCAGGTCGGGCACCAGAAGTTTCAATAAAATGTGAAGTTCAAAATTTTGCCACTTCTATGGTAGTTTTAATTGTTAATCTTGTTGAAGGACATGCCACCATTGTCTGGGAGAAGAAAGCCAAGAAAATGAAACACATAAGTGATGAGATTCCTACTTTTGAAGGGGAAACTTAAAGAAAACTATGATAAGAGAAATCAACGCATATAAGTAGAATCTTGGAAGTGGAAAAAGAGTTAAGAGAGTTGAGAATGCACGTCAACATTTCTATCGTGTGAGTCTTTTAGGTAGGTGAGGAACCTTTTCAGATGGGATATGATTTCAGCTGGCTGAACTGACTTGCCAGGTTTGCTAAAACAGGCTATGTAACTGTCAATGAAGACCAATTAACTCCATCCATCTAAGGTTGGTTCTAAGCATGGAAGGCAAGATCGGATCGGATCAGCTTGGATCGGCTAATCCAATCGGATTTGGGTCTATCCAATCTGATCCCGACCCCCCCGTCCCAATTCTTGGTCCGGATTGGCCAGGATCTGTTGATCCGGCGCGATCCCCAGGTCAATCCCACCTACCCACCGGGTAAATTAAAAAAAAATAGAGGAGAAGAAGAACCAAAGCAGAAGAAGCTGAAAAAAATAGCGTCGCCACCACTTGCTGTCGCCGTTGCCACCGGCCCTCGGTGCCTCCTCCTCGCCCTCTGTCCAACTTCCTGGAGCCCCTTTGCCACCTGCCGTCACCATCGACCGCCAATGCTGTCGCCACAGGCCCTCGGTGTCTCCTCGTCCTTCGTCCAACTTACCAGCTATTGTTGCCGTCACCACCTGCCGTCACCATCGCCGTCGCCACCCACCTCTGATGCTGTTGCCACCGGCCCTCAGTGCCTCCTTCTCATCCTCCGTTCATTATAGGGTGCGGGAGCCTCAGCCAGCGTGGGGGAAGGAAGCCATCATTGCCACCGGCCGGCCATACTGCATAAAACCCTTGAACTTTTGTATCAAAACCCCTATAAGTTTCCTTTCATTCAAATGAACCTCAAAATGAATAAATAAATAAATACAAACTTACCTGGATTGGACCGGGATCTGATTGGGGTCGGCCGGATTGGGTTGGGACCTGCCGATCCGATCCCGATTTCTAATCCTTCCTTCCTTGGTTCTAAGGTGGAAAGATGTTATCTAACCATACACTAATTATAACTATAAAGTGATAACAAGGTTCTCTAGGTTGATTTGACTTGCGTCTCATCATCTTTTTCATATTTTTTTACTCTGTTACGTAACCTGATTAGATGAAACCTAGAAGACACTTTTTTGAGAAAGATCGTGTCATCTCTTTCCATATGGACTGGATTTATAATTTGGGACCATGAGATACAACAATCTTTATCCATGTTCACGTACCTGGAGTTGGACTTGGACCAAGATTAGATAATCTGGATTTTGCTGTTAGTTTTTGTTCCATGGAACATGGATGGAAGTAAAAATGATTGAATTCAGAGCCATTATTATGCCTTCATAGTTGATAATCATTTGTAGGATCCTCGTTGGGTCTTGATGGTGTGACTTGCAATATCATTTTATTTACACACTTTTTTATGTTAATGAATTCTGCAACTATGCACCTTAAAGAAATGGACCAGACGGAATGGAAATGTGGTTTGTAATGTAAATGCAACATCAGATAGGAATCAGTATGGTGTCTTTAGCTTCCCATGTGACTTCGATACATCTATTATTCCTTACAGCAGAGAGATGTTTATAGCCTTTGGTCTGTCCTATTATGTCATTTCTTGTTGAACTATTGTCAAACACTACTGAAGTTTGAAATTTTAGTTCTGGACTGTGACCATGATGCCTGATAAAATAGAAACTGTTAAGGAGGTTCATAATTTCTGTTTAACCAAAACTTGGGAAAATCTTTACATGATAGCACTGTAGAATTTGAGTATATGAGTGTTGAACCCTACAATTTTCTTAATTTAATTCAGGAAAACAAAAAATTTAAAGTAGTCCTGTGACGACATGGAATGATTTTAAATCATTGCTGTTACAAACGTCGCGGTTCTCCGTCGGATGGAAGAAACATATAGGGTCCATGCGCGTTTTACGCATCAGAATCATGCCAAATACATAGCGGGCGGCACAAAGCCACATACCCGTAAGAAGAGCCAACAAACGAAGTCTTCTCCGGCCTCCATGGACCATCCTCAGTGCGCCGGTATAAAGTCCCTGCAGTGCAGAAGATCCCGGCAGCAAGTCATCGTCGAGAAGGAGACAATTCAGAAGAATCGCCACGCATCGCTGTGACCTCAAACTCCAGAGCAAGAAGCAATAAAAAAGAAGTCAAGAGGTCAAGTCCACACTTTTATAGGCCTTCCCAGAACAGCCAAAAGGGGGGGAAGGGGGCTGCGCCTTCCTTCTGTTCTCCCTCTCTCTCTTTCCGCACACAAGAGGGGGACCGGGGGGGTGTCTCACCCCCGGGTGTAAACTAGGGGGAACCCCCTGGGTCCACCCCCGGGTGTGAAATGGGGGGACCTGCCCCAAGTGTAAAACCGGGGAAACCCCTCCTCCCCTCAGGTCCACCCCAGGCGTAAACCGGGGGACCCCCCACCCCCCTCGGGTCCACCCCCAGGTCAAACCGACGGGACCCCCGCCCCTGGGTGCAACGGGGGAGACTGGGGGGTTGGCCCATCCCTAGATCTAACCGGGGGGACCCGTGGGTCCCTTCTCTCACTCTCTCTCATTTAGAACAAAAAAAATGAGGAAGAAGACAAAAGGAAAAAAAATGAGGAAGGCGAAGTTACCTCCCTTCGTGAACCGGGGGGGTGTCAATTGTGCCTCCTTAACCAGGGGAACCCCACCCCAATGGGTAATTACTACCCAACTATGAAATGGATGTGAGGCCCCCCTTGTTAGGATCCCTATATAAGGGGGAGGGAGCTCATTCTCAAGGGACAGAAGAAGAGGTAGAGGACCCACTAGGAGAACTCTCCAATAGAACTCAAGAGAGTCCAAGCTTGAAGACTTGGGAGAAGATTTGGAGCTTGCTCCATCCCCCAAGAAGTGTTTGTTTGCGCAAAGAAGAAGGGCTAAGGCCTTGTTGGTTTGAGTAAAAACTCTTTTAAAGGGCATGTTTTTATTACATTTATGCCCTTGTTGGGAAAGTATGCTTGTAAGCTTATGAAAATTTTGTAGTACAGAAAATCTATGTAATGATCAAAGTTCATGAAAAATTATGTTCATGTGAGAATTTGTACAAAAGTCCTTGCAAGTTGCAAAATAGTCTGAAAATTTCAAAAATACCCTACATTTGCAAAAACTTACATAAATGTCCAAAAATTACAGAAAAAGTGCAGAAAATCCAGAAATCTTTGGAAATTGTGTAAAGGTCCTCAAAAGACCTTAAAATTGCAGAAATATTTGAAAATGTGAGGACTTTGGATTTTGGGGGGAAGTTCAAATCAAAGAAAAAGTGTATCTTGTCAAATTAAAGAAAAAGTGTATCTTGTCTTTACCATGAGTTATTTTCCTTTGTTAACAAAAAATAATAAAATAATAAATAATAATAATTTTAATGTGGAAAAGTTGACTGATAAGTCACCCTTACTGTCATTCTATAGAACCGTACATGAGATTTTTATCGCGAGAAAGGGGGTACTAAGTTTTGTCAACATGCCCTCAACAGAGGAAGACAAACTAAGAAGTTAATCCAACGGTAAGATTTTGATCTCGAGTAAATCCAACGGTCAGATTTCGATCGGAATTTCGATCTGGAGCAAATTTAATGGTCAGATCTTTGATCGAAAGTTAATCCAACAATCTGATCTGAACTAACGCTAAATCTAATGGTCAGATTTTGATGAAACCCTCAATATCACAACAAATATTGTAGAGGTCTAAGGGTATTTTTGGCAGTTAATTAGAATTGTTCGGACTTGATGTCGTTGTAAATTAACACCGACCACAGTCAGTGGAAAAATGTCCGACACACAAACCCTAAATCATCTGATAAAATAAACGCGGGATTAATAACATGCATGTTATTGAATTAGCTAAAATATATGCATGTCTATACAACGAATGGAACCGACCATAGTTATTTTTATTAATTCCGCATGGTCCAACATGAGTCTTCACTTCTATTCCCATTTCCTGAGAATCACAGCATGGACATCCATTGAAGCATATTTGGATGCTTAGTCACATTATTTTGTCTTTAATTTGTGGGATTTGTATCATCATCACCACCCACCAAAATCCTAAATAATTGAGTTCAGCAACGCAATCCCTTCTCTGCAACTCCACTCTGTTATATATCGTAATTACCATTTATGTCCCTAATTACATGTCTTTCTTCCTTGCTTCCATCCAAGTTGTTTCCAACCTCCTTCCTTTCTCAGAATCCTCCCAAAATGATGACTGTATCTTTTCAAAAGTGCTTCTGTCAGTCTGCTTTGTACATGTTCAAGACAATATCAAACAGCTCTCATGAACTTTTTCTCCCTGCATGGGCCGCCGCCTGTATCTTCATTCGAATATAGTCATTTGATGTAAAATCCGTTCGGAAATGCACAGGGGTGCACCTGGGGCTTTCCCATGGGGATTTTTAGTACCATATCGGATGGAGAAGAGCTTTTGTGGTAGAGTGATTTGCTTTAACAATTACAAAACAGCATTGCATGATGAATGGACTCACAAGTGACGTATTTGAAATCTCAACTGGTCATACTAATGTTAAAAATATATTATTAATATTAAATATTTTATTTTGAGCTGGCTCATGAGCTGATTGAGCATTGAGGTGAGCTTGGCAAAGCTCAGGCTTGGCTCATTGAGGCAACCAAACCTTGTTAGGAGCTCGAGCTTGGCTCATCTGGCTGTTCAGGTCAAACCGGATCAAGCTAAAGTTGAGCTGACCCCAAGTAGCTCATGAGCATCTCCGCTCATTGCCTGCCCTATTTATATGGAACACTCATTTTCTCTTTTCTACCTATGACAAAATTTCTTTCATTAATGCCATTTGGTAAAGAATTGCAGAGCTTTATTGATCTTGTGGGTCATCTATGCCAATGGCTTTCTGAAGATTGACTAATCAATTTGTTTGTTAGATAGTCCATAAAGCAGTTGAAGATCATGTATACGCCCAAATTGAATAATTTCCCAATACTTTTGTCTTCACATGATTAGTTATGATTCTGAGACATGAGGAATGTACTGATTTGATATTTTCCTGGCATGTCGTCTATAAATGTCACTGTGATCAGCCAGCAAACAAGATTGAGATTCCTTTTAATGTGATTTTTTCTCCTCCACTTTGCATGAACTGTGGATTACCTTTGGTTGTGCAAGAAGTGATCAATTACTTTTTCAGGGTTTTCTGGGTCTTAGTGGAGCCATTTTAATTCAAATATATCGGACAATGTTCAAGGGAAACCCTGGCAATTTCCTTTTAATGCTCGCACTATTGCCCACTACTCTTCCACTGCTGCTGATGTGTCTAGTAAGAGTCCACCCTGCAACCAGAGAACATGACAAAAAACTACTGGATGGTTTTTCTCTCGTCTCTCTCATTCTTGCTGGTTATCTCATGGCTATCATAATCTGGGAAAATATTCAGTCTCTGGAACTAGCAGCCCATGCACTGATATTTGTAATACTCCTACTACTGCTGGTCTCTCCACTAGTTATTGTAATTAGAGGCCAGTTGAGAGATTCTATGTTATTAGAAGCATCATGCCATGAAAGAATTCATTTGACAGATGATGCTGAAGCATTGGACGAGGGTTATGAAGGAGCAGAAGTTGAGAAGGCACACTTGAAACGTGAACATGTTGCCCCCGGTGAGGGGGCTCCCGGCCCGTCCAATCATAGGGAGATTTGGCTGTCCAGAGGTGAAAATCTTAATCTCTTTCAGGCCATGGGAACAATGGATTTCTGGTTATTGTTTCTGGCCATGGCATGTGGTATGGGCTCAGGATTGGCCACTGTAAATAACATCAGTCAGGTAGGAGGTTCCCTTGGTTACACAAGTGTAGAAACAAGCACCTTGGTTTCTTTGTGGAGTATATGGAATTTCCTTGGCCGTTTCGGTGCTGGCTATGTCTCAGACTTCTTTCTACACTTGGGAGGCTTTGCCAGGCCAATGTTCATAGCCATTACTCTTGGAACAATGAGCGTGGGTCATGTTGTGATCGCCTCTGGACTTCCTGGCTCTCTGTATGCTGGTTCTGTGCTGGTAGGTGTTTGTTATGGTTCCCAGTGGTCTTTAATGCCTACCATCACCTCTGAAATATTTGGTATCAGGGACATGGGAACTATATTCAATACTGTCGCCGTTGCTAGCCCAATTGGGTCTTACATTCTCTCCGTGAGACTGGTTGGGGGCATATATGACATGGAAGCATCTGGCCAGACAACATGCACCGGCATTCACTGCTTCATGTTATCTTTTCTCATAATGGCGTGTGTTACTATTTTTGGGTCTGTTGCTTCCCTGGCATTGTTCTTCCGGACAAGAAGGTTTTATAAGCACGTTGTATTTGAAAGACTCAAATGTGTTACTGCACCATAGGCAGTAACTACGTATCTTTTTTATCCTTTTTATTTTCTCTTTTTTATGCGGTTTCATTATTTTGTGTGACATAATCCCCTTAAGATGGTACTATTGTTTTATTACTGTTTTTGGGTCTGTTGTTTCCCTGGTGGTGTTCTTCCTGGCAAGGAGGTTGTATTTGAAAGGCTCGGTTGCGTTACTGCACCATAGATTGTAAATACATCATCTTTTTTTTTTCCGTTGTCATTTTCATACTGTGCATCCCATCTCCAGTTTTCAGGCATCATGAATAAATGTTTGGGCACGTATCACATAGTTCTTAGTGCAGCGTGTGTACTATGTGTGTGTTTCTTTCAACGTGCCTCCGAGATGTTTCCAGTTTTGATGTTGGCCAATACCAGTCTTTTGCATACTCTTGTTCTCCTGCATCAAGAATCTTTGATCTGGTCTTGTCGGAAATTCTACAGTCATGAACTCATCGTTACATCGTCATCTTAGACATTGTAACCACAAAGGCATGTCGGGGCTTTCCTTTCCCCCCAAATTGAAGCTGCCTTTCAATGGTGCGTGCTGTTATATTTTGTAGGAGAGTGTTGGTGTAAAATGGCTTATTTCAAATTTTTAAGCATTTCGGACACAGCCGGGTAACAGTACCGGGGAGAGTAAAACTACCAAATTTTCACGGTGCGGTGGGTAGTATATGGGCAAAAAGATGTTTATAAATGCCAAGATTCAAGTTTGAAAAGGGTTTTTTGTTGGAAGTTCTTTCGTATGCTCGTGGTGTACAGATTAACCAATTTTTTTCTCATGCTAGGGATCTCCCACGGATGGCTAAAGGGGCATACAGGTTAGATTTAGCTGGTTTGCCCTCTTTTCGTTGTACATACTATAGAGGATCGGGGTAGAATCTCTTTTCTTTCTTTGGTCCTTTTGCTATCGGCCCATTCTGCCGACCTTGTACATCCTCTATGGACTCTCTCAGGGGTATGCCCCGCAGACAGTGTATTTTTTCCTTAAAATCAATAAAATCATGGGCTGCAGTCCCAGCGTAGGGGAGTGAGACCACTCTTCCTCTTTGAGGAAGGGTGCACTCGACCGGTTGTTGGTGTTGGCAGGCTGGTTGTTGATCAAAAAAAAAAAAAAAATTGGTCAAAGAGTCTTTCAGTGACATCGATGACTTAATTTGCAACCACTTTCTAAGCAAAATGTTATTGGCAGAACTGTTTAGATTCTCTCAATTAGTGAAGGTCCCTTTCTGTTGTGGGTCGTCCGGAGTCCGAGTTAGATTCTGTATATTTGAATTTGCCTGAGACTCAAGGTCACTATTTTAAAACTCAGCCAGGATCGACCTGTCTGATCAGTTAACCTGTAACTCAGTCTCAAAATCGGGTTAGAATAGTGTCTAGACTATTTTAGACCCAAAATTCGGTTAAACTCGATCAATCTGGTGTAACCCGACTGACTTGTCAAAATCAGAGTGACTCAATCGGGTCCGACTCCTAGACATATTTTTTATTTGTTTAATTTTTACCTTTTAATTTAGCATGAAAAAATATAGGAGATGAAAATTTTCACCGATGTTATGAACAACAATTTAGAAGGAAAATTGTAGTAAGCTCATTGCAAATAGAAATACCAAGTATTTATTTATATTTGAATTATTTATCCAAGATATTATTTAATGTTATTATTTATCTGCTTATTTATGAATTTTACATCTTATCCTAAGAGGGAGATGAAGATAAGAAAGAAGATGAAAATTTAGATGAACAAGAGATTTGGCTTCACACCATGAAACTTGTGTCTCGTGAGATGTTAATTGTAGTTGATAAATTATTATATGTAATATTTATTTAATATAAATTTTATTCTTTTTTAGACTATTTCAGTGGTTGTTTAATGCGCTTGTTTTAATTTTTATAATATATGTGTGAGTTAGTGGCTCACCTTTGGCCACTATAAAAAGAATTTTCTTATGTAATTTTTGGGAGGTGGGAAATGGTCTCCCATTAATCATGAGAGGTTGAAAATGGCTTCTCCTTCTTATAAATTAGAGACTCCTCTCCCTTGTCTTATCATCCCCACGGTGAGAGACAAGAGAGCTCTGGTAGAGAGCAACAAGAGGGTCTTGGGGGTGAGAGCTTGAGAGAGTTTTGTGTGTGAGGATTTGTTCCTCCGGGTTGGGGTGTGTACTCTTTGTATATTTCTCCACATCTAGTGAAGTTCCGCTATCGTCGTCGCCCGTGGACATAGGGGGTAACCTCCGAACCACGTAAATCCTTATGTTCCTACATTGTGTGATTGTTCCTTCTTCTTCCTCCCTTCTTCTTGTTGGCGAAGATCAAGATCTCGGGGCGTCACTCTGTCCGTCGGAGTAGTTGTGTCATAACAAACTGGTATCAGAGCCCAATCAGGATTCGATCTGTATTCCTTGTTGATGGCTACAAAGTCGACATCAGTAATGAAGTTCGACGTTGAAGTGTTCGATGGAAAGACGAAGGATTTCAACATCTGGCGATTGAAGATGTAGTCTCTGTTAGTACAGTAGGGGCTGAGCAAGTCTGTTAAAGACAATGATGCTCTACCGACCGAGTGGAAAGACGAAGAAAAAGAAGAGTACATGGAGCGTGCTCTTGCATCAATTCGCCTATGATTGGCAGATGATGTGTTGAGAGAAGTTGCTGACGAAGACACCCCAGCAAAACTCTGGCTCAAGCTCGAGTCAAGGTACATGACGAAGTCTCTCACAAACCGCTTGTACTTGAAGCAGCGGTTGTTTACTTTTCGCATGAAAGAAGGTATGCCCATTTCTGATCATCTGAATGAGTTTAATAAGATCGTTATAGATCTTAAAAATATTGGTGTTAAGGTAGATGATGAGGATCAAGCCCTCATACTCCTATGCTCATTACCTCCTTCATATGAGCATTTCGTTGATACTCTGCTATATGGGAGAGATGATATCTCTGTAGAAGATGTCAAGGTTCTCTTGAACTCTAAGGAGTTGAAACGGCGAGTACTAGAAACTCATGGCGAAGATCGGGCAGATGGTCTGATGGTGAGAGGGAGAGCTGAGAAAAATGAGTTTGGTAAAAAGGGCAAGACTAGATCAAAATCCAAGTCATTAAAGAAGGTAAAATATTATGAATGCAACCAAAGGGGGCATATCAAGAAAGATTGTCCATAATTAAAGGGGAAAGGAAAAGTTCAGGAGGAGTCTTCTTCTGATACAACAAATGTTATTCAGGAGGAGACTATAGAAGATGAGACTGTTTTGTCAGTCTCTACTAACATTTCCGGGGATGACTGGATTCTTGATTCCGGTTGTACCTTTCACATGTGTCCTCACAGGGAATGATTTTCTACTTACACAACATTAAGTAGTGGTACCGTAACCTTGGGAGATAATAGAACTCTTGCAGTTGTAGGAGTCGATACAATTAGAATTAAGATGTTTGATAATGTCATCAGAACTCTAGAAGTGTGGCATATTCCAGAACTGAAGAAGAGTCTGATCTCCTTGAGTATTTTTGGACGTGCATGGATACTGATTCTCGACAGGAAATGGAATCCTGAAAGTTTCTAGAGGTGCATTAGTTGTGATGAAAGGGAAGCTGATTGGTAGCCTTTATCATCTATAAGGCAACACTGTGATGGGCAGTGCCAATCTGGCACGAAGTTCAGATGATCCTACCCAAGTGTGGCACATGAGACTGGGCCACATGAGTGAAAGATGCATGATGGAGTTGAGCAAACGAGGTTTGCTTGATGGTCAGAAGATTGGGAAACTGGATTTCTGTGAGCATTGTGTGTATGGCAAGTAGTGCAGGGTGAAATTTAGTACAACGGTCCATAGGACTAAAGGTACTGTGGATTACATTCACTCTGACCTTTGGGGTCCTGCTCCGGTTGTCTCGAAGGGTGGTGCAAGTTATTTGCTGACCTTTATTGATGATTTCTCAAGAAAGGTCTGGGTATATTTTCTGAAGAAAAAGAGTGAGGTGTTCGTCACTTTCAAACAGTGGAAGGCGTTGATTGAGCGGGAGACTGGTAAGAAGATCAAGCGCCTCCGTACTGATAACGGTATGGAATTCTGCTCGAAAGAATTTGATGATTTCTGCAAGAACGAAGGTATCGTTCGACATCGCACTATAGCACCACAACAGAACGGTATTCCAGAACGGATGAACATGACACTCTTAGAAAGAGCGAGAAGTATGTTGTCTCAGGCAGGTCTGTCAAAGGCATTCTGGGCCAAAGCTGTCAACACGGCTTGTTACTTGGTGAATAGATCTCCGTCCACAGCCATATAGTTGAAAACTCCCGAGGAGATATGATCTGGTTCTCCTTCAGATTATTCTCACTGGACCCAACGAGCACCCCCGAAAGCTCCATTCCGGCTCCAGGCTTGATCATTCTACTCTCAAATCCCACTCTCCTCTTTGTCTTCTATTGATCCTCATCCAACACGGTCCTTACTTAAGCATCGGATGGTTGTCCCCTGGGGTAATTTCCAGGGCTTCTTCTGGCGTTTTCTTCCTGGTGTTTGCAAGTTTCCACAGGTGGCTAGACATTCTTCTCCAACAAATAAATCTTAAAAGTGTGGTACGAGGTTCAGGAGACCATTTTTCCACCTCTACAATTAGTTATAAGGATAAAATACTACAGAAATGAAATATTTTATTACAGGAACGAAATATTTGTTATAAGGATAAAATATTACAGAAATGAAATATTTTGTTATAAAAACGAAACCTAACTAAATGTTTCAATTCTATACCTAATGTTTCATTCTTGTAATAAAATATTTTATTCTTATACAAAATATTTCATTCATGTATTTTTCCATTGATGGCGCTCCGTGTTAAATGTGGAAAAATACACGCCGTATGGGTCTGACGCGAGATGTCCTTTTCTACGTAGAAATGATCTTTTCGCCTTTTTTGGCATAATGAGAGCAAATGTTACAAATTGACGTGACTTTGTGCGCTAGATTCAGTGTACAAAATATAACTCATTTTGGAAGTAAGAATCAAATTTTGTCAGTGACATATTTGGTATTGACACGGCCACCAAATAATGTAGGTATCAAATTTTCACTCTTTATTGCTCATTCGTTCAACTATTGATACTGCCACCGTTAATAAGAAAGATATGTCGGAAAGAAAGAAGGCAAAATTTAGAGAGGATATTAATTGTCTTTGACTAATGCAAACTCAATAGTAATTATAGTTCAAATCGAATTAAATTAAATCAATTTGATTCAATTAATTTGATTCTGATTTTTTATATCATTTGATTTAATAAGATAAAAATTCTCTTTAAATCAAATCATATCAAATCGTGAAGGAAAAATTCAAGGAAAATTTTAATTGTCTTTGACAAATGTAAACTTAACAGTAATTATGGTTCAAATCAAATTAAATTAGATTAATTTATTTTATTTTATTTTATTTTTAAAACATTCAATTTAATTTGATTCTAATTGATTTTTTAATCTAATTTAATTTTATATATTAAAAAAACTAAATTAAATCAAATCGTGCTCGCCTTATCGATCCCAACACTATCAAATTTGTTGTTGTTCCCAGTCAATCCAATCGATACGATATAACCACAAGGAGAAATGCTTATTACCACAAGGAGAAATGCTTATTACTTGTGCAGGTGGGTAAGCTTATTACACGTCTAATCTCTCATTGGGCCACATGTACAGTGTGTGGGTCTCACTTCTTGTCAATTATGTGTATTTTAAATGAGATTTTTAATATTATAAGAGTGACAAATAATTATTTAATAGTGAAAAATAACTATCTAAGGGTGACAAATAATTATGTACGGGTGACAAATAATCAACTCATGTCAATTTTTATGCATTCTCGAGACGACGAAATAGACTTCTGATGTTATTTAACGGTGACAAATAACTATTTAAGGGTGACAAATAACTATCTAAGGGTGATAAATAGTCAATCAACTTCTCTCAATTTTCACGCATTGTCGAGATGATACACGAGACTTATAATATTATTTAAAGATGATGAATAATTATGTAAAAAATAATTATCTAAAGTTGACAAATATATGAATAATATTGACAAGTAAATAAATAAATAAATAAATATATATAAATATTTAAATGCTTTAATGAACTAGACTCACGTGATAATTTTTTTACGCTTCTAATAGGATCACGACGATTTAGCGACCACAACGATTGCAGCTTGAATGACCCGTCGTCGCATTTGGCCTACTCGTACGTTTGAAGGGGTGCTTCCTATGTCTTGCATCCATAGGTATTTTACAACCCCGCCCCCGGTCACAGTCAACATGACATGGACGTGTGACGCAGACGAATGTGGGCCTAGAAACTTCACATCAAATATGTGGACCCATCCTTTAACGATGCCCTGTCATCAAAATGCTAACTATTTATCATCGGATGAAGTCTGCCCTTCTCAAACAGTGGTGTTATCTTCTTCCGAGTTGGCCGGATCATTGTTGTAACGACAGCTATTCCCACTTTTTACTCTACGTCTATGTATATGCATTTTAAGTGACTCGGGGTGAGTACTGACGAGTTATTCTCCGAGTTTTTAAATTTTTAATTTGATAACCTAGACATTATATGGGAGATGATAAAATAAGTTACCCTCGTAGTAATAAAGATCTTAATCGACTTTGGAAATAATAATCTCGATATCAAACTTGATCAAAGATGGATAGGCTAAGTAATTCACCTTAATTTGATTATCAAAGTAACCCTCGTGGAACAAAGAGTACACGACGACGGATATCTCCTTTTTCAGGTGACTCTTGATCTTATCGTAATTAAGATTCGTCGGCTTGATGATCCATATCGAATTTGATCTTTCCTGATCTGATACAATATGTAATCATAATCAACTCAGTCGGACTTAAGATGTATCATTTTCTCTTTCTCTCGATGCAACTCGATCTGACTCGATCGATCTTAAAGCAGGTGACATGTCAGAATCGACCCGAGGCGGATCCAGTCTGCAGATCATGATTGAAACTATTTCTACGGAACTAATGAAATGTTAGTGATCTGTGTGACAAAAAAACAAAAAGGACGAACACGTACTTCTGCTTTAATTCCCATGTTTTATTGGAAGCAACCACCGGAGAACACGTGACGAGAAACACTTAACAAGAAAGAGCATCAACCGACTGATGACTCTAAAAAATAAAGAAGGAAATGACACCAGCTACTCCACACTGCCATCTCTGCGAGCGTATTGCTGGGAAGTGGGAATGGCCAAGGAAAGATGAACATGGCGGTCCCACCATTTGCTATATTTTGGTGTGGGTTTCTCTCTCTCTCTAGTTGGAGGGGGCGGCCTGCCACTGGGCCTGCATCATCTGGGCGAACTCCACCAGCTTCTCCGTCTCCGGCATCACCTCCTTCACCGCCTCGTCGGCACAGAAGCGGCCGGCCCACGCGGCCAGCTGCGGGGTCCTCGCCTCGTCCAGGATCACCGTCCCGTACATCTTCTCGATGGCCCGGATCCAGCCCAGGTGGCACCCCAGGGCGATGTCCAGGTACCCCACGGCGTCCCCGCCGAAGAAGGGCTTCCCCTTGCTGCATGTCCCGAAGGCCTCCTCCAGCAGCTGCTGCCCCGCCAGGAGCTGCTCCGTCAACGCCGCCCGGTCCTCGTCCGTCTGCGCCTTGACCATCCCATAAAGCGAGGGGAACCACTGCAGCCACAGGGGGGATCGAAATCAATCGATCAGGTGGGTCCGGAATAGGAGGAGGGGGAATCCATAGATCTGGGCAACAAGCAAGCAGGCAGGAGTCAGGTGGCAGTGGTACTGACCTTGTCGTCGATGTAGGCGGCCCAGAAGCGGGCGAGCGCGCGGTCGTAGGGGTCGGCGGGGAGGATGGGCTGGCCGGAGGACCAGGCCTCGTCGATGTACTGGACGATGATGAGGGACTCACACACGGGTTTGTCGTTGTGGAGGAGGACGGGGATCTTCTTGTAGGCGGGGTTGGACTTGAGGAGCAGCTCGCTCTTGGGGTTCAAGGTCTCCACCACGAACTCGTAACCCACCTTCTTGAGGTTGAGGGCGATACTGGGGCGCATCACGAAGGGGCTCGCCCACGTCCCCAGCAGCCTCACTTCCTCTGCTCCCGCCATTTCAGATGGGGGCCTCTGCGCGAATGTGGCTGGCTGGCTGGCTATGGGAGTCTCCGCTTTGAAGGGCGGCGGTAAGGGCTTTGGTTGCTCTGAGTTGGTGCTGGCCATATCGACCCTCCCCATGGGTTGCTATAAATAGCCGTGTGTTGCTTGGAGGAGAAGAAATTAAAACTATGGGCCTGGTCATGACACTGTGGATGAGGTGCGGGGAAGGTGATGACGCCATTGATGGCGCATTGGTGAGTCGTTGAGCAGAGCAGGAGGGAGAGGTGGGGGCCGTCGCAGGTGAGAGAGGGGGGGGGGACGGGATGGTTCCGTCTCCATACTTCAACATTATGCGCGCTGCGAGTTTCTCTGTCAGGGAACCACCCCCGAAGTGGTCTTAAACATACTTCCTTGAAGTTGAATGCCCGCGAGTCACGAGGAAAGAAGGTTGGAGATGTTGGTCCGCATGCAACACGGCGGCTACGCCGCTTCCCAAGGACGGTATATTTGTAATAATATTTCCTTTGAACAGTCTGTGTTAGGAAAAGTTGCCCAAAAAAAAAAACAGACGTTTATGTTGGTAGCTAGCAGTTGCATGCATGGGATTTATTTGTCGACGTTAGCTCCGGTCATCACGTGTTTTAAACTATATTTATCGGTTGCAACAACATGGAAGTGTAAATGCCCACATCATGGCACGGAGACGTACCCGCGTAATCTGCAAATGGCCAAAGATGAAGGACGTCTCTGTTAAAAATGACTAGATAGGCAATCACTGACGAACTCTCGTCTGGTGCTATGTCAATCCTCCGCTTCATTCTGTCAGGAGCCATGTTTGTTAAAAAAAAAAAGATGGAAGTATAATTTATTTTGAGTTTGTAAACTTTTTTTATCATATTTTCTTTGTATTTTTTTTATAACATATGATATTCATTCAAAACAAGTTGATAGTCTTTTAGTACATGGACACACTTTACCCGGGACCATAGTCCATGGACATACTTTACCGTTAACCGTACATAAACAACCATACCGGGCACATACTGTCGTCATCTCAACAAGAAAATATGGAGGAGAAGAGAAACGGTAGAGATTGCATACAACCCACGTAACTGTGTGCGCCCGAGGACACCAAACAAGAGGAGGCCGCAGTTGGAGGTGACTGATTTGATCGTCGGGGAGTACAAGACTACCAAGCCGCTCTGAACGATAGCGGTGTGAGAGGGGAACTCGGGTGGCCAGCATCCAGTGAGATGCATGGGGAGGAAGCTCATAATCTCCGAGACCCATAGAAATCGAGGACGAGAATCCATGACCTGCAAAGAAAAGTACAACTACACGGGACATACCTCGGCTCTGACCTCTGGCACTAACGCTGGGCACCTGAACCACGCTGAGCCTCAGACGCGCTCCCCTGAGGCCGCGACTCACCTGAAACACGGTGAAAACAAGCAGGGAATGACTCTCGGAACAAGACTCAGTAGGGATCACTCGAACCCTACCTCGCAAACGGAGAAACCGCTACGCTAGCAGTAAGCGAGTACCTCAAAAAAAGGAAGCCCTGCAATCTACAAAATACCGCTCCCACGACACGAAAATCGACACACGTGTCACGGTGAAACGACCGGAGCACCACGGTCAACACGACAAAACCCGAAGGTCGAAGTCGCAAGGACTGACAGTCTGACACTACCGACTCGACAGGAGTACCTCCCACTAGAAGCACAGCCGGTAGCGTCCCCTGACGTCTTACACCGCACCGCAGTTGAACTGCCTGACGTGGTAGCAGCTACCAAAGGCACGAACACCGAACAAGTAACCACAAACGAGTGACTAGCTGGGGTCACGCCCGTTAGCGTGGGTCCAACCGCCCGTAACCACGTGTGCACACACAGACCGTACGTCCTAGGTCTGGCCTTTAACTGGTTTTCCCCTGGAGCCGGACTCTGGCTACCGACGAGGGGCCCGACGGAAACCAGTCTAAAACGGTCCTCAGGGTAGCCTCTCCACCACTCCCTAGTGGGTCCACTCGCGTGCAGGCAGGCTACGACTAGTGGAGAGTCACTACGAAGTAGACTATCAAGTCAACGGAAAATATCGTCCGCATCCGACAACGTACGGGGACCGCCCCACGTACCAGCACCGTCGCACGCTGACCACGGTCGGGACAGAAACAGGGTTGCAAACCACCCGGGGCAACCCAGTGCCTGACGGTCTACCCTAGACGCGTCACAGGCTCTAACGGTCTAGGCAGGACCGTCGCAATCACCTGACGGCCCAACGCAAGGGCGTCACACGCTCGGTGCAAAACAGGGCGTAACGCACCTACCATGGTGCGTTACAGTCTGTGACGCGCCTACCCTGGTGCGTCACAAGACAACAGAGAACAGCTGTGATGCGTGCCACTCGGTGCGTCACAACGTGTAACGGACCAACCCTGCTGCGTCACAACGTGGGAATGTGTCTGCTCTAACGCACCCACATAGGGGCGTCACATGGCTGTGACGCGCCAAGCCAGGTGCATCACATGCCTTGACCCCCAACGGTCCAAAAATCAACGGTCGGTAGCCAACGGTCGAACGCCCCTGACGGTCCAACCTAGGTGCGTCACAGCACCGTGGCGATCTATCGTGGGACCGTCACAGCCCACAGACCCCACTTGGCTGCACTCAGGGCTGTAACGCACTCATCTGGGCGCGTTACATAGGGTGACGGTCACTGAAGGACCGTCACACCCGCCCGAGGGTGAAACGGCGGGAAACGCCAAAAAAAAACTGGCCACGCCCCCATGCCTCCACCGGAGAGGGGGAAATCAAAGGGGAAGACCCCTGGGGACCCCCAGCATGATTCTAGGCCATCAAAACACGAAATCATGCATCAAATCCATAGATCGGGCGAGTGTAGACACGGTATTTTAGCATTATGCTGAGCAGATCCTGTATTACACTAAGACGCCCCAAAGCAGCTCACACGGTTAAGTTAGCTGAGTAATCTTTAATTTAATCTGATAATCTCGTCTCACGAAAAGAAAATTGTGGTTTCTTGAATAAAAACTCTGGTTAATGGGCTTGTGACCATTCCTACACAAAATAAAAAATGTTAATGGGCTTGGCCCATCTTTTTAATCCTAAAAAAGGCGGGGGGGGTTAATGTGTGTTGATGGGCTTGGAATCATGTGCTAATGGGCTGGGCCCATTCTTATTCATAAAATAAATCAATGGGCTTGGCCCATCCTTTCCTACATAAAAAATTCTTGTGTTGATGGGCTTGGCCCATTCTTGTTCAAAAAAACAATCTTTAAAAATATAAATATAATAAACCAATTTTAGTGACCCATTCTCCCCCATAAAAAAAAGGAGAAAAAAATATTAATAAACTTGACTCATCATTTATATCATACAATAATAAAAACAAAAATAATAATGATAATACTTCTTAACTCTCTCCCCTCTTCCCGGATCTGGTCCCCCCATTTAACACACTCATCATCCCCCCTCCCCCACCACAACAGCCCATTCACGTAAACACTTCTCACCCTCCCATTCTCCATTCGAAGGACAGCAGAGAACCCATGTTTTCACTTCCGATCCCATTCTCTCCCAGCCATTTCCGGTCACCCACCTATCTCATCCACCTCCGACCACCGTAAGCCACCGATCTCTCCCTCTCTTTTTCTGCAGAACCCCCCCGCGGTGACGCCTCCTCACCTGCCACCTCCGAACCATACCCAACCTCCAACTCCCCTCTCTCTTCCCACACCACAGCTGCCCTCGCCGTTGATCTCGCCCAACCCTCTCTCTTGCGAACGCCCACGGCAACAACACGCTGCACCCCCTCAACTGCCGTGACCAACCCCCGGACACCCAGCCGCCGTCTTCTCCCCTCCGACTGACGCCATCGCTCTACTGTTGCTGCCCCCGGCTGCCGTCGTCGTCATCGCCACTGTCGCCGCTCACCACGCCACCACGAAGCCACCCTCTCTCCGCATGGTTCGCCCACGTTGCCACCTCCGGCCTCCGCCTCCCACCTTCGCACGCCGTGATCCCGTTGCCGTCCACCTCGACGTGAAGCACGCTAGCTCACCCGTCGTCACGCCGTCAACGTCCTCCACGACCCCTCTCACCCTCTCCTCTTCTAACTCCTGCCGCGGACGTCGTCATCCTCAACCTCCACCTGCACCCTCCGCTTCAACGACCAGTCCCCCACCCCACGCCCCTGCTGCCGTCGCTCTCCCGACCACACCGCTTGCAGCTCGCCGCAACCACCCCCGGATGCCCACGCCGTTTGCAGCTCACCTGTAGCCGCCCCCGGACGTCCATGCCTCCGTCGACCTCCCCTCGCCGTTGCACCGGACGCTCCTCACCCTCCACGTTGCCGCTACCGCAAGCCCCTGCACGCCCACTGCTGTCGACGCCGCGATCGTCGTCCACACCCCGATCTCCTCCTGGTCTTTGCCGCCAGCCGCCGGTTGCCGGCACCGTCGCTGCAGTTGGCTCCATCGCCGGTGCACTCACCGCCGTCAACCACGTGGCCGCTGCACCTCCACTCTCCCTGCCGCACCATCCGGTCGGAAGCACCTTCGTCGTCGCCCTCGTCTCCTCTGGCCTCCAACCTCCTTGTTGATCTCTCTCTCTCTCTCCCTCTCCCTCTCTCTCCCGCTAACTCTCTCTCTCTCTCTCTCTCTCTGTCATTTTTTTCTTCCCCCCCGCCGCGGCGGTCTTTCTCTCTCTCTCCCCCTCCGTCTCATCTCCCTCCTCTCTCGCCGCGTTGCGGCTCTCTCTCTCTTTCTCTCCCCCTCCCGCGGTTCTCTCTCTCTCTCTTTTCCTCTCGCGAGCCTCCCGTCGTGCTCGCCTTCTCTCTCTCTTCCTCCCCCCTCTGCGGCTCTCTCCCGCTCTCTCCTTCTCTCTTTCTCTCCCTATCACGTTCTCTCTCTCTTTCTTCTCTCTTTCTCAAACTCTCTTTTTTTATTATTTTCCCCCTTCTCTTACTCTTACTCTCTCTGCTCTCTCTCTCGATTTCTCTCTCTCTCTCTCTCTCTCCCCCTCTCATCCTCTCTCTATCTCTCTCTTCCTCTCTCTCTCTCTCTCTTGTTAACACACACACACACACACACACACACATAAAATCTCTCCCCCTTTCTTCTCTCTCCCCCATCGCACCCCCTCTCTCTCACGGTCTCTCTCTCTCTCTCTCTCTCTCTCTCTCTCTCTCTCTAGCCCTCTCTCTCCCTATCTCCCTCCCATACATATTCCCATATTCTTATTTTTATTATTCTTAGTATCTGTCTTCTTTAATTTGTGTTATTGTTATTGTCTTGTTCGGCCCAAGTATTATATTATATATATATGAGGAGGGTAAATTCGGTTTGGCTCAAGTTCGGCCCAACAACGACGGGCCCAAATCGGGACCGCTCTTACAGCATGCCCAAGAAGTCCCCGACAGCCAAGGCCCACCAGGGCACGGCCCACTTTGGCTTGGCATCAGATTCCACAGCGTAAAAGGCTACGACCCAAGTGTAATAGTCGCCGAAGGACCCTCCGACGACCGACCGTTACCCCCCACGACGTCGACCATAACCCCATAACGGGCGAGCACGCCCCATGAGCGCCGTAAGACTCGCCCCGGGACCAGTCGACGCCGGGGTAAACGCCATCCAACGGGAAACTCTCACCACTATAGCGGGAAGGAGTTACTTCGCGACTTACGTCTTCCCTATCAAGGGATAAGGCTCTCCGCTCCAGGACAACCCCTATAAGAAGGACATCTACGTACAGAGAAGACAGGGGGGACGGTGGATGATTTTGCAAAACTACTACTCCAGAGAATAGAGCCACTCGCCCGCTAGAAGAAGAGAACAAGGACGTGCCAGGCTACACACAAGGGAAGCCCCCTCCGGCGGCCTTACCATCCAGCGAGCACTCACCGAGTGTGCGTTGGAAACGGCGAGCACTCATCTGGAGGATCTACGCGGCTCCTCGACCTCTCTCGACGATCTCTCTCTCTCTCTCTCTCTCTCTCTCTCTCTCTCTCTCTCTCTCGCTCTTCTCTAATCTTCATTAATCCTTTGCTGACTTAAGCATCGGAGAGTTGTCCCCTGGAGTAACACCCGGGACTCCTTTTGACTCCCCTTGTTTCCTGGAGCTTGCAGGCCTCCATGGGTGCGGGACGACTTCCCCAACAAATAAATAGAGAAGGTGGTATGTGGCATAGGAACCATTTTCATGCCTCTACACTTCTTGGCACCGTCTGTGGGAATCTCGATACAAAAAGCTATGGCACCCCGTGGAAGCCTTCGCAACGCTAGCCACCGGGGCCGCGGTTCCCACCAGGCACCCAACTCTCGCCGGGGGTCGCAAGAAGCTTATCTTCTGCCCATCCCCGACAAGATGTCACCTCGGGTGACCTTGATGAAATCCGCCAATAGATCCAAGCCCTGACAGGACTTTGCCAGAAACTCTTGAATCGGCCAGCGAACCCTCAACGCGTCCTGCCCGAGCGACGACAGGACGAAGAGGCCCGGACTGGGGAGACTCCCCGCCGAGCACGGGAGGCCTCCCATGCCTCAGTCGCAAGGATGTGATACGATACATAGTCATAATCGACTCAGTCCGACTCAAGATACATCATTTTCTCCCTCTCCTTCTCTCTCTCACTGTGACTTGATTCGACTTGATCGGTCTTAAAAGTGATTCACATCGTATCAATTTTTTTCAGATATAATACGAGGTGCCCGAATCAACCGGAGTCGGACTGAATCTGTCAACCATGATTGTAACGGTTTTTACGGAACTAATGAAATCGTTGTGTGACAAAAAAAAGGACGAACACGTACTTCTGCTTAATTCTCATATTTTATTGGAAGCAACCACGGGAGAACACGTGACAAGAAACACTTAAAAGAAAGAAAATCAACCGGCTGATGACTCTAAACAAAGAAGAAAATAACACCAGCAATTCCACACTAGATCCGACAATTATTTATTTAAAATTTGAATCAAATTTAAATTCATATTCGTTTAATCAGATAATTATTCAAAAAAAATATTTGACGAATAATTTAATCAATTATCGAATATCTGATTATTAATCGGATACTGTAGAGGTGGAAAAATAGTTCCTAACCCTCGTATCACACTTATTTATTTGTTTGCTGGGGAGGACCGTCTGACACTCGTGGAAGTCTACAAACACCAGAAACGAATGGCGTCAGAAGGAGTCCTGGGTGTTACCCCAGGGGACAACCCTCTCATGCTTAAGTCAACACTCGAAATACAGAGAAGCAGGAAGAAGAATGTGAGAGAGAGAGTTGTGAGATCATGTAGCAAGCCTAGAGAGGCGGATTGCCATCGAGGAAGGTCCTCGCCGTGGCCAATGGGCGCTCACAGAGTGGTGGGGACACCGAGCCCACTACTCGGAGTCGACGCCGCACCGTCCCGACTGCACCGAGCTTATGGCTCGGAGACTCAATTGAAGACCCGGCATACTGAGTAGATATACTTGTGTGTATTTATATCTTTGAGTATTGAGTATTTGTACGTGTGTAAAATATATGTTTTACTACATGTATTCACTTTTGTTTTATTAGGCAAAGCTGGTCAAAGTTATTTGTATTTTAATTTTGTTAAACCCACAAAGTCATTAGTGGGTTGGTGGGTTTGTCTTGTTAGGCTAGGGTATAAACATAATTAGTGGAAGTAAGAGGGTCTTGTTGTTATAGCTTTCTTTCCAACATAAGGAGGTTAAGGTGTGTTACGAGATGTTATGATATGAATGAAAGAAGTGAATTGTATTGTGTTATTTCCTTCCCTCTCTTATGATTTTTGTGAGATCTGAGTGTCGCTCGGTGTGAGACCGTCCGGCGTGAGGCCGAGCTGTGTGAGATAGCAGTTATCCGTTCTCGTCCTGTTCGTGATATCGGAGTGACGTCGATCCATTCCCACGTCACCGCCGCGTCACAGAGTGCTCGTTGGGCGGTAAGGGTGCTTGGAGAGCAGCCGGAGCTTAGCGGAGGCCTTCTCTCTCGACAACAAGTTAGCTTCTCTCTTCCCTCGACTGGAGTTAGAGTGTGCGTTTCTTGGTGAGATTTCACAGTATCCTGCTTCGTCCGTCGGAGTCCCTTTTATAGGACGTTGTCCTGGTGGAGAAGGCCAGTCCCTTAGCAAGGAAAGGTGTAGATCGTGGAGTAACGTTTCCTGCGATCGTGGGGAGCTTCCCGTTGAGGGCCCATTCTTCTGGAGTCGAACGGTTCTTTGGCGAGTCTTACAACGCCCGTGGGGCATACTTGCCCTTAGTAGAGTTGAGGCCGATGTCGTGAGAGACAACGTTCAGTCGTCAGAGGGTCATCCGGCTGCCGTTGCACCTTAGTCAAAGCCCTTCCTGCGCTGGTGAGGTACCGCGGGAGACGCGAGTAGGGGAGAGACTACAGGAGGGCAGAAATGCAAGAGGTAGGCCCATAAGCTGAGGTACCGCAGGAGACGCGAGCACGGAACATGGGAGGGCAGGGCGACTAGGGTTTAAAAATCATTTGACACAACCGTGGAGATGAGATAAGTTAGCCCAAGTTAAGTTATTTTAACTTGATTATTTAAATCCGTCTTCACCGAATCAAAAATGAGTTTACTTTAGATTAAGCAAGAATTAACCCAGCAATAACCAAGAAACAAAGCGGGACTTAAATAACAAAGTAAGCAAATAACACCCGTCTACTCCACACAGCCATCCCTGCGAGCGCACTGCAGGGAAGGACCAAGCAAAGATGTACATGGAGATCCCACCATTTGCTACGATGGTAGCGAAACAGGGGAAGCCAGGTTTTCCTGTAGTTCCAATGGTTTATTTTGGTATGGTCTCTCTCTCTCTCTCTCTAGTTGGAGGGGGCGGGGGCCGCCTTCCACTTCCACCTGGCCAGCATCATGTGGGCGAACTCCACCAGCTTCTCCGTCTCCGGCATCACCTCCTTCACCGCCTCGTCGGCACAGAAGCGGTCGGCCCACGCGGCCAGCTGCGGGGTCCTCGCCACGTCCAGGATCACCGTCCCGTACATCTTCTCGATGGCCCGGATCCAGCCCAGGTAGCACCCCAGGGCGATGTCCAGGTACCCCACGGCGTCCCCGCCGAAGAAGGGCTTCCCGTTGCTGCATGTCACGAAGGCCTCCTCCAGCAGCTGCTGCCCCGCCAGCAGCTGCTCCGTTGACGCCGCCCGGTCCTCGTCCGTCTGCCCCTTGGCGATCCCCATCAGCGAAGGGAGCCACTGCAACCGCAAGGGAGATCGAAATCAATCAATCAGGGATCCGGAATACGAGGAGGGGGAATCCATCGAGTTGGGCAACGAGCAAACGGGCAGGAGTCAGGTGGCAGTGGTACTGACCTTCTCGTCGATGTAGGCGGCCCAGAAGCGGGAGAGCGCGCGGTCGTAGGGGTCGGCGGGGAGGATGGGCTGGCCGGAGGACCAGGCCTCGTCGACGTACTGGACGATGATGAGGGACTCACACACGGGTTTGTCGTTGCGGAGGAGGACCGGGATCTTCTTGTAGACGGGGTTGGACTTGAGGAGCAGCTCGCTCTTGGGGTTCATGGTCTCCACCACGAACTCGTAGCCCACCTTCTTGAGGTTGAGGGCAATCCGGGGGCGCATCACGAAGGGGCTCGCCCACGTCCCCAGCAGCCTCACTTCCTCTGCTCCCGCCATTTCAGATGGGTGTGTCTCTGCTCAGCTGCAGGGCGCTTTAAGGCTTTTGCTTGCTCTGATATGGTGCTGGCGACGCTGACCCTCCCCATGGGGCTGCTATAAATAGCCACGTGTTGCTTGGAGGACAAGAAGAACTCTGGGCCTGATCGTGACAGCGTGGAGGAGGGGCGGGAAAACCCGGGGAGAAGGTGGTGACGCCATTGATGGCGCATTGCTGAGGTCGCTGACCCGGCGGTTGTAGCGTGGACCACCGACTTGGAGCATCAGAGCTTCCGCACCAGGGCGCAGTGCACCGGTCTGTTTGTCCGAGGAATGAGTTGTCTCTCACTTTGTTTAAACTCTGACTCAGATTAATAATCCAACTCAACTCGAGCTCTCTGAATATTTAAATAGTTGAAAATTATTTAATGTTTACCGTCTTATTTGAACCAGTAAATGAATAAAACGAGATATTTATCTCGTATATCTACATGTTAATTATATTATAGATAGGATGCGATTGAATTAATTATAGATGAATTGCTAAATGAACATGAATGTGTTGTTAAAAAATAGGGTTTTTTGCATATTAGTCCCTACAAATTTAGTGAATTACCGATTAGTCCCTCCATTCTGAATATTATTTTAATAGTCCCTATAATCTTAGTCGTTACACATTTAAGTCCCTACCGTTCATTCAGTTAACTAAACTATAGTTACCTCATACTAAAGGTAATGAAAATACTAACTTACCCCTGGGTTAAGTGTGAGAGTGTGAGAGAGAGATAGAGAGATAGATAGATAGAGAGAGGGGTGCCTCCCACCCTCCCCTACGACCTCCCCCTCCACCGCCGGCCACCCTCCCCCTCCCCTGCGACCTCCCACCCCGGACAGTAGGGCAGCAACAACTGGTGGCTGGCAGGAGGAGGTGGGAGGATCGGCAGGAGCGCCAGGAGGGCAACCGGACACCGCAGGGTTTCCCGCCCGCGACTGTAGGAGCACATGCGCAAAGGAAGGGGCGGCCTCGGCCGCAGAAGTGGTGGCCGAGAGAGCCACACCAGGAACAGCCAGACGGGCGGTGCCAGACCAAGGGGAGATAGCCGGTAATGCTCTGTAGCGAAGCCCTCCGGAGGAAGGGATGGCAGGAGAAACGCCGCCAGCCTTCCCCAGGACAGACCCAACTGCCTGCGCTGCAAGAGGAGGGGCACCGGTGTACAATATCGCGTGGGAGGGGCTCCGGTTGGCGACGTCCAAAGTCGCTGGGGTCCCCAGAGCAAGAGGAGCAGCGAGAGAAGGCGCTGCAGTCGGAGGAAGGACCTCTGGTGGACGCCCGGCGAGCGGCGGAGCACTAGAGAATGGCAGGGAGGCGCGCAAAGATGAAAACAGGGGATCGTTTCTACCAACAGTCCCATCAAGTATAGTGAAGGGGTGCTCAGTAGTCAACGCGTGTTCGAAGGAGAAAGAACGTGGCAGGTTGCTAATGGAGGAAGAGCAGAACGGAGCCCGTCCAGTTCGCCGTCGGGAAGCAAAGAGGAGGCCGGCGAACAGGCAAAGCGACCGTGGAGACCATCAGCTGGCGCCGTGGAGGGGGGGGCAGCAGGATCCTCGCGTGCCGGTGGAGTGTTGAGGTGGACGCCGACCGCCTCCGTGGCTGGTGGCAAGGAGGCAAACGGGAGGAGGCTGGAGGTGCCTGGAAAGAGAGTACCGTTTCGCAGGCGCGTCCCATCATGAACAGTGTCCACTAGCTGCGACTGAGCGGCAGTTAGCGAGGCCGTAGCTTCCGCCGAGGAGGAAACCGGAGACGGGCCAAGGATGCTGGGGTTCGTCGCAGAGCCGCCTGCCACAGCTGAGGCCGAAGGGACGGAGGAGATGCCAAGGGGGTCTGCTGCAACCGCAGCAGGACCGCCAAGAAGAGAACAAGGCGCCGGCACGACATCACCAGGGGCAGGCACCAAGCCATCGACGGCAGAGGACGGCAAAGGCACGTGCGCAGCGTCCAGACCACCAGAAGGGGCCGCACTGGAGGGCGAGGGAGCAGCAGTGGACGGAGGGGGCACCTCGGAGTAGGCATCTGACGCACCCCCAAGGCCAACCGAGGAAGCATGCGTGGGGGACACGATATCTACCGTACCGACGTGGTGATCCACGAGCGTCACCGTGCTGCCGATGGGAACCACTGAGGGAGCAGGGACGCCGTCAGCAGGAGTGAGCTGGGGAGGAGGAGGACCGTGACCAGGGCCTTGCCGGCGGGAGGCCACCTTGGCCTTCCCGCGACCAGCCATGGCCGGGCTCGCGGGCGGGAAACCCTACAGGCAGAACGGAAAAGGGGGGAAGCCCGAAAAAGAGGGCAACCGGACACCGCACGCGCATGTACACGCACACACTCACCCCTCGCCGATGTCACCTCCCTCCTCACACCCTTCACTCCTCTCTCCCCCTCACACTGCAAACACACACATGTTGCACCGCCCTCCTGCGGAGTCGACCTCCCCTCCTGCGGAGTCGACCTCCCCTTCTCGGTCATCTCTCTTCCCCTCTCTATTCTCTCTACACTTCTCTCCCGTTCCCTCCCCCTTTCTCTCTTAACTTGCATGCACATACTCCCCACACACTCACAACCCACCAGCAGCAATCGCTCTCTCACCCTCTTCCTTCTCACATACACACACACATCGCACACAGCCATTCCCTCCCTCCGTTCTCTCTTCTTCTGTCTCTAAACTCACCTCCAGTAACCCTCCCCCTCTAGTCCACCATCTCCTCTCCCCCTCTCATCCCCCTCCACCTTCGGTCCCCCTCCCCCCCTCCAGTCCCCCTCCTCCCTCTCCCTCCGGTCCCCTCTCCCTCCACCTCGGACCCCCCTCCAATCGCGGATCGCCATGAACCTCAGCCGGAGGGGAGGTCGACTCCACAGGAGGGGAGGTCGACTCCGCAGGAGGGCGGTGCAACGTGTGTGTGTTTGCAGTGTGAGGGGGAGAGAGGAGTGAAGGGTGTGGAGAGGGAGGCAACATCGGCGAGGGGTGAGTGTGTGCGTGTGCGTGCGCGTGCGGTGTGAGGGTTAGAGAGAAAGAGAGTAAGATGGTGGGGGAGGGCGGCCGGAGGGGGAGAAGGGAATCAGAGGGCTCCCCTCCGATCCCCTCTGTGACGACCCTTCTCCTTTCAGGTGAGCCGCGCCCGCCATCTCCCGGTGTTTTGTGAGGTTGCTCGGAGATCGTGCTTAGTTGCCAGCAGTTGACGGGTCGCCTTTGTGAGGCTCTGTTGTACTTTTGCCGGGGTATGCCCCGCGTAGTTGTACTTTTTGGACTAGTACTCTTGTGCTTCTGGACTAGTTATATAAATATCACTCTGGTTATTTTTGAATTACTTCCGCACTTGTCTTAATTTAATTGCTTAATTGTAATATACGCGTTCCAAATTACAATTCGTTATGCATCCCCTCGACAAACTTCACTAACCCTTCAGGGGCCTCATCAGCCTCTTGGGTGGCTTCCCCAGTTCTTGGTATCGGTGCATCGACGTTGTCGATATATCGGTATCCTGAACTCTGGGTCGTTACAGTTGGTATCAGAGCGGAGTTGAGGATTTGTATAAGGAATTGGAATTTGCAACTTGTCCAGAACTAGTCCTTCGTGTTGTCTATTGCTCGCTTAGGGTTATTTTCTACGTGATTGATGTGATTTTTGTTGCTTTCTATTTTTCGGCAGTGCAAGATGCCGCCTCGTCGAGGAAGACCTCCTCGAGTTCCTCGAGCTCCCCGAGATGTGCCCAGGAAAGATAGTGGTTCTGCACCTACTCCTGTAGTTCCCGCTGTTCCTGCTGTTCCAGTCGTTCCTCCTCCAATGCCGATGGTTACTCCTCAGGTTGAAGTGCCTAACAGTCGAGGCAGGGCTTTGAAAGAATTTCTTATGTTCAATCCGCCTACTTTCGATGGATAGCCCGATCCAGAGGTTGCGAGGCAATGGTTGGATGCTATTGAACGTGTGTTCCTATCTATGGAGTGTGCTGAAGATGAGAAAGTTATGCTTGCGACGTTTCAACACCAAGGTACAGCCATCACGTGGTGGAAAGCCGAGTGGCAGATTGCTTTTCATTCCAGACCTCTTCGGCAGATCACTTGGGCAGAGTTCGTTGCTGCTTTCGAGCGTGCCTATACTCCTGCCTGCTTGCAGATGACTAAGATGTATCAATTTATGGAGCTGACTCAAGGTAGTATGACTGTGCTTCAGTATCGGAATAAGTTCATGGAATTGGGTCAGTATGCGCCCCATGTGCTGGCTAATGAAGCGTTGAAGACTCAGCAATTCTTGCGAGGTTTGAGGCCAGAGTTGAAGATGCCCCTGATTGCAAGTCGTGTTGCCGATCTAGATGGTGCGTGCCAGACAGCTATGGCACTTGAGCTGGAGATAGCGAGACCAGGTGGGTATCCTCAGGCAGGGTCAGTTCAGCCGACAGTGCAGTCTCAGTAGGCTTACCGATCGCCAGTGGCAGGTGTACCCTCGGTCCAACCAGAGGTTAGCAGTGCTTCTTCTCCGTCCAAGACCAAGTTTAAAAGGTTCAGGAAGAAGAAGAAGTTTTTCCAGCAGCCGTCCGGTATGGATGTAGTCCAGCAACCGACAGCACCTTCTTCTCAGACTCGTCAGAGTTCAGTTGTCAGTCAGCCATGGACGTGTCAGAGATGCGGTGGTCATCATAAGGGCCAGCCGTGTTCTCTGCCTGTTGTTTGCTTTCGATGTGACCAGTCGGGTCATGTGGTTTGGGATTGCCCGCTGAGGCCGAAGCAATTGCAAGCTCCTCAGTTCTCTCAGCCTCAGCAGCCGCAATTCAGATCTCCTCCTGTACCTCAAACTCAACAACATTTCTTTTCACAAGCGTCGGCGTCTTCTCAGCAATCTTCAGCTGGATCGAAGAAGCAGAAAGGCAAAGTTTCTCATATGACTAGAGCTGAAGCTGTTGCGTCCCATCTGGTGGAAGGTACGATTATGCTTTATGGTCTTTCAGCTCGCGTCTTATTTGATTCTGGTGCTTCTCACTCTTTTATTTCTGAGGCTTTCTTGGCATGTATTGAGATGCCGACATCAGAGATGTCTTGTGAGATGTTTGTTGAATTACCTTCTGGAGATTTCATGATTACACCTTTGTGTTTGGGAGAGTCTCCTGTGATGATTGATAATCACCAGTTGCCGGCAAGATTGTATGCATTGCAGCTGGCAGATTATAATGTTATTCTGGGAATGGATTAGTTGGAGCAGTATGGAGCTGTGGTTGACTGCAGATCGAAGAAAGTCTATTTTCAGCCCCAAGGAAAATCAACCTTTTATTTCCAAGATATTCGATCCCGTTCTTCTCGTATGATTATTTCTGCTATTCGAGTCTATAGGTTGCTTAGTGCAGGTTGCCAGGGATTCTTAGCTTCTGTGGTTGCTGTTGAGAAACCACGACAGGATGTCAATGATATTCCTATTGTCTGTGAGTTCCCTGATGTGTTTCCTGACGAGTTGCCAGGCTTGCCTCTAGAGCGAGAGATTGAAATGGTGATTGAACTGATTCCTGGTATAGGCCCGTTAACAAAGGCACCGTACCGTATGGCTCCAGCTGAACTTAAAGAACTGCGAGCACAGCTACTTGAATTGCTGGAAAAAGGCTATATTCGTCCCAATTTTTCCCGTGGAGTGCTCCAGTGTTGTTTGTGAAAAAGAAAGATGGAAGCCTGAGACTTTGTATTGATTACAAGCAGCTGAATCAGGTGACTATCAAGAATAAATATCCGCTTCCCAGGATTGATGATTTGTTTGACTAGTTACAGTCTGCTACTGTCTTTTCACGAATTGACCTCCGGTCTGGCTACTTTCAATTGCGGATCCGGGAATCTGATGTGGAGAAGACAGCTTTCAACACTCGATATGGTCACTTTGAATTTTTGGTAATGCCGTTTGGATTGACTAATGCCCCAGCAACTTTCATGGACCTAATGCAGCGTATTTTTCGTCCATTTCTTGATCAGTTCGTGGTGATCTTTGTTGATGATATTCTGATATATTCTACCTCTGATGAAGATCATGTACATCATTTGAGGATCGTTCTGCAGACTCTGAGAGATCACGAGCTCTATGCGAAGTTCAGTAAGTGTGAATTCTTGCTTCGGGAAATTCATTTTCTTGGCCACGTGATTTCTGGTGACGGAGTGGCAGTGGACCCTGTAAAGATTGAAGTTGTTTTGAGTTGGCAGAGACCGAGAACGATCACTGAGATTAGAAGCTTTTTAGGTTTGGCTGGGTATTATCGCAGGTTCATCCAGGATTTTGCAAAGATTGCAGCACCTATGACTAGACTGACTCGTAAAGATGTACATTTTGTCTGGTCGGATCAGTGTGAGGAGAGCTTTGTTGAATTGAAAAGGCTCTTAACCTCTTCTCCAGTGTTGACTTTGCCTTCCGACTCGGGTGGATTTCTTGTTTGCACAGATGCTTCTCGAGTGGGTTCGGGTGCAGTGCTGATGCAACATGGTAAGGTTATTGCATATGCATCTCGGCAATTGAAACAGCATGAAGAAAATTATCCCACGCATGATCTGGAGCTAGCTGCAGTTATTTTTGCCTTGAAGATCTGGAGACATTATCTGTATAGTGAGAAATTTCAGATTCTTACTGATCATCAGAGTTTACAGTATATATTCTCCCAGAAAGATCTGAATCTCAGGCAGAGGCGATGGATGGAATTCATGAAAGATTATGATTTTACACTCTCCTATCAGCCGGGTAAAATGAATGTCATGGCTGATGCTCTGAGCAGGAAGGTGCAAGTCAATAATCTGTTGCTTCATGAATGGAAATTGTGGGAACAACTTCCGAGCGAGGCATTCAGTGTGGAGATTCCCGCCGATCCGAGAATGGCAGTTTGTGCTAGCTTGGTTTTGGGTTCAGCTTTGTATCAGCAGATTAAAGAAGCTCAACAAGCTGATTCTGATTTGGCCCGTGTTATATCAAGATATGATGTGGAATTTGATGACGAGCTGGTCGTCAGCTTCCAGGGCAGATGGTATGTCCCCGCTGATGATGAATTGAGGCATGAGATTCTGAGTGAAGCCCATGGTTCCCGTTTTGCTATTCATCCAGGTGTCACCAAGATGTATCAGAATTTGAAAGAGTAGTTCTGGTGGCCAGGTATGAAGAAAGACGTGGCTATATTTGTTTCTAAGTGCTTGACTTGTCAGCAGGTTAAAGCCGAACATCAAAAGTCAGGTGGATTACTTCAGTCTTTAGATATTCCAATGTGGAAATGGGACCACGTTACTACAGACTTTGTGGTGGGTTTGCCTCGAACTTCTCAGGGTTTTGATGGTATCTGGTTGCTTGTTGACAGATTGACTAAAACTGCCAGATTGTTGCCGATTAAAGTTGCTTAGAGTGTGCAGAGGTTGGCCGAGCTTTATGTGCAGAAGATCGTGCCACTGCATGAAATTCCTGTTTCACTTGTGTCAGATCGTGATCCACGTTTTACCTCCGGCTTCTGGCGTAGTTTCCAGAAAGCTTTGGGCATTGAGTTAGCATTCAGTTCAGCGTATCACCCACAGTCAGATGGACAGTCAGAGAGGACTATTCAGACTCTGGAAGACATGCTGAGATCGTGTTGCCTTGACTGGCAGGGTTCGTGGAGTCAACATTTGCCACTTGTTGAATTTACTTATAATAACAGTTTTCACTCCAGTATTAGCATGGCTCCTTATGAAGCGCTGTATGGTCATCCTTGTCGTACTCCCTTGAACTGGTTTGATGTTGGGGACAGATTGTTGACAGGACCTGACATGGTACAGCAGTGTTCTGATGTGGTTCGTCTGATCAGACAGAGATTGTTGACAGCCCAGAGTCGACAGAAAAGCTATGCAGATCAGCGCAGACGTCCACTACAGTTTGAGCCAGGAGATATGGTGTTTGTTAAAGTATCTCCGATGAAGGGTGTTTCCAGGTTTGGGAAGCGTGGAAAGCTTAGTCCGTGATATGTTGGCCCGTTTCCTATTGTTGAAGCTGTGGGTCCGGTAGCTTATCGTTTGCAACTACCAGCGGCTATGCAAGGTATTCATGATGTGTTCCACGTCTCTCAGTTGAGGAAATATGTGCCAGATGCTTATCATGTTCTCGATGATTCAGTTTGGCCCGAGGTGACTGCTGATTTATCTACGCCAGAGTTTCCTATCAGAATTGAAAACCGTCATGAGCAGCGGTTGAGAAATAAGGTTATCCCTCTGGTAAGAGTTGCTTGGCAGCGTCATTCTGGTAATGAGTCCACTTGAGAACGTGAAGATGAGATGTGTCAACTTTTTCCTTTCTTATTCCAGTGAGGTATAAGTCTTTTCTCAGTTTCCCCCTTTTCCGTTGTTGTAAATTTCGAGGGCGAAATTTCTTTTAGGAGGGAGGGACTGTAAGGCCCGTGCCTTAGTGGATCCTTAGTGGTTTGGATCTTGTATTTGTTCTGGAAATTTCTGACTATTTTCCTATATTTTTAGGAATTTTCTGGTATTTTTTAGATTTATTTGGAGTTAATTGAGGGTTATTAGAAATTAATAAGATTTTAATATATATAATAATTATATTATATATATTTTAATTTTATTTTATTTTATTTTAATCCCTCACGCTCACACCCTCTCTCTCCCCCCCGTCGATCTCTTTCTCTCACGCTCTCTCTCTCTCTCTTCGTTCGATCGCCCTCTCCCCTCTCCTAGGGAAAGCAGGCGAGACGACGTCGGATTGAAGCGTGGTTGGTGCCGGTAGATTCCTCGCGTCGAGAGGAACGCGTGGGTACCCATTTCGGCGCAGTTCGGTGATCGTGGGAGCGGGACGGTGTGTGAAGGCTCCGTGAACCCTCCTCCGTGCATGCGGCGTTTCCGGCCGTTTCGGCTTGCAAGAGGTAGGGGGATGGACTCCGGAACTTGCTAGGATCAATTCCTGTAGCTAGTTCGTTTGATTAGAACCACGTAGCATGCATAATGTTCATTTTTCCATATTTGGGGTTTTAGCTTAATTCTTGAGTTTAATGCATTGTGGGCTTTGCATGTGATGTTTTTAGCTGTTATATAGTTCTTTGGGATGTATGGTTTGACAGGAAACAGGTTTTTACGTCGTTACCCGATGATTTCTATCGTCTGGGAGGGAACCGATTTTCAAACCTAACCCGTCCGTGACCCAGGTGGTGTGACGGTCCTTCCAGGAACCGTCACACGCCTAACGGTCCTTGGAGGACGCGTTACATCGATGTAACGGACCGTTGACGGGGCGTTACATTGAGAGTAACGGTGGGGCTCCCATCAGTTACTCGTTTGTCGTTTTGCGTTGACCGGGTGAGGCGGTTAACCTGACGGCCAGTCGGCCGGCCGTCAGGGTGCCCCGACGCGCCTGGGCGAGCGCGTCACATCGCCTGCGAACGGTTTATGAACGCTGCGTATTGTTTTTGGCCTCGGGTGAATGTAACGGCTAGGACCCAGCGCGTTATAGTCGATGTAACGCGTTGTGCCCCGACCGTCGGGCCGAGTGACGGTGAGGCCGTAGGCCGTCACTCTTCGTTTGGTTCGCTTTGAGCTGGAGCTTCAGTGGATGTAACGGATACGGGCGGACGCATTATTGTTTATATAACGCGCCAGTCCCCGACCGTTACACCCTTGTAGCGCGGTGGCAGCAGACCGCCACTTGCCTGTTGGTTTCAAAAAGCACCGGCCTATTCCTTACGCATTCCATTATGTATATATGCCATGTTTAGGTTATTCTAATGTACAATGTCATGTTTTTAATCCCAATAGAGTATCTTTTCTTTCATTGCAATGGAGCCACTGTTGTTGCCCTAGGTCTGTTGAGTACTGACCCGCTTGGGGATAGCGGAGGGGTGTTTCCCGTACACGGTTTTTAAGCTAGTGTCGTGGGCTCCCCGCCAACGGTAGCGTCCTACCGAGGGAGAAAACTAGCTAGAGGGCCTGGCTCAGGCGAGAGTCAGTGTGTGCACACGTGGTCAGAGGCTGTGGACTGACACTGACGAGTGTCACTCTGACTGGTCACTTAGTTTGGTACTGTTTACGCGCTCAGCGTGTCGTTTTACCGACTGCGAGTGCTTGAGACGCAGTGTAAGTCGTCAGTGGACGCATCTGGTTTCTGCTCCAGTGGTTGTCCTACTCCCTACTGCTTGGATTGGTTAAGGCTTATCCTGTTTGGTAGATTTAGTTTCAGTCGCTTGCATTTAATTATTATTGGCATGTGTTAGCTGTTATACCTGCTTAGATAGAGTTTACAGCTTTCTTGTGATTAGTTATTCATGCCAATGCCTGTTATTTTATTTAAATGCATGCCCTATTACCTTTATCTTCGCATGCATGCTTGCTTAGTGCGAGGTAGGGATCCGCGTGACCCCTACTGAGTCTGGCTGTGACTCACCCTTCTCCTTTCAGGTGAGCCGCACCCGCCGTCTCCCGGTATTTTGTGAGGTTGCTCGGAGATCATGCTTAGTTGCCAGCAGTTGACGGGTCGCCTTTGTGAGGCTCTGTTGTACTTTTGCCGGGGTATGCCCCGTGTAGTTGTACTTTTTGGACTAGTACTCTTGTGCTTCTGGACTAGTTATATAAATATCACTCTGGTTATTTTTGAATTACTTCCGCACTTGTCTTAATTTTATTGCTTAATTGTAATATGCGCATTCCAAATTACAATTCGTTATGCATCCCCTCGACAAACTTCACTAACCCTTCAGGGCCCGCATCAGCCTCTTGGGTGGCTTCCCCAGTTCTTGGTATCGATGCATCGACGTTATCGGTATATCGGTATCCTGAACTCTGGGTCGTCACACCCTCTCCCTGGACCTCCTCTGATCCCCTCTCCCTCGACCTCCCTCTGAGAGAGTGAGAGAGAGAGAGAGAGAGAGAGAGAGAGAGAGAGAGTCAAGGTTCAACAGGGGTATTTTAGACTTTTTACACACATTTGATGGAATATTCTACGGAATATTCTTTTCTGTGGACGGCAACAAACTACAGAGATTCATTTGTAAAATATTAAAAATTATAGGGACTTTTAAGATAATAATCAGATTTGAGGGACTAATCGATAATTCACTAAGCTTGTAGGGACTAATATGCAAAAAACCCTAAAAAAATAGTCAAGGTTCAATCGGATTTGTTCATTGAGGAGGGTAAATCTGGTTTGGCCCACGGACAGCCCAATAGCGACAGACCCAAATCGGATCCATCTCCTTAAGCACGCCCAAGAAGCGCTCGAAGTGAATGGCCCGCCAAGGCGGGGCCCAACCTAGCTTCGCCATCGGATTCTACAACACGAGAAAGCGCGTTAGTCGTCGGAGGACCCTCCGATGACCGATCGTTGTCCCCTACCACGTCGGCCCAAATCCCATAATGGGCGAGCACACCCCATGAGCGCCGTAAGACTCTCCAGGGACCAGCCGACGTGGGGGTATTCTCCCTCCAACGGGAAAATCCCACCACTATAGCGGAAAGGAATTACTCCACTTCCTACGCCTTCCCTACATAGGGATAAGGCTCTTCGCTCTAGGACAACCCCTATAAGAAGGGGAGCGACTGAGAAGATAGACACGGTGGTTGATTCCGCCAAAACCCTGATACGCAGAGAGAATAGAGTTACTAGTCCTACAGCGCTACGAGAGGGAAGCACCAACGATCTACGCTGAAGGGAAAGTTCTCCTCCGGTGACCTTACTATTAGTGTTGGTGTGCTACATGTCAATTTCGGGTTGGGTAGGCCCAATAGTTGTAAGATCTTGTTCATTATTAATAAAGTGGTATTTGAGCGTAAATATGCGATTGTGTTACTTTACGTTGTCTCTAGGATATGTGTTTGTAAAGTCAACTCGAGATGGGATCTCGATTATGAGACTGACTTTACATGAACACATACCTTAAATTGTTGCTGGTTGGAGGGTAGTCACTCGGGGACTTTGATTACCTATTAAACCAGTACACATGATGTGTCAGTGACCAGTCTCATGGTCATTAGTGCGGGGCACCAACACATATGTGTAGGTGTATGTCCTTGGAGGATGTACACTGAACTAATCCGCTATTGGATCTTCAGATGGTTGATTATACCTAATGTCAACTGAAGATCCAACAGTCTCAGTAGCATCGTTGGTCCTTTGACCTAAGGCATTGATTGGATCTTACACGAGGATTGGAATGGTTTAATCACTTGGCTAAGTGACTTTAACCATAAGTCATGAGTTGTCGAGTCATTAACCACTCCAGGATACGTGTGAAGATCATCAATGGTCAAGAGGGGATCGTTCACTGTCGGGTATATATCAGACAGTTAATGGGTCATGACATTGACGCTCCGTTAAATCCCTGGTCAGGGTCGTGCGAGTTCGTTTACAACGGATGCCATACACTTTAAGGAGGTCATAGTCAAATGGCACGATCATAGGGTTTGACAGGAACCATACCCTCGATCGTACCAGACTCATAGAAGGAGCGAGAGATTATATCGATGCAGTAGCTGTGGACTTACAGGTACCAGACAGGCTGGTTTAAACCCGGCGTCCTCTAGGATCACGGGGATTTGCTTGACCCAACGTGATCGAAGGTTCGGAATAAATTAAACAATTCTTCGGCTCTGGTAGAAGCGAAGAATACATTTAATTTACTTCTAATTGAGAATTAGAAGTTAATGGGCCTTAAACTAGAGTGACTAAGGGCCTAGAGGATCACACACAATGGATTCTTGGGTGACGGAATATTATTGTACAAGTGTATGTATTAATTCCCTTTAATTCCTTTTGGAAAGGAGTGTAAATGGGGCTTAATACATATATATAATAATGGAATGGTCATATATACAATTTTGGTCCTTTGGAGGTCTTTAGAAAAGGGCCAAAACTCTATATATATGGCAACCTACGAGAGCTCTTCGAACTCTCCTTTTGGCTAATCAAGTATTAAGCTAAAGGAGGAGGATTAGCTCCTCCCCCTTTCCTCCCTCTTGCTCTCTTTCTACAGAAGGTGAAAAAGGGTCCGGGAAGGTTGAGTCGGGGGGTACCGTCGCTGCGCAAGGGTCCGTGTGGATCTGCTCTAGAGGCCGTGCAGTTGTGCGGCTCAGTTTTCTGCATCAGGCTTAGCGGACAGCGTCGTTCCGCGTAAGGTGAAATACGTAACATGTAATTAGGCAGGTTGGGGTCTTAGAAACACCGATTAGAGCACATATTAAACTTTCCATAACACCGGGATCGGGCAAATGAATTTTTGTTATCTGCTGCGTCGGCCGTAGGTGCTGTGCGAAACCTTACAGTGGTATCAGAGCCAGGTTAGCGCTCTGATCGGTGTTTTTATGGCCGTATGGAACCATATTTGAAAGGGGATTAATTACTTCAATTGTTATTGTTAGAATGGGATGTTGGACATCTCCATTCTTCCAGGATGCTGGGCATCGCTGGAGCAAATTAAAAAAAAAAAATACCGCGCCCAGGGCGCAGTGCGCCCGCCGCGTGCGCCGCGTGGGCGGCGCACGCGGCGCCTGCGGGCTCTGACCCGCGGGGGCGTGCGCCGCCCACGCGGCGCACGCGTGGCTTGCGGCGCCCGCAACGCGGGCGCGCGGGTCAACGCCCACGCGCGCGAGCGCAGCCTGCGCGCTGGGCGGGCCAGCGCCGCCAATTTTTTTTAAATTAAAAAAATTTACATTTTTAACGTTATTTAATTTATTATGTGCATATATATAAGATATATATATCAAAATACACAGAAAATTAAATAGAATTTTATCGAATAAGTTAAATAGTGTTATCACAATAGTAAATGTCGAATGGTAAATTTTATTTAATCGTATTGAATTTACCGAGGTGAGATAATTACTATTTACCTTGAGATAAAATGGTAATAATTGAAGTTACTTCAGTAAATTTTAATTTTTGAATTTTTAATTATTAGATAATTAGAAAATTCAAATTTTAAATTTTGTTGAAATTAAATGTGAAAAATTTAATTATTTAAATTTTTGATTATTAGATAATTGTTAAATTCAAATTTTAAATTTTAGAAAATTTCTAATTGAGGATAATTGCATTATTTTAAATTTACTTTCAAACAAAATTATTAGATAATTAGTTTGAATTTAAATTTAAATTATTGACATGTTTAAATTTGGAATTTAAATTTGATTATTAGATAATTAAATTTAAATTTAAATTTAATTAATTATCTCAATTAGATGTCCCTGTAGAAAATGATGGTTCTTTACGTGATTTACTTTATTTACCTTGTATTGGCCTGCTTGTGTGTTTAATTTTAGTTAATCATGCTTTGATTTTTAAAATTAAACAAAGCTAGCCTATTTTTGTTTGCACATCCCATTTTTAAATTCAAAAGTAAGGGTTATTTTCATAAAATAATCTTTGATTGATTTTATTTGAATGGGTTGGCAAGTGATCATGGACTTGCATTAATGTAATTAATTGGGGTCTGTGAACCTCCTTTCTCACTCTGTTAAAATTCTAATGTACTTCTATCTTCCTCCATTGTTGTACTCGCCCTAAGGGCTTCTGGAATTTTATGGATATGTAATTTACATTTTTCCGACCTGCGTGCTGTGTAAAAGTTGTAATTACTGCGGCATCGGAGTTTGAAAGTGCGGAGCACACCCGACGAGGACGATCTAGCTACTTCGGAAGCGGGCCGGATGTCTTAATTACATTAGGGATTAAGTCCATGATCACTTGCGTTTTATTTTTACATTGGATGCATTTATTTTGTGCAAACTACTAGGTACGGTAAATATATTGGATATATTTATATTACCACCTAAGGTGAGATCAAGATAAAATTAAATTCCCTCGCGATTAAATTTTAGATCTGGTAAGCGTGGCTCTAGGAGTCGTCGTGGCCCTCCATCATTATGGAGTGAATGAACGTCTTCATTTCATGGATTTGTTGTGCTTTCCACAAGGTGCATGAGTTTGGGGGCGGGATTAAACTCCAAGGCTCGGCCTCAATGGGGTGAGGAATTGAACTCGGCCTTGTTGTACTTTCCACAAGGGTCGGGTCATAAACTCATTGCTATGTTGTAATGATGGTTAGATCTAACCGAGAATATCCTTTGTTGTGCTTTCCACAAGGGGATGATTTCTCGGGGGCTGAATATCGAATATTGTATTAGATGCAAATACTTGTTGACTGCCCTTAAGATGGTATATGGCTTGTTGTACTTTCCACAAGGTCGTTCATCAGTCTCGTTGGGATTCCGACCCACTTGGTTGATCTCGCTGATCTCCCGTTCTATATACTGAGGGTTATATAGTTCGATCGAAAAATAGTATGACTAACTAAGATAGAAAACCACATCTAAGTTAGAATTTGAACACATGCTAAGTTATCATTTATTTCTTATCAAGATTATAATGTCGTCGTCCAACCTCCTCCGCGGCATCTTGGATGCAAATAGATTAACTGGACCGAACTACTCGGATTGGCTGCGTAATCTACGCATAGTCCTTACCGCCGAAAAGATTACGTACGTGTTGGACACGGTTCATTCTGAGCCAGCTCCTGATGCCGACGCGGGCGAGTTACTGACTTATGTCAAGTGGTCTGAGGACTCCTCCCTTGTCCAATGTTACATGTTGGCCTCTATGGCTCCCGAGCTACATAGGTAATTTGAAAAGACTGATTGTAGAAGTATACTTCTCAATCTACGTCAACTTTTCGGGGAGCAGGGTAGGATTGAGAGGTATGACATCTCCAACAGGCTTTTCAGGACACGGATGTCTGAGGGTTCATCAGTACAGGTCCATGTACAGAAAATGATGGAGTGGATTGAAAGACTCAATGCATTGAGGTTCAAGTTGGATCTTGAACTATGCATTGATCTTATACTCCAGTCATTGCCCGATTCCTTTTCTTCCTTCATCATGAACTTTAACATGAACAGGATTGAAACAACTCTCCCAGAGCTGCTCAATATGTTAAAGAGTGTTGAAGGAACCATGCAGAAAGATAAACCATCTTCATCTGTAATGATTGTTGGCCGGGCCAACAAAAAAAGGAAGGCCTCTCAAATATCTACCGCGAGTAACAAAGGGAAGGGAAAGAAAAAGGCCACGGGTAAGCAACTCGCCAAAGTTGACAAAGGGAAGGGCAAGAAGAATGAAAAGGAAGATAAATATTTTCGATGCGGAGAAACTGGGCATTGGAAAAGGAATTGCAAGGCAATTCTAAATGAAGGTATTTTTGTTATAGACCTTAATTTGTCATATATGGAATCCACATCATGGGTATTGGATACTGGATGTGCATCTCATATCTGCAATTCTGTGTAGGTGCTGACAAATAGAAGGCGACTAGGTAAAAAGGAGATTGAACTGAGAATGGGTAATGGTGCTTTAGTTTCTGCCAAAGCTGTCGGGACTGCACGTCTCAGTTTACCTTCAGGAGTCATTCTGGAGCTGAATGACTATTATTATGTTCCTAATATTATTAAGAATATTATTTCAATCTCTATTTTGTATAACATTGGATATACATTGACTTTTAATAGCACTGGGTGCTCTATAATGAATAATGGTTTGATAGTAGCCAATAGTTCATTAGTCAATGGTCTATATGTATTAGATACACGTTCTGATGTTATGCAAGTTTCCAATGCTGATGAAGTGAATTCTACATATCTATGGCATTGCAGACTTGGTCATGTAGGTGAGAAAATAGTATCTCACTTACACTCAAATGGGTATTTGAATTCGTTCGAATACAAGCCATTTGATACCTGTGAGTCGTGTCTCATGGGAAAAATGACCAAGGCTCCCTTTGGTGGACATGGTGAGAGGGCTATTGACCTTCTCGAGCTCATACACTCAGATGTGTGTGGACCCATGTCCATAGAAGTAAAAGGAGGTTATCTCTATTTCATTTCTTTTATTGATGACTTCTCTAGATATGACTATGTGTATTTAATGAGACATAAGTCACACGCTTTTGAGAAGTTTAAGGAATACAAGAATGAAGTAGAGAAACAGACATGCAAAAGTATTAAGGCTCTTCGATCGGATCGAGGAGGTGAATACTTAAGCCATGAATTCACTTCTTATCTTAAAGACAATGGAATAGTTTCTCAGTGGACTCCACCGTATACACCACAACACAATGGTGTATCCGAAAGGAGAAACATGACCTTGTTAGATATGGTCCGATCCATGATGTCTATGTCAGGACTACCCTTGTCTCTCTATGGCTATGCGTTAGAGACTGCGGCTTATTTATTGAATAGGATATCAAGTAAATCAGTTCCTTCTATACCATATGAGATATGGAAGGGCAGGAAACTAAATTTTAATCACATTAAAATTTGGGGGTGTCATGCCCATGTAAAGAAGAACGATAGTGATAATTTTGAGTCGAGAACCGATAAGTGTAGGTTTGTGGGATATCTAAAGGAGACATTTGTATATTATTTCTATCACCCTTCTGAGCAAAGGGTCTTAGTGACTAAGAGAGCTGTATTTTTGGAAAGAGAATATCTACTCCAGAAAAATAGTGGGAGCCAGATAGAATTGGACGAGGTCCAAGAACCACAACCCATAGACACAAACTCATTAGATGAGAGTGTATCGGTTGATCCTATTCAGAGTGAAACACTGACACTACGGAGATCCGGTAGACTACCGAGAGAACTTGAGAGATATGTTGGACATGTCTCAGAGGGGCCCTCTAAGGTATGTATCGATGAGGATGATGATCCTCAGTCGTACCAGGAGGCGATCCGTAGTGTAGACTCCGAGAAATGGCAAGAGGTAATGGATTCAGAAATCCAGTCCATGTACACCAACAAAATTTGGAACTTAGTTGATGTACCCAAAGGGAAGGTCCCTATCGACTGCAAATGAATTTTCAAAAGGAAAATAGGTGCAGATGGACATGTTGACACATACAAGGCTAGACTAATGGCGAAAGGATATCGTCAAAGGTAAGGCATTGACTATAACGAGACTTTTTCGCCGGTAGCCATGGTTAAGTCAATCAGAATCCTCCTTACTATTGCTGCATACCTGGATTATGAGATCTGGCAAATGGATGTGAAGATAATTTTTCTTAATGGAAATCTGTCAGAAGAGGTGTACATGGTACAGTCTGAAGGATTCACCTCCAATCTACATGCTAATAAGATATGGAAACTTTAAAGGTCAATTTATGGATTAAAGCAGGCATCTAGAAGGTGGAACTTAAGATTTGACGAGGCTGTCAAATCTTTCAACTTCATTCGGAATGAAGATGAACCATGTGTTTACAAGAAGGTCAGTGGGAGCTCTGTGACCTTCTTGGTCCTTTATGTTGATGACATCTTACTCATTGGGAATGATGTAGAGATGTTGACATCAACTAAGTCTTGGTTGTCCAAGACTTTCTCCATGAATGATTTGGGAGAAACATCCTATGTGCTGGGCATAAAGATCTATCGAGATAGATCTAAAAGGATGCTAGGATTATCCCAATTCATGTACATAGACACTATCCTCAAAAGGTTTATGATGGAAAATTCTAAGAGAGGTTTTATTCCCATGAGACATGAAATTTGCCTATCCAAAGGGATGAGTCCTAAAACTTCTGAGGAGATAACACACATGAATAAGGTACCATATGCTTCGGCGATAGGGTCAATCATGTATGCAATGTTATGTACACGGCCTGATGTTGCCAATGCTTTGAGCATTGTCAGTGGATATCAGGTAAATCCAGGCGAAGAGCACTGGAAGGTAGTAAATGACATCCTTAAGTACTTGCGAAGGGCTAAGGATCTTTTTCTGCTTTATGGAGGAGAGGGCCTACAGCTTAGAGCTTACACAGACTCTAGTTTCCAGTCCGATCCAGATGACTGTAAATCCATGTCTGGGTTTGGATTCATGTTGAATGGAGGGGCAGTCAGTTGAAAAAGCTCCAAGCAAGATACGACTACAGACTCGACGACTGAGGCAGAATATATTGCTGCAGCTGAAGCTGCTAAGGAAGTCGTCTGGATGAAGAAATTCATATTGGAACTTGGCGTAGTTCCTGAGTTATCAGCTCCCATACCATTATTTTGTGATAATAATGGGGCCATCGCCCAGGCGAAGGAACCGGGATCTCACCAATGGTCAAAGCATATTCTGAGGCGTTTTCACCTTATTCAGGAGATTGTTGATCGTGAAGATGTGACGGTAGAGCGTGTACCGTCAGAAGACAACATAGCAGATCCACTGACTAAGCCTTTGACACAGACTGTATTTGAGCGTCATCGGGATAAGATGTGCCTCAAAGTTGTGGGCAATTGGCTGTAGTTCAAGTGGGAGATTGTTAGTGTTGGTGTGCTACAGGTCAATTTCGGGTCGGGTAGGCCCAATAGTTGTACGATCTTGTTCATTATTAATAAAGTGGTATTTGAGCGTAAATATGCGATTGTGTTACTTTACGTTGTCCATAGGATATGTGGTTGTAAAGTCAACTCGAGATATGATCTCGATTATGAGACTGACTTTACATGAACACATACCTTAAATTGTTCCTGGTTGGAGGGTAATCACTCGGGGACTTTGATTACCTATTAAAACAGTACACATTATGTGTCAGTGACCAGTCTCATGGTCGTTGGTGCGGGGCACCAACACATATGTGTAGGTGTATGTCTTTGGAGGATGTACACTGAACTGATCCGCTATTGGATCTTCAGATGGTTGATTATACCTAATGTCAACTGAAGATCTAACTGTCTCAGTAGCATCGTTGGTCCTTTGACCTGAGGTATTGATCGGATCTTACACAAGAATTGGAATGGTTTAATCACTTGGCTAAGTGACTTTAACCATAAGTCATGAGTTGCCGAGTCGTTAACCACTCCAGGATACGTGTGAAGATCATCAATGGTCAAGAAGGGATCGCTCACTGTCGGGTATATATCAGACAGTTAATGGGTCATGACATTGACGCTCCGTTAAATCCCTGGCCAGGGTCGTGTGAGTTCGTTTAGAACGGACGTCATACACTATAAGGAGGTCATAGTCAAATGGCACGATGATGGGGTTTGACAGGAACCATACCCTCGATCGTACCAGACTCATAGAAGGAGCGAGGGATTATATCGATGCGGTAACTGTGGACTTACAGGTACTAGACAGGCTAGTTTAAACCCGGTGTCCTCTAGGATCACGCGAATTTGTTTGACCCAACGTGATCGAAGGTTCAGAATAAATTAAACTATTCTTCGGCTCTGGTAGAAGCGAAGAATACATTTAATTTACTTCTAATTGAAAATTAGAAGTTAATGTGCCTTAAACTAGAGTGACTAAGGGCCTAGAGGATCACACACAATGGATTCTTGGGTGACGGAATATTATTGTATAAGTGTATGTATTAATTCCCTTTAATTCCTTTTGGAAAGGAGTGTAAATGGGGCTTAATACATATGTATAATAATGGAAAGGTCATATATACAATTTTGGTCCTTTGGAGGTATTTAGAAAAGGGCCAAAACTCTATATATATGGCAACCTACAAGAGCTCTTCTAACTCTCCTTTTGGCTAATCAAGCATTAAGCTAAAGGAGGATGATTAGCTCCTCCCCCTTTCCTCCCTCTTGCTCTCTTTCTACAGAAGGTGAAAAAGGGCCGGGGAAGGTCGAGCCAGGGGGTACCGTTGCTGCGCAAGGGTCCGTGTGGATCTGCTCTAGAGGCCGTGCAGCTGTGCGGCTCAGTTTTCTGCATCAGGTTTAGCGGACAGCGTCGTTCCGCGCAAGGTGAAATACGTAACCTGTAATTAGACAGGTTGGGGTCTTAGAAATACCGATTAGAGCACAGATTAAGCTTTCCATAACATCGGGATCGGGCAAATGAATTTTTGTTATCCGCTGCGTCACCCGTAGGTGCTGTGCGAAACCTTACACTTACCACTCAGCGAGCATTCGTCGAGTGAACACTGGGAGCGGCGAACACTCATTCTGAGGATCTACACGGCCCTTCAGCTCTCGACTGCGATTTCCTTCTCTCTCTCTCTCTCTCTCTCTCTCTCGCTCTACTCTATTCCTTATTAACCCGTTGCTGACTTAAACATCAGAGGGTTGTCCCATGGGGTAACATCCGGGACTCCTTCTGACGCCTTTCTGGCTTCTAGTATTTGCAGGCCTCCAAGGGTACAAGACGACTTCCCCAACAAATAAATAAAGAAGGTGGTAGGTGACATAGGAACCATTTTCTGCCTCTACATTTATGAATACAAATTGTCTGAGTATTTTTATGTTCAAACTCATCTCGCTTATTAATCAAGTCTAAAAACTTTGACTCATTTCTTTTAATCAAGCAATTAAAATGTTACTTTTATCGAGTATATTTACAAATTATTTTTCTGTTCCCCTTACTTACTCATTGGTTAGTGGAAAGATCATTCATTTACTCATCTCAAAATTTTTATTTTCACATCACCGAAAAAAAATCCATGTCGCCAAAAGGGAACCATATCAAGTAAGACACATGTATCACCGTCAAATAATTTTTTTTTGGGGGGGAGGGGGGCATAGAGTTTTTTTTCATAAAAATATCTGACAAAGGAAGAAACTATTTTGTATTTACCAAGTAAAAAATCATGTATATGCTCTTGAATTGGCCAGGCGCATTATGCAGTGACTCATTTTGTAGGAATTGTAAGCGGGGCGATGGGGTTGGTGTCGTACTGCCTTTCAATGGTGCGTGTTTTTATATTTTTTGGGTGAGTGTTGGTATAAAATGGATTACTTGGAATTTTTAAGAGGACTCTGTTAACCGAGCCCGGTTAGCGCAAACGACCCTCGGGAGTCGTTTTGCGCTAATTGAGGGGGGTCGCTTGCGCTAACCGAGCCCGGTTAGCACAACTGTGTGTGAGGAGAGAGCGGGACCCACCGCTCTCTCTCTCATCTGTCGGATTAGTCTAATCGGATGTCAAACATGCCCTAAGAGATTATTTGATAACAGATTAAGGTGATCAAATTGACGAGAGAGAGTTGGTGGGTCTCACCGCTCTCCTCACACAGAGAGAGGCTAACCAGGGTTGGTTAGCGCAACCGACCCTCAGGGGTCGATTGCGCTAACCCTGCCCGGTTAGCAAACCGACCCTAGACATTTCGGACACACTCGAGTACAGTACTTGGGAGAGTAAGACTACCAAATTTAATGGTGCGGTGGGTAGTATATGGGCAAAAAGATGTTTATAAATGGCAACGTTCAAGTTTGAAAAGGTTTAGAAAACCCAAGGGATTTTAGTTGGAAGTTCCTTTCGTTAAATTGGTCAAGAGCCTTCGGTGACATCTTTCTAAGCAAAATTTTATTGGCAAAACTGTATAGATTCTGGCAATTAATGAAGCTCTCTATCTGCTAGGAGTGTTAGGAGCGTAACTGATCTGCAAGTAAACTGAGTCACTCTGTACTTGAGCTTTTTTTATACTTAGGGTAGATATTAGGAAACAATTCTAATAAGATTAGGAGATTATTGTGATAGTTGTCTCGTCGATGTCTCGATCTCGAGATATTAGTATTTTTTGACTTCAACTCATAATCTAAATTGAATCCATATTGATTTAAAATTTTAAAAAAAATTATTTGGCTTAAAATCAAATCGTATTATAAAAAATAATTTTGTTAGATTTTTTCTGAATATCAAACCACACGGGATAAATCGGTTTTTCCTTAACATTTTTGTCAAATGTTATAACCCTAGAGATCCCAACCCTAAATGAGAGCCCCTACTCCTACATCCAAATCGTAGGAGGGTGAGGCAGCCGCAGTTTTGGCCTTCTATGACTCTACCCCATCCTTCTTGGTGGTCTCCTCCTTGGGTGCGGATCTCCGGTATAGGTTTGGTTTGTCTCGTCGAACCAAATTTTGGGGGATTTTTACATATATAACCCTTTTAATATCAATTTTGTCAAATATATCTCTCATTTAGACTTATTATCATGAATACTCTCCATATTAAACGAATGGTTACAGTTATGCTATTGTCGTAACCCCCGTATACTTAACTTAGGTGGAACATGAGTTATAATAGTAAATGACTATCCTACGCTTAGTTAGTCATCCTCTCTCTCTCTCTCCCTCTCTCTCCAAGATTATGTGTGTGCAAGGATAGGGGAGAGGGGTTTCGACTACTGTGAGTAGGAAAATTGAGGCGGTTCTACCCTTGTCGCCGACGATGAGGGGAGGTGGGAGAGAGCAGTATGCAGTGAGGGGAGGTGGGGGAGAGTAGTAGGTAGTGAGGGGGTTGGGGGGGGAGCAACGCCACCACGCAGAGGTGAGGGAGAACAACATGTAGCGAGGGGAGGTGGGGGAGAGTAGCAAGCAGTGGGAGTGGGGGAAGCAGTGTCGCCGGCATGAGTCTCTCTCTCTCTCTCTCTCTCTCTCTCTATATATATATATATATATATATATATTGGGGATGGGGATGGTGGTGGGGGTGGACAATGTAGCAAGGATGACCAGGTTGCCCCCGTCATGCTCACCTTCATGTACTCCATCAGTCTCAGGAAGCAGTGGGGGAGACTCGATGGGGGGCGGTTGTAGGGACTTCATTGGAGGGGCCTTTGGGGGGGTGTTTTGATGGAGGTGGCGATCTGCACGGGGACGGTGGGGAGGGGAGTGATCTGTGAGGGGCCAAGGAGGGGGTTCCAGGGGTTCATCCTTGTAATATCCCGGACCTTTCGGATCCTTCTTCGTGGGTCCCAGATCTGGTTTTCGGAGCGTTCGGCTCTATTGTGTCCGAAATTTTGTTTCGGACATCTTTCGTGTTCGGATCGGCGCGATCCGGAGTCGTTTCGGAGGCCCGGAGGCGTTCCGTGGCTTTTCCGTGCGTGATTTCCGATTTCCGGCGCGGGTTTCGGCTTTTCTCTTCGGACGCTCGCTGCGGGTGAACCGGGCTGTTCACAGGGGCACGAGTGGTACCGTCGCGATCGGTACGTTCCGAGGATCGTGGGGGTGTAATTTCCTAATTTTTGGAATTTTCCGGATTTTCCGGATTTTTCTATAAAAACCCTGCCTATTTTCTCTCTCCCCCCACTTTCTTCTTCTTCTTCCTCTCTTCTTCTTCCTCCTTCCTCCTCCACCGTGTCTCCCTCCCTCTCCCTCTCTTCCTCCCGGTTGGCCACGGCGAGCTCCCCTCCGGCTGCAGATGGCGGCGGGGCGACGGCGCGGTGACGTGGGCGGCGGCGAGGCGGTCGTGGGGGCGTGCGGCGAGCGTGGGAAGCTTAAGGAAGAACGAGGGTTTTCAAGCGTTCTTCGCGATTCATGGACGATCCGGCGGAGCATTTGCTCCATTGAGGTAGGGTGACGTTCCCTAGCTCTTCGCCGTCCTTTTCCGTGGTTTGTAGGCCGCGGGGAGGCCGAGAGAGGCATGTTTGGGCATTTTTGGGGTCTTTCCATGTTTTGGGGGTGAGCCGCCCGATCTATGGTTTTAGCCCATGATTCTATGTTTTGGTGGCTTAGATGCATGCTAGGGGTCCCCAGGGGTCTTCCCCCTTGTTTTCCCCCTCTCCGGTGGAGGTACGGGGGCGTGGTTGGCATTTTTGGGGTTTTCCCGCCGTAGCGTGCTCGGAGGCAAGCGACGGTCCTTCCAGTGACCGCCACTTGCATGTGACGCCCCTAGGCAGGAGCGTTACTTCTCCTGGGTGTTAGCTCTTTGGGTCAGGGGGCAGCGACGGCCCTACGACTGACCGCCGTTTGGAGAATGACGCGCCAGGGCAGGGTCGCCGCTAGTTTCGACCGTTGGTTTTTGACCGTTGGGGGTCAGGCCATGTAACGCACCAGGCTAGGCGCGTTACATGCGTGTAACGCACAGGGGCAGGTGCGTCACTTCCTGTTGTTACCCCAGGTGGATGGGCCAAGCGACGCACTGGGCCCAGCGCGTTACTTACTAGTGACGCGCTGGGGCAGGCGCGTCACTTCCCTTCCCACCCCGAGTGTAAGGGCCGTGTGACGCGCTGGGCTGGGCGCGTTACACGTGAGTAACGCACTGAGCCCGACGCGTTGCTTGCAAGCGACGCGCCGGGGTAGGCGCGTTACTTTCCCTGTGGTTTTGGAGGGTGTGGGGCGCCGTGTGACGCCCTGGCCTAGGTGCGCCGCTTCCAAGCGACGCACTAGGGCAGGCGCGTCGCTTCCCCTATCCCCCCTGGCCGTGTGACGGTCTGCCTTAGCCCGCCATTTCCAAGTGACGGCCCTAGAGTGGACCGCCATTTGGCAGTGACGGTCTGAGGGTAGACCGCCACTTCCTGGGTTGCCCCATGAGGGTGGCAACCTTGCTTTTCTCTGACCGTGGTCTCCGTGTGACGGGACTAGTGCGTGGGGTGATTCCCACACGTTGTCGGGCTTGGGTGTTGTTTTTCGTGACTTGAGAGTCTACTCCTTTAGCGACCCTCCACTAGTCGTAGCCCACCAGTACGCGGTGCTGGTCTCACCTGGGAGTGGTGTACGGGCACCCACCTTTCGAGACGGTTTGTGGACCGGTTACCGTAGGCCCCTCGTCGTAGCCAGAGTCCGGCTGCGGGGGAAAACCGGTCAGAGGGCCAGACCTAGGACGCGTGGTCTGTGTGTGCACACGTGGTTGGGGGCGGTTGGACCCACGTCGACGGGCGTGACCCCAGCTAGTCACTTGTTGTGAGTTACTTTTCGGTGTTTGCGCCTCCGGTATGACCAACCACGTCAGGCGGTTCACCTGCGGTGCGGTGTAAGACGTCAGGGGACGCTACCGGCTGTGCTTCTAGTGGGTGGTACTCCTGTCGAGTACGGAGTGTCAGACTGTCAGTCGTGTGTTTCCGACCTTCGGGTTTGTCGGTGACCGTTGAGATTCGGTCTTCTCTTCGTAGCACGTGTGTCGGTTTACGTGCCGTAGAGTCTTGCTTTGTAGAGTATAGGGCTTTTCTTTCCGAGGTACTCTCCTACCGCTAGAGTAGTGGTTTCTCGCTTTGCGAGGTAGGGTTCGAGTGATCCCTACTGAGTCTTGTTCCGAGACTCATTCCCTGCGTGTTTTCACCGTGTTTCAGGTGAGACGCCACCTTCGGAGAGCGCGTCAGGAGCGCAGCGTGGTGCGGGTGCCCAGAGATAGTGCCAGAGGTCTGAGCCGGGGGATGCCCCGTACGTGTAGCTGTACTTTTCTTTCTTGTCACTGTACTAGTCGTGGACTGTTGTTGTGGTTTTATTTTGTGGACCATGTAAATTGTTATCTTATTTCCTGCTTATTATCATAACTGTTTAATTTCTGCAATTACTTGTGATAACTATGTAGTTTCCACACCATCCTTTTAACCCTTCCGAGTCTTCGGACTCGTGGGTGGCGGTGCGAGTCTCGGGTTATCGGGCCTTCCCGGTAATCGGATTCTCGGGTCGTTACAGTCCTCCTCTCTTAGCATTGCTACAGTGCAGGCGGGGTAGATGGAGCGTCGACGGTGAGGTGGGGGGATAGGAGGAGCAAGGAGGGCGACACAGAGTCGCTCTCTCTCCCTCTCTCTAAGTAAGGATGTTTTAGGTATTTCATTGCACTTAATGACAGTACATGACATATTCTACGGAATATACATCTTTTATCGATGTCATTAAATTCGGATTGTATAACTATAATACTTAAGATTAAACTAAGGATATTCATGATAATAAGGTCTTATTTGACAAAATCAATCTTTAGAGATACGTAAAAATCTCTTTTTGAGTTTTTTCCGCCATTTTTTGGGTGACCTTAGCTCTCCCCAGCTTTGTTCGTCTGCTTGCAGGTTTTGTAGTCCATACTTCTGGGGGGCTCTTTCGGGTCATGCGCTCGTGCGTCGTGCGTGCGTGAGGGACTCCTCGCTGCTTTTCTTTCTATTCATCTTTCGTCTGCTCTTTTACCTTACCACTGTTTGAGCTAGTGGAGGCTGTGGAGCTGTCTACTAGAAACTAATACGACCCCACTCTTTATTTCCATACTTAATAGGGTGTTTGGTTGCAGTTTTTTTACCTCTTTCTCTCTTAAATTTAAAAAAGAGAGAGAAAATTTAATTATGGGTGTTTGGTACTACTCCAGCGCCCCCCCCTGTCCCCGACCGGCTCCAGCGCCCCCCCCCCCGCGCGCAGCCCCTCCCCCTCTCCCCTCCCGCTCCGGCTACCCTGCGACGGCGGCGCCCTCCTCCTCTCCCCTCCGGCTCCGGCGCCCCCCCTCCCCCCTCCGGCTCCGGATACCCCCCTGCAACGGCGACTCTCTCTCTCTCTCTCTCTCTCTCTCTCTCTCTCTCTCTCTCTCTCTCTCTCTCTCTCTCTCTCTCTCTCTCTGCAACTATAGGAGGTGACAAACACATCTACATAAATTTTAAAATTTAAGACAACTCTGCCAAACAGAAAGTGTCAATTTTTATCAGTTTTAAATTTTAAATCAAAAATTAGGTTGACACAAATTTTTAGATAGAAATAGATTTAAAAAAAAACTGCTCCCAAACACCCTATAATAGGGTGTTTGGTTGCAGTTTTTTTACCTCTTTCTCTCTTAAATTTAAAAAAGAGAGAGAAAATTTAATTATGGGTGTTTGGTACTACTCTCCTAATTTTTAGGGAGAGAACCAACTCCCGTACAAATCTTTCTCAAAAAAAAAAACAACTACTGACTAATTTTTTTTTTTGAAACTGGTCTCTTCTCTCCCGTGCGTCCCCTCCCTGTGGCTCGTCCCCCTCCCCCGCCAGACCGTTCCCCCTCTCCCCGGCGGATCCCCCCCCCCCCCCCCGCGCGCAGCCCCGCCCCTCCCCCTCCCCCTCTCCCCTCCGGCTCCGGCGCCCCCCCCGGCAGATCCCCCTCCCCCCGGCTCCGGCAGCCCCCCCCTCACGCAGCCCCGCCCCTCTCCCCCTCTCCCCTCCGGCTCCGGCGCCCCCCCCCCCCCCGCGCGCAGCCCTCCCCGACCAGCTCTGGCGGCCCCCTGCGGCGCCCCCTCCTGTCCCCGACCGGCTCCAGCGCCCCCCCCCCCCCCCCCCCGGCGCGCAGCCCTCCCCTCCGGCTCCGGTGGCCCCCTGCGGCGCCCCCTCCCGTCCCCGACCGGCTCCAGCGCCCCCCCCCCCCCCCCGCGCGCAGCCCCTCCCCCTCTCCCCTCCGGCTCCGGCGCCCCCCCCTCCGGCTACACCCCCTGCGACGGCGGCGCCCTCCTCCTCTCCCCTCCGGCTCCCCACGGCGGCGCCCTCCTCCTCTCCCCTCCGGCTCCGGCTCCCCCCCGCCCCCCTCCGGCTCCGGATACCCCCCTGCGACGGCGTCTATAGGAGGTGACAAACACATCTACATAAAATTTAAAATTTAAGACAATTCTGCCAAACAGAAAGTGTCAATTTTTATCAGTTTTAAATTTTAAATCAAAAATTAGGTTGACAGAAATTTTTAGATAGAAATAGATTTAAAAAAAAACTGCTCCCAAACACCCTATAATCTTTTAATTATTTTTCGATTGCCATAGGATTGGCCAGTTTTGATGATCCAACAAAGCTATGGCCCTGGGAAGATGGAACAAATTCATTGGCTATGGCCAAAAGAATGAAGTAAACGAGAAAGAATAGCCACATTGAGCAGTAAATCTCTTGCCCTTTCAGCTTCAAGTTTATGATCCCATTTCCGTGATCTTTTAATCTTCTTCTTCGGTGACATGTTTGGCATTGATGCTGCCACCAAATAATGTAGGGATCAAGTTTTTACTCTTTTATTGCTCATTGATTCAACTATTTTGGAAGGACGAACATGTACTTCCTTCTTCTGCCTAATGAATCCCATGTTTTATTGGAAGCAACCACCGGAGAACACATGACGAGAAACACTTAAAGGAAAGAAAACCAACCGGCTGATGACTCTAAACAAAGAAGGAAATAACACCAGCTACTCCACACTGCCATCTCTGGGAGCGTACTGCTGGGAAGTGGGAATGGCCAAGGAAAGATGAACATGGCGGTCCCACCATTTGCAATATTTTGGTGTGGTTTCTCTCTCTCTCTCTCTCTCTCTCTCTAGTTGGAGGGGGCGGCCTTCCACTGGGCCTGCATCATCTGGGCGAACTCCACCAGCTTCTCCGTCTCCGGCATCACCTCCTTCACCGCCTCTTCGGCACAGAAGCGGTCGGCCCACGCGGCCAGCTGCGGGGTCCTCGCCTCGTCCAGGATCACCGTCCCGGACATCTTCTCGGTGGCCCGGATCCAGCCCAGGTAGCACCCCAGGGCGATGTCCAGGTACCCCACGGCGGCCCCGCCGAAGAAGGGCTTCCCCTTGCTGCATGTCACGAAGGCCTCCTCCAGCAGCTGCAGCCCCGCCAGCAGCTGCTCCGTCAACGCCGCCCGGTCCTCGTCCGTCTGCGCCTTGGCCATCCCAAAAAGCGAGGGGAACCACTGCAGCCACAGGGTAGGTCGAAATCAATCAATCAGGGATCCGGAATAGGAGGAGGGGAATCCATAGATCTGGGCAACAAGCAAGCAGGCAGGAGTCGGATGGCAGTGGTACTGACCTTGTCGTCGATGTAGGCGGCCCAGAAGCGGGCGAGCGCGCGGTCGTAGGGGTCGGCGGGGAGGATGGGCTGGCCGGAGGACCAGACCTCGTCGATGTACTGGACGATGATGAGGGACTCACACACGGGTTTGTCGTTGTGGAGGAGGACGGGGACCTTCTTGTAGATGGGGTTGGACTTGAGGAGCAGCTCGCTCTTGGGGTTGTAGGGCTCCACCACGAACTCGTAACCCAACTTCTTGAGGTTGAGGGCGATCCTGGGGCGCATCACGAAGGGGCTCACCAACGACCCCAGCAGCCTCACTTCCTCTGCTCCCGCCATTTCAGATGGGGGCCTCTGCGCGAATGTGGCTGGCTGGCTATGGGAGTCTCCGCTTTGCAGGGCGGCGGTAAGGGCTCTGGTTGCTCTGACTTGGTGATGGCTATATCGACCCTCCCCATGGGCTGCTATAAATAGCCGTGTGCTACTTGGAGGAGAAGAAAAACTTTTGGCCTGGCGGCCCTGGCCGTGACAGTGTGGATGACGTCCGCGGAAGCCCGGGGGATGGTGATGACGCCATTGATGGCGCATTGGTGAGTCGGTGACCCGGCTGTTCCACGTGGACCACGGACCTGTAGGTGTGACTTTTTTTCTCTCTCTCTAGTTGGAAGGGGTGGCCTTCCACCGGGCCTGCATCATCTGGGAGAACTCCACCAGCTTCTCCGTCTCCGGAATCACCTCCTTCACCGCCTCGTCGGCACAGAAGCGGCGGCCCACGCGGCCAGCTGCGGGGTCCTCGCCTCGTCCTGGATCATTGTCCCGTACATCTTCTCGGTGGCGCGGATCCAGCCGAGGTAGCAACCCAGGGCGATCCCGGTGGGCGGGGGGAGAGCAGGAGGGAGAGGTGGGGGCCGTCGCAGGTGAGAGAGGGGAGGGGGACGGGATGGTTCTGTCTGTCTCTCTCATAGAAATGTACTTTTGACTTTTATACGTTAAAACGAGTTTGGTCAGTAAATTCTTAAAATATTCATAGATATAATTACAATATTCGATATATATCAAAAATCTTACTAATAGTACAGAAAAAATGAGTGATAAATACAAATATAATGTATTATATATAAATGTTCTTAAAAGTTCATGTTTACACGTTGTTGAATTATTTTCGTTAGAATATACTTTTTCTGCTTAGTACACTTTCAATTGGCCAGGCGCATTGAGCAATGGCATCTAGGAGCCACTTCCTCGCGTTCTCGCCTGCGGTCCTGAGGTGAACAACGAATGTGCAAAATAATATGCTGCATCTACGAGCATTCATCGCTTTGCAGGACCATCGACCTTATTTTTTTCTGAGCACGATTGCGCTTTGAACGCTGCAAGATCCCGACGACCCCTCCCGAATCCTCCAAATCTTCTCCAGAGTGTTAGCTTCCGCTGGTTCTTATCTTGGATCTCCATTGGAAATTGTAAAACGATCAGATAGCAGGCCACTCATAGCTGCCTTCTAACGTCCGGTGGTTGCTGGGAGTGATGGAATTACTCCAAGAATATCAGGGGTAGCTGCAGCTGTAGTTACAGAAGGAGGAAGAGCAAAGAGGGGTATCTGGAAAGCAGATATCGGGGGAAGAACAGAATTCACAGAGGAGGAAGAAGTAGAAGAAGATGTGGAGGAAGACATGGTGATGCCAAGTAAGATTCTTATTGATAGCTATCTTCATATCCAGTTCTATTGTCGACGTCCTATTTAAAGGGCCGTGTCCTCGAGTTTATAGAAATTCAAATATAAAAATAGGCACTAATTACCCACATCTATATTTCATTTGCAACGGCTCGTGTTGAACTTTCTCCTTTTATGGTCGTTGAACCGGCCCAACGTTCCCCGGCCGCGGTCGATTGTCTCTGCCTTTAAGTTGACTCCCCAAACAGCCGTAGGGAGAACTGCCGATACGTATCAACTATCCCCCAGGGAGAATCTACCTCGTCCTCGAGGTTGGTAGTGGGATAGCGTTGCTAAAAAGTGGAATAGTCCATCCATGTAGCTTTTATGTCGGGAACGTTCTCCCAAGAAATGAGGACTTGCGGGATAGCTTGGTTATGTCGTTTAACCAGTCGGCGCTGAAGAATTCGGGCTGGAATTCTGTCGAACGCACCATACAAATGGGGTAGTGGTATTGGGTACACTGGGTGTGGGCCATGTTTCCTTTTCAGGTGAGAAACATGAAATATATGATGGATGCAGGCCTCTTCAGGCAATTCTAACTGGTAAGCCACTTTACCATAGCGTTTGACAATTTGGTAAGGTCTGAAGTAGCGGGCATAAAGCTTATGACAATGGCGATGAACCATGGAATCTTGGCGATAGGGTTGCAATTTCAGATAAACCCAATCTCCCACTTGATATTCAACATCAAGGCGATGTTTGTTGGCATACTTAACCATTCGGTTTTGGGCCGCCCCTAGGTTATGTTGGAGTTCTTGTAGGATATCCTGTCTAGAACGAAGTTGGACATCCACTGCATTGTTATCTGCTATCCCTGGTATGTAAGAAAGGAGTGTTGGTGGAGGAACTCCATAAATTGCTTCATAGGGTGTCATTTTGATGGCGGAATGATAAGTGGTGTTATAATAGTACTCAGCCCAACATAACCAATCTGCTCAAACAGCGGGTTACTGACAACAGAAGCAACGTAAATAGGTTTCCAAGCAGCGATTTACTACCTCCGATTGGCCATCCGATTGTGGGTGGTATGCAGTGCTCATGTTGAGGAGGACTTGTAAGGTAAAAATTTCCTTCCAAAAGTTACTGCAGAAAATGGGGTCTCTGTCAGAGACTACGGTAGCAGGGAGCCCATGCAACCGTATAATCTCTTTGGTGAATAACTGAGCAATGGATTGGGCTGTATAGGGGTGTTTCAATGGTAGAAAGTGCCTGTACTTAGAAAGACAGTTGACAACTACCATAATGGATGTCCAATTGTGAGATTTAGGGAGCCCATCAATAAAATCCATATAGAGGGATGTCCATGTTTTCTATGGAATAGGTAGAGGCTATAGCAACCCCGAAGGTGGCTGTGTAATATATTTACTTGTCTGACATATGTCACATTCCCGAATGAACTTTTTAATATCAGAGGTCATATTTTTCCAATAGAAGCTCCTTCTGATATTATGCAATGTTTTATGGAATCCAGCATGGCCCCCAATTGGAGAAAGGTGGAAGGTTTGAAGGATCCGTGGTATGTATGAATGAGTAGACTGTAGAAGGATCCTTCCCTTAAAATATATGAGGTCACCTTTGAGACTGTAGAATTGCTTGTCCAATTGGCCTGCTTCCCATTCTTGTCTTCACTGTTGTAATATGGGGTCAGTGACGTAACTGGCCTTTAACCCTTCCAGCCAATTAGGAATGATAACAGAGATTCCACACACAAGTGTTGTATCTGATTGTCTGGACAGTGCATCAGCAACAATATTAGAGCGGCCTTGTTTATATTCCAGGGAGAAGTTAAAGCCCATGAGTTTAACAAGCCATCTCTGTTACTGTGGGGTAGTGATTTTCTAAGTAAGGAGGTGTTGAATACTCTGGTGATCAGTCTTAATAATAAAATGTGTACCCAGTAGATAGTGCTTCCATTTATGGATAGCAAAAATAACGGCAGACAATTCTCTATCATAAGTGGACAGAGCTTGCTGTGCAACAAGGAAGGCCTTGCTAATATATGCAATTGGATGATGATGTTGTAACAATACAGCACCCATGTTTGTAGATGACACATCACATTCGATAATAAAAGTTTGTGTAAAATCTGGAAGAAACAGAACTGGAGTTGTTGTTAATGCTTGTTTTAAGAACAAGAAGGCAATATCTGCATGTGAAGTCCATTTAAATCTGACATCCTTCTTAATAAGGCTGTTAATGGAGCAGCAAGCAAGCCATAGTCCTTTATAAATTTTCTGTAGTAGCCAGGTAAACCCAAAAATCCCCTCAATTGTTTACATCCCTTTGGAATGGGTCATTCCTGGATAGCCTGGATTTTGTCTGGGTCCATGGAGATAGTGCCCTGGGAAATGATATGTCCCAGATAAGAGATAGAAGATTGCCCAAAGGGGCATTTAGACCACTTAACATAAAAAGTATGTTGTTGTAATGCTATGAGGACATCTTGTAAATGATGTAAATGCAATTCCCACTCTGAACTGTAAACCAATATATCATCAAAAAAAATCAATACAAATTTTCGTAGATAAGGCCTGAATAAATCATTCATTAAACTCTGGAAAGTGGCTGGGGCATTAGTAAGGCCGAAAGGGACAACCAAATATTCATAATGACCGGTATGTGTAGAGAAGGCCGTCTTGTCAATATCCTCTGGGCGCATCCGGATTTGATGATACCCGGATCTCAAATCCAATTTGGTAAAGAAGGTGGCTTGGCTAAGCTCATCTAGTAAATCTTCAATGACAGGGATTCGGTATGTATGTTTCACAATATTCTTATTCAACTCCCTGCAATCAACACACATACGCTAGGAGCCATCTTTCTTTTGAACTAGCAAGACTGGCGAAGCAAATGGACTATGACTAGTCCGAATAATCCCATTCTTCAATGATTCTGCCAGTGTCTGTTCAATGACAGTCTTGTGATGTGGAGAGTATATATATGGAGTCAATGAGATAATTTTAGTTTCATCAATCAATTGAATACGATAGTCATAGCTGCGAACAGGTGGAAGCCCCACAGGAATATCAAAAACTGATTGGAATTGTAATAATAACTCTTCAATGTCTGGTTTATCAATAGCAGAGATGTCCATGTGTGCATGAGTGTGGGATTCCTCTGATGAATTACCACTGAATATTTGGCAGACATAAATGGCATGGACAGAAGATAATCTATGTGACAGTTCAGGTAAAGCTGATAGCTGAACGTCCATGTCAGTGATACCTTGTAAATGATAAGAGGTATCCTTGATAGTGAATTTCATGGACAGGTTGGCAAAATCCCATCGAATGATACCCAAAGTTTGAATCTAAGCTGATCCCAATATGATATCAAATGGAGAGGTGTCCATCAATAAGAAATCCAGTAACAAGTGGAGTTTGCCAAGGTGCAGAGGTACTTGAGTGACATAACCTCTAATTGGACACTGATTTCCCTCTACTACAGTAGCAGACATACCCTCCACTGGTTTAATTGGGAGGCTAAGTTGTTTTGCAATATGTAGGTCCAACAAATTATGTGTTGCTCCTATGTCAATAAGAGTCAATACTGGGACTGAAGCAATGTATTCGATTAATTGCATAGTGGAGAAGGGTTGGTAAATAGTGCTGTGCATAGCTGTCGGGGGTGTCACCAAGGAAATTGTAATGGAATTGACTGTGGCGTTGATGTCCTGTGCAATTTCTATAGCTGGCGAGGAATCTGCCTCAACATCATTCATTTCGGGAATATAAACTAGGTGTACTGAAAATGCACGATGATGTTTGCATTTATGGCCTTTTTCCCATTTATCATCACACATATAGCATAGGCCTTTCCTTTTGCGACCGTCCAATTGTTCTAGAGAATAACGTCGAACAGTTGGACGATTAGTCATAGGGGGCAGAGAATTAGATTCCATGTGTAGCCGAGGGTTGGAAGAAGTGGTCTACAGACTTAGGTTTTTTGGATGCCAACCTTGCTGCGGCCATTGCTTCATCTAAACTATGGGGTTTCTGAAGCAAAACTTCATAACGTAACTCTTCTGATAATCCCCCCATAAAATGTGCTAGTAAGTGTTCATCCGGAATGCCGTCAATCTCATCACATAGGCGCTCAAAATTAGCTTCATAATCTTCCACAGATCCTATTTGATGCAATTGCCTTAACTCAATACGAGGATTAGTCCAGTCTTTCTTCCCAAATTTAGCTTCCATGGCTGTCATTAACTCCTGCCATGTAGTAAACTACTGAGTCTTATAGACTCGACAAAACCACCGCAATGCTCGATCAAGAAAATAATATTGAACATGTAGTAACATTTGCTCATGGTTCAATTGATAACAACGAAGATATAAATCTACTTTGAACTTCTAGTCTTCAAAATTAGATACATCAAACAGAGGTAATTCTAGGAGTTTAGGCCTAGGTACCTGAACTGATGGAGGAGCTTGTGGTATCAATTCTGGAAATCGAGTCGGTTGCACAAAAATCGGCTCTCATATAGCAGTTGTAAGTTCCAATGCTTCAAGCTTCTGTGATAGCTGATCTAGACGATGATCTGTGGTAGCTGCAATCTGAGATAGAGCTTGCCGCATCGAGATCTGAACAGCTTGCTGAATTGATTGTTGAAAGAGGAGGAGTTCATCTGGTGCTAGCAATCTTGAAGGCTGAGGGTTGTCCAAGGCGGGGGACGCCACCAAATTGTTAGCTCCCGCTGGTTCCTGCCTTTGATCTCCTTCAGAAGTTACAAAATGATCAGACAGCAGGGCACTCATAGCTGCCTTCTTCCGTCTGGTGGTTGCTGGGAGTGATGGAATTGCTCCAAGAACACCAGGGGTAGCTGCAGCTGTAGTTACAGAAGGAGGAAGAGCAGAGAGGGGTATCTGGAAAGCAGATATCGGAGGAAGAATAGAATTCGCAGAGGAGGAAGAAGAAGAAGTAGAAGAAGAAGATGTGGAGGAAGACATGGCAATGCCAAGTGAGATTCTTATTGATAGCTATCTTCATATCCAGTTCTATTGTCGACGCCCTATTTAAAGGGCTGGATCGTCGAGTTTACAGAAATTCAAATGAAAAAATAGGTGCTAATTTCCCACATCTATATTTCATTTGCAACGGCCCGTGTTGAACTTTCTCCTTTTATGGTCGTTGAACCGGCCTAATGGTCCCCAGCCGCGGTCGGTTGTCTCTGCCTTCGAGTTGACTCCCCAAATAGTCGCAGGGAGAACTGCCGATACGTATCACAGAGTTGGTACTAGATATTTTGTAAGCGTATTTGCATATGAATTGTAGCATTCTAGACCTAGTAACTCAAAATAAGAATCATTATCTCTAAAGATTCATTTAATTAAAAAAAGAGAGGAAGTGTTCATCGAAGAAGGATATGTAATCATCCGTGGAAGTCTGCACACACCAGAAGAACACTGTCAAAAAGAGTCATGGACGTTATTTTATGGGACAACCATCCGATACTTAAGTAAGGATCGAGTTACGTGGAGATCGATAGGGGATAGAACTGAGAGAGGAGGATGAGAGCATAGTGATCAAGTCTGGAGTGGGGATGAGACTCTCAGAGTTGCTCGCTACGCCCAACGGGTGATCGGAGAGTGCTCGCAGGGCTAATGGCATGCTCGGAAGCGGATCGAGGCTCTTCTCTGTAGATGGCTCTCTCTGTCGGTGTGGGTAGGCGCATGTCTCTATTAGTTTGTCTGCGTGTCTGTGTGTAATGCCTCGGGTTTTTCATATCCTTGTTCATGGGTCCCATATCTGATTTCTTGGAGTGTCTAACTCTGTTATGTCTAAAATTTTGTTTCGGACATCTTTCATGTTCGGATCGGCGCGATCCGGAGTTGTTTCGGAGGCCCGAAAGCGTTCCGCGGCTTTTCCGCGTGTATTTTTCGATTCCCGGTGTGTGTTTCGGTAATTCCTTCGGAACCTCGTTGCGGGTGAACCGGGCCGTTCACCTAGGCGAGTGTGGTACCGTTGCGATCGGTGCGTTCCGAGGATCGCGGAAACGTGATTTTCCTATTTTTGGTATTTTTCGGATTTTCCTATATATATAACCCTTTTCTCTCTCTCCCCTCTCATTTCTCTCTTCCCTCCCTCTCTCTTCTCACGCTCTCTCCTCTCTCCCTCTCTCTCCGACGGCTGACGGGGTGGAGCGTGGGCTAGGTGGGGACAGCACGGGCGAGGCACGGGCGAGGATGGGTGAGGATCGAGGCGGTGGAGGCACGGTGAAGCTCGGCCGTGGGTTCGTAGAACGGCGAGGCTTCAACGGCGTTTTCTTCGTAGATCGGCGTCCACGGTGCGTCGAATCTTCGGTGGAGGTAGGGAGATGGACCCTCAACTCGCGTACTTCATTTCTCACGAGTTTTGTAGGCCGTGGTGAGCCGAGCGGGCTTATTCGAGGGATTTGGGGGAAAACTCATGTTTTTGGGGTGTGAGTCGGATCTCCCGTTTTACGGTGTTTTTGGCCGATCCAGGGGTTTAGATGTATGTCTAGGGGCTTGGGGAAGGTTTCCCCTTTTGTTTCCCCTTCACCTGGGGGTGAACGGGGCATGGAATGTGTTTTTCTGCGGTTTTCGCCATTTTTCGGGCGCGGATTGAGAACGCGCTAGTCTCAGGTAGCGCGTTCTTGAGGGTCGCGCCGCCCCGATAGGGCGCGTTCATCGGAGAAGATGAACAGTTAGGCAGTTCCTGTTGCACTAGGTGATCCTAGCGCAATCTGTCCTGGTCGTGCTATAGGTCTATAGCGCGATCTGTCTTGTCGCGCTACCAATGTATAGCACGTTCTGTTCTGAACGCGCTATGCGAGGGTAGCGCGATCTTGAGGGGACCAGTCGGGCCGCCGAGGGCGGGCAGTCCACGGTTGATTGCTCTCCCCTTGGGCCGTGTGTGTCCCGGACACCCCGTGGAGTTCCATGACCGTGTCTTTGGATGTCCAGAGGTTCCGTTTACCTCGATTAGTGTTCCCGTGGGTTTAAGGGTCCGGGTGACCTTCTAGCGTTCCGATTGTGTTGTGTTGGTCTCCGGTCAACCCGGTTGTGACCCAGTGGTCGACCTTTGGCCTCGTGAGTGTCCCGGACACCCCGTGAGTTTCGTTACCATATTTTTGGGGTGTCTGCAGGTACCGTGCTATCTCGATAAGCATGCCCGTGGGCTTGGCGGGTCCGGGTGACCCCAGGTGTTCCGGGCTTCCGTGTTCTTGCTAGATCGAGTCACCGTGTATTGGTGTGAGTGCGGTGAGGTTTTCCCGCAAGTCGTTGCTTCTCTGGAAGGTGGCTTCAGAGTGGGCCAAGCGTGTGGCCTTGGACGGTGAGTCCAGTCTCCCAGCCAGGGGCTGGAGGTTTCTTAAGTTCCCTCCTCGAGGGATGGGTCTCGGCAGTTGTGAACTGCCTTGTGAGTCTTCCCATCATTGTTTTGGACCTAGGGATTAGGCCAGATTGACGGCTCAGTGCTGTCATATGCAACGGTCTTGACCCCGAGTCTTGTGACTCAAAGGTCGTTGGGTTTAGTAGGTCTAGTGGGCCGTCCAGAGTCGGGTGACTTTGAGCCACCTGTTACTCCGTGTTACTCGCAATGGGTGCGTGCATGGTTTCCAATGTTCACGTTCTGTGACACGTCCACTAGTCGTACCTTCCTGCGCACGCGAGTCCGGACCCACCTGGGAGTGGTGGAGAGCGAGACCCAGTGAGAGGCGATTTTTAGGCTGGTTTCCGTAGGGCCCCTTGCCTTTGCCACCAAAGTCCAGTGGGGGGGAAAACCAGCTAGAGGACCCGACCTAGAGCAGATGGTCTGTGTGTGCACACGTAGTTGGGGGCTTAGGACACGCGCTGACAAGCGTGACCCCAGCTAGCCCTTGTTGCGTGTCTGAGTCTCACTCCCGGGGCGTTGTAGCTAGACACTTGTGACGCGATGTAAGACGTCAGGGGATGCATCCGGTCGTTCTCCTAGTGGGCGGTGCTCCTGTCACGTGACGTGAGTCGTCGTGTATAGGGTTCTGTTTCCGTCCGTGAGACGGGACTTCGTGAGTGGTTTCGGGAGTGTTCCTGGAGTCGAGGTCTGGGGTTTCCGGTGAGCATCACCGAGAGCCTTTCCCCAGACGGCGTTGTGTTCACGACGGTGAGGTCGTGACCGTGTTCCCCGACCGTGTGATTTTGGCTCGGGCCCTTTCTGAGGCAGGCCCCCGTTACGGAGGTATCGTGGCGTTTCCCTAGTAGCACGGCTAGGGCGGTTCGTGTCTGGTGGTCCCCGATCATGGAATCGGGTGGTCAGGTGCGTGGCTTGGTTGTCCCCCGACGGGAGACTAGGTCATGTTTTCTGGTACAATAGGAGTAGCAGTAGTGTCGGGTTCCGACCGGCCGCCGGGTTTACTGTTCCTACTGTTGCGGTTGCTCTTGTAGCCTTCCTTTCCGCTACCGCCGTTGTTTCCGGTTGGGGTTCCGCGGGATCTCTGCTGAGTCTCTGCTTTGGAGTCTCATTCCCTGCTTTTCAGGTGTGGCGGTTCTTCTTCCTCGAGGTTCGAGGGCGCGGTGCGGAGGTTCTTAGTTGCCAGCTTGCCGGGCCGAGTGTTTACTTGGCATGTGGTATGTTTTACTACTTTAGACTGTACTTTCTGTTGGACTGGACTCTGTTGTAGTCGTAGTCATTTATTTAATTCTGTTAATTATTGAATTGTCCTGCTTTATTTCCTATTTCTTTGTACCTCCACACTCCTTTTTAGCCCTTCCGAGCCCTCCCGGCTCGTGGGCAGCGGTTCGAGTCTCGGGTTATCGGGCCTTCCCGATAATCGGATTCTCGGGTCGTTACAGTTGGTATCAGAGCGTGGTTGTGGACGTACATGGGAATTCGAGATATTGCAGTGATCAGAGTCCGTAAGGTCCAGTACAGTCGGTAGCTGGCATCGGGTTTTGTGCATGTTTTTCGCTTGGTTTCTCATGTAAGAGCTTGAGTGTGTGGCGTTGGCGCCGTGAATGCGGTTGCTATCTCGTTGGAGTGTCGGTGCGGGGCCCGAGGGACATGATGGAGAGACCTCTTCCCGATCAATGGTGGCCCCGGTCGTACTGCGTTGGGCAGAGTTTGCCGGCAAGCATGTTGCGGTGGTGCTTCGTTCGAGGAATTTGCAGCGAGGTCAGGTGGCTGGCGAGGACTGTTCGTCGTTAAGTGGCCGTGAGCGTGCTCTGAGGGAGTTGTTATAGAGTCTGGCCACTCCAGCTTGAGGATTATCCAGCCCCTGATGCGCTGAGGTTGTGGTTTGAGGTGTTGGAGCGGGTGCTCTGGTCGAGAATTGTGCTCGAGTGAGCGGAAGGTTTTCTGTTGAGCTGTTGATTTGTCGAGCCCGATGTCCTTGTCATGCTCTATGGTGTCAAGAGTGACGTGTCGGTCCCTATTGTTTTTACGGATTTCGAGGCAGGATTGGGCTGTGGTGTCCCAGTAAGTCTTGCTCCTGCACTCTTGTGTGCGAATGGGTTATGTTCGCCCATGATTTGGCTCGAGATGAGAAGGTTCCGCAGTGAGTTTCGGGACTCGAGGATGAGCGTCGGCAGTTGTCGGTTATGGCTCGTGTTGCGGCTCTTGGCGTGGCGTGTTGCAGTTTGGGGAATTGCAATGGTGGCGCATCGAGAGATGTCGTGATCGTGGTCCGACGGGACACTTGGTAAGTGTTGTCGGAGGAGCTGACCTGACGGAAGGGACGGCTTTCTTGGTGCTGGAAGGTGCTGTTCCCAGCATGCGCGAGGCTCGAGGTCAGATCGAGTGTGAAGTTTTCCCTCCGTTGGTCGGAAGTGTATTGAGTTCTTCCCTTGGTTGGAGGAGATCGCGGTTGGTTAAGGTTCATCGTCTTGCGCTGTGTGTCTGGATTGGTTGGCCTTCGTGCGCCATGAAATCCGTGCGAGACACGTCCCACGTTTTGGCAAGGTGGTTGCCTGTGAGAAGCGTTGCCCGTTCCCTGATGTGTAAGGGTGTTGGCGCTGTTCCAGAAGGACGAGTGCCGGCTGGGCAGTGTTTTTGAGGTTTGCGGTTGGTGTTGTGGTTCCCGATGTGCGAGGATCGGAGTCTGCGGGGTTGCAGATAGTTGTCGAGTTGGTGGATCTCGAGTTGTCGATGTAGTGGCTGTGTGTGTATCAGAGTGCGTGGATCGTAGCGTTGGTCGCTGCGGGTGGATTTCTGAAGAAGTGTAGAGCAGCGGAGGGTTGGTTCATCGGTGTGTGTTGTCTCCAGCGGCGTGAGACGTGTTGTTGCCGTGCTGTTGCTTGAGATATTGTGGTTTATGGCACTGGCAGGTGGAGAGTTGGGGAAATCTACTGGCGAGGTTGCCGCATGAGTACCTTGTTCTTATATTGGATATTGATCCTCAGTTTGCGGCCAGCAAGGGAGGATTCCCCGTAAGTCTGAGTCGAGTGACGTGAAGACCGAGGGGAGATGGAGTCGTTTGGTTTCGTCGTACTCCCCTGAGAGGGTAGAGTTGGCATGATGATAGGTCTGGATGTGGTGTTGGTCTGTGCGTGAGTCAACAGAAGGCCTGTAATGAGTTGAATCGTGCCTGCTGGGCCAGTGGAGGTTTCCCGTTGGCGAATGTCTGGTGACCAGTGGATGGCATTTCACAGACAGAAGATGCTGGTTGTAGGGGCTCGAGAATGGAGAGAACCGCGTGCCAGCGAGGCCTTTGGTGGCCGTTTTCTGTGATGTGTTTTTTACGGATGGGATCTAAGCTTTGTCGAAGTTTGAGTTTTGACATAGTTGGTCCCGTGCTGTCGTTGGCATTTGGCTTGCCTGGAGGGAGCTGGTGGAAGCTCAGTGATTGGTTGCCCCTGGTGCAGGGTGTGAGATCGGCAGCGGGTTGTGAAGCTGGCGTTTGGTTGGTCCGCCGAGCACGGGTGTTGACCGATGGTTGGTTTCATGTTGGCTGAGGTGATACCAGACTGGTGCCTTTGTGTTATGCCTGCTCTGGTGGCCGATGTGTGTGCGGTGTGCGGAGCGTGGCATTGTTCGTGATTATGGTCTGGCCGTATCCCTCCTGATTGGTGCTTTCGCGTGAATCGAGATTTTTTGTGATGGGGCTCTGACAGCGTTGTCAGTTGGTGGAGGTGTTCTTCCCCTGTGACTTGGTGCCAGTCCTAAATTTCGAGGATAAAATTTCTTTAAGGGGGGAGGGCTGTAATGTCCCGGGTTTTTTAGATCCTTGTTCGTGGGTCCCGGATCTGGTTTCTCGGAGTGTCCGACTCCGTTGTGTCTAAAATTTCGTTTCGGACATCTTTCGTGTTCGGATCGGCGCGATCCGGAGTTGTTTCAGAGGCCCGGAAGCGTTCCGCGGCTTTTCCGCGTGTATTTTCCGATTCCTGGTGTGTGTTTCGGTAATTCCTTCGGAACCTCGTTGCGGGTGAACCGGGCCGTTCACCTAGGCGAATGTTGTACCGTTGCGATCGGTGCGTTCCGAGGATCGCGGAAACGTGATTTTCCTATTTTTTTGTATTTTTCAGATTTTCCTATATATATAAGGGATTTTTACATAAATACCCTCTTAAATATTGGTTATGCCAAATATACCCTTCATATAGTCATATTATCAAAAATATCCTCTAAATACTATAAATGATTACGGTTATACCCCGTAGTTCTTTTCCGTTAGAGATATATAACGAATATCGTTAAATCCTCTAAAATACCTAAAATACCCCGCGTTTAACTTCCGTTAAAGATACGGAATGGTCTTCTTTCACCTCCCGACATCTTCACAATGCGAACGATAGCCTCCCCATCTCAGGCGGCCGACCGACAGGGTCCCCATCACAGGCGGCGGATTGGCTGGGCTCGAACCCATGACGACACACCCCGGAATGGACTCGAAAGACGCCGTCGAAGAAGCCTGCCCAACTCATGCCCACGGTAACACACGCTCTGTGGAAGCCTCCCCATCTCACCCCCCCTTAACGTCACGGCGGCACACCCTCTGTGTAAGCTTCCTCATCTCACCCCCCCTCAACGTCACAGTGACACATCTCAAACCCGATTGCGCCGACGCTTCGAAGAAACATCCCCATCTCACCTTGGTACACCCTCTATTAGGGCGGCACACCCTCTGTCGAAGAAGTCTCCCCATCTCACGGCGCCTTCCACCTTAAGAAATCCGGTGACATATCTCGGGACCATCTGGGGCTGAGCAGCCAATGTGCGCTGGCCCTGAGGTGCAGGCTGACGGCGAGGTTAACCCACGATCACTGTCCGGTAGATTTCAGCGGCGGACAAAGAAAATGAGTGATACGACCACTGGACAATCTAGTATTAGACGTTCATTAAATACATCGGAGTGTTATGAAGTTCCACAATGCTATTGTAGGAAAAGATGTAGGATATACATTTCGTCTCAAGAAACAAGCAGAGGTAGAAGATTTTATCGATGCGCAAGGTGGAAGGTAAGAAGTGCACAACGTATTCGACGTAATTTCTTATATATCTTTCATGAATTTCTAACTGAGAGATCATATATATATATATATATATATATATATATATGTGTGTGTGTGTGTGTGTGTGTGTGTGTGTGTGTGTGTGTGTTTACAGGAGGACGATTGTTGTGGCTTTTTTGTTTGGGTTGATGATGTGCATCATAATACCGTGGACTTGAAGCATCAAATAATTTCTATGGAATCATCGATCGAGAAGAAGTTGACTATGTTGGAAGAGAAAACAAACCAGACGGCAACCCTCTTTCTCACGATCCACACACGAGATCAGAACAGAGAAATAAGGAAATAATAGAAGAAGAAGAATCACACAAGAACACAGGGATTTTTACGTGGTTCGAAGGCAAGATGCCTTCCTACGTCCACGACCACAGCAGGAATCCACTATTCATCACCCACCAAGTTACAATACAAGGAGAGAGCCCATCCTTTTATACTAAGAGATTAGTGCGTCATTAGTCATGGTATTAAGGACAATAATACCCCTGATGAGCAGAAATCCTCTTCCGGGGTACATTAGACGTGCATGCTCGCCTGTCTCCAAGGACGCCCTCCTGAGACCGAGTATGCCCTCCAGCGACTGCTAATGCTCCCCTACCACCAGTCAGATCAATGCATTGCCAAGATAGGGTCGACGCATTGCCAAGACAAGGTCGACGCACTCTAAGTGACATCGAAAATGCCTTGAGCCCGCAATACATGCTCCCCTGGCATTGAAGATGCTCCCCTAGAGCAGCGATTGCTCCCCAGAGACAGCATGTGCTCCCCATGCTCCCCTGACGCTGGTGATGCTGTCCAGAGGCCATAGATGCTCCCTTGAGACTTCATATGCTCCCGTGCGAGAACGCACAAAGACATGACTACATGCTCTCCTGAAGTAGCGATTGCTCCCTTGACGCTGAGAATGCTCCCCAGAGGTAGAGTGTGATCCCGTGCAGAGGCGCACGATGAAGAGTTCTAACTCCACACTCTAACAGACTATGCTAGAGAGAAAAATTGACATAATACAAGCCAAGATAGACATGACAACCGATGCTAGTGGAAGAGGGAATGACTTACGATTGAAAATGGGATTTAAGAAGATAGTAACGCCCTTACTGGGGCTGGGCATTCTGTACTTTATCTTTCACTACATTTGGTAAATGGACCTATAACAAGTGAATTAGAGGTGTCACTGTTTGTAATGGGTAAAGAGATTAGGATGGGATTATGTGTCACTGTTTGTAATGGTTTAATGAAATTATCTAAATGTCAAAATAGTTGGTTGGACTGGACATTTAGTGTATTGCCCGTTATGGCAGAATGTCTAATATGTAATGTGACACTGATGGAAGGGCTTTTAGTGTATTTTCGTATCTAATTGACATTCTGAGTGGATGCTCGCCTGTCTCCAAGGATGCCCTCCTGAGACCGAGTATGCCCTCCAGCGACTGCTAATGCTCCCCTACCACCAGTCAGATCAATGCATTGCCAAGACAATGTCGACGCATTGCCAAGGCAAGGTCGACGCATTGCAAGTGATATCGACATGCCTTGAACCCGCAATGCATACTTCCCTAACGCCAGTGATGCTGTCCAGAGACCATAGATGCTCCCCTGAGACTTCATATGCTCCCGTGCGAGAACGCACAAAGACATGACTACATGCTCTCCTGAAGTAGCGATTGCTCCCTTGACGCTGAGAATGCGCCCCAGAGGCAGAGTGTGATCCCGTGCAGAGGCGCACGATGAAGAGTTCTGACTCCACACTCTAACAGTTGGCACTCTCACAATCTGAGCAAGGTGGTTGTTGTCTGATATTAGCAATAAATCTTTCTTAATCAAATCACCAATTCATATAAACACTCAAACCATTCATATATAAACTCACATAACATATTCCCAAATTAATCACAGAAGTAGGTTCACAGACCTGTTCATAGAACCTGTTCACATAATACTTTTCACAGAACCTACAAGACAATCATTCACATATAAACTCACAAACCATTTACAGAAGTTGTTCACATAATGCAATTAATCACAGAACCTGTTCACAGAACATGTTCACATAATGCAATTAATCACAGAACATGTTCACAGAACCATTCACAAATATCACAGAAAGCCACATTTCACAGCAAAAGTGTCATTGTCACAGCAAGATGACAACTTCACATATTAAACTCACAAGACACAAGTTTAAAGTTACAAAAGGATCTCTAAAGTAAATAGTGTCATTGTCACAGCAAACATGCCAACTTCCACATTAAACAGCCAAATTTTTAAAGATAGTCATAAAAGGACACATGCCAACTTCAACTTCAACCCAACCCTACACATTTCTGAACCTAGAATTCACCACCCGGCCACGGCCCCGAGCAAGAACTGTAGGAGCCCTACTCTGCACTGGGATAGAACTTGAGGAAGATGTCTGGGAGGGAATTGCACTAGATCCACCTGCAGCACTGGAATTAATTTGATTGGTTGAGTGGAGGCCTTCTTCTGCAATACTAGTTCTCCCTTCCACATTAGCTTGCCCTGTCAAGCTCCCCTGTGAACATAATGCACAAATATAAGGATTACATTTTATAGTAACAAGGAATTTAAATGGATCATTTACAATGATGAAATGGTAATGTAAAAAGACTACCTGACCCTGTGTTTGACTTGATGTTTGGTTAGGACCCATTTGCTTTCTAGGCCTACCAGGAGGCCTCCTGCATGACATAATTATGTATGAGTGCTAATTAAATTACTTTCATATACAAAAGTGTGCCATATATTATTACCTTGCTTGTGGAGTAGAAGTTTGACCCAATGTTGAGACTGGATTCTTACATGTCTTTGCATGATGTCCAAATTGACCACACCTTTTGCACTTATGGGACTTTGTAATTTTTTTGGTTTCATCTGGGTCTCTGATTCTCTTCTTTTTAGGTCTTCCCGGTGGACTTCTCACAATGGCGGGCAGAACTTTTATTCCAAGTTTAATCCATTGTGTCTTGTCAGGCATAGGACTGATGCCCAAAGCATAGGTGGATTTATAAGCTACCACTGTGTAACATCTATCAATATAATCCTCCCATTTAATACCCCTTCTGCTTGCTAAGAATGCACATGCATGTATGCATGGGAGACCTGTTCTCTGCCAAGCCATACAGGTACAACTTTTCTAGTTCAAGTCTATAACTTCACGTGTTTCTGGACCTGTCACCTGAGCAGTCTCGTTAAATCCTGTCTCCACTAAAAATCCACCCAATTTTCTTGACATGACAGATATGTACTTCCTGGCCCTTGGCACCAAGACATCGGTCCATTTTTCAGCCCTTGACCTCCTAATGTGCATGGTCTTCATCATTTTGGAACGAATAACATCTATGCAGTCCAATATAGGTCTCCAACGTGCATCTGAGATGTAGGCATTGAATGATTCACTTAAATTTTTTGTTATATGATGGCATTTAGCAAGTGGATGGAACTGTGACCTACTCCATACGACTCCCCTCGTAGACACTGATGTCAAATAAGCATGTGCCTGGGGAGAATTTTCTTTTATTTGCATCATCCAGTCCAAGAAATCAACTTCAGTATATGATCTTGCAGCATTCCACAACAGTCTCTTCATGAATTCACCTGGAAATGACTTCTTGAAATTCTTATACAGATGTCTAACACAGACCCTATGCTCAACACCTGAGAAAACAAGCGGGAGCCCTTCTTCTAACCCCTTTTGTCTGTCAGACATGAAAGATAAATCACTAGGCATACCAATGGCCTGCTTCAGAGCATCCAAAAACCATGTCCAGCTATCTCCATTTTCTCCTTCCACTATTGCTATGGCTAGTGGAAAAATTCCATTGTTCCCATCAAACGAGGTGGCAGCTAGTAAGGTACCTCTAAAGATACCTTTCAAGTGACAGCCATCCAAGCCAATTAGGTGCCTGCATCCCAACTTAAAACCCTCAATACAAGCCTTTAAACATATAAACATCCTGAAAAATCTGCCTTTGTCATTTGTCTGATATTTGACCACACTGTCAGGGTTCTTTAACACTAGTTCATGTTTTAGGTCAGGTACTCTGCCATACATTACTTCCCAAGAACCATGGATTTGCTCTAATGCCATTTGCTTGCCTCTATAAACCCGGTGGTAAGGAATGTCCACATGGTATTGAGCATTCAACCTTCTTGAAATTTCTTTCACTGTAACATCTCCTTCAGTCCTAAGCCACCCAATGCATGTACTTGCCACCCACTTCTGAGTGGCCATATGATTCCCAGCCTTATTTGCCCCCGTACAAGTGTGTTCAGATTGAAGGTTCTTTATCTGAAATGTATGGCCATCAGGTAAACGAGAAGCATGCATTCTCCACTTGCATCTCTTCTCAGCACAAACTACTGTGACCCTAGTTGGTTCTGATTTACTGTACTGGACTGCAAATTCATTTTTGATTGCATGCTGGGCAAGTGCTAATATGAATGTATTAATATTGTCAAATCTACTTCCTAAAGACATATCCGGATCATGAATGTTTCGGACAATAGGGGTACCCTCACTGTCCCCTTCCTCCACCTCTATATCACACTCAAAGTCTGAGGAGAAGCAACTATCACGACTGTCATCAGTATAAACCTCATCATCAGATATATCACCCTCCCTAAATAGAGTCTCTGCCTCATTATTGCCTGGAGGCTCAACCTCAACATACTCACTGTCATCTCCTAATGGATTCCAGTCTGGATCATCTTCTGAAGGCATTGCATTTTTTGCATTAGACTTTCTTCTAGTCACAGATGTTACTGTCTTCATTTTTGGATCAGAAGAAGCTAAAGGCACTCCAATATATTGGGTGGCAACATAAAGCACAATGCACAAATCATGGCTATACTTATCAAAAAGAGCAATCACATCCTCATCTGAACTAATTCTCACATATTTCTTAGGACTCGACTTCGGTACTAAAACATAGAAATCAATCGTCTGGTCATGGCCCCATTTGGTGACTTGAGAAGCTAACACTCTTAGTGTGGACGCACTTTTTTCACCTGTTTGCTTCTCTTGTTGGTTTATTCGTTTATTGAGTGTGTGGGCGTGCCAGTCACCGGAGTGACAATTTATTCGGGCTCCGAAGAGCCCATGGTGCGCTCGATCTGACTTCGTCAGACGATTGTGTGGTTCGTGTCGGGACCAAAACCCGCCGCGCCATAAAGGTCACGACGTCATTTACATCCCCCATACGAGGGAACACCCTTGATTAATCACTGGGATTCAGGGCCTCATGGCCAAGAAATTAATTGCATGAAAGGTCCATTACGACGTATTGAAATCCTCATGCGAGGGTGAGAAGGAAACATTCGAGATCGTGTCGGTCATGTGCTGACCATTTAATCCTCGGACGAATGTCCGGCTCGAGAAAAGCGCGATCGTCGCGGGAAGACCGGAGCATATGTATGCCAGGATATGACAATTTATTGGTCAGAAGAACAGAAAATGTTCGGCTAAACCTCGGTCAGAGTGGTCAGAAACCAGTAAATCTGTTGGCCCAGTGCAAGAGCAAGCTGCGACCATACTGCGGTGGGCCCCCCGCGGTCGAAACAGGACTTGCATAAGTGTCATTAATATTTCCGGTGCCAAGGGGCAACGAGGGAATATCCCTTGAATCGGCTGAAAAGCCCTGTGCCCGGAGAAGCGGGCATTTGAAACATGTCGGTCATTCGGGAAGCCGTATAATATTCAGACGGGAGTCCGGCTTGAGAATATTGTAATCGTCGCAGGAGGACCTGAAACATACGTACGCCGGGGTACGGCAAATACATTATTCCGAGATACTGAAAATATTCGGTTAAATCTCGGTTAGTGTAGCAGGAAACCAGCGAGTTTATTGGCCCGGTGCGAAATCGAGTCAAGACCATATCGGGGGCGCCTCCCGTGGTCCAAACGGGGCTCGCGTGGGCAACGTTAATATCTCCGGTGCCAGAGGGCAACGGGGGAGAGTCCCGGGACTAGACTCCATAACCGAAAATATGTTCGAAAGGAGCGGGCTGTAGACCGAGGATATGAGCCAGACGATGACCATGATCGGGATAGGCCCGAGGTCTGAGTGTGGCCTACGGAGGTCTTATTGATATTCCCATGGAAGGAGTCCGGGGGTTGCGAGAGCCGTCTCGTTCTAATTCGGATTCTTTCGGTCACTTGCCGACCTTTTCATGTTCGGGCAAGGGCCCATATTGAAAGTGCGACGTGGGCAGGAATAATCCCGTACAAATGTATGCCGAGTTTATGGCAATTTCAATGAAAGGGCGGGAACGAATCCCGATAGGAACGGGTCGAAACTGATGGGCTATTGGCCCGGAGCAATGCCGACTCACAACCATATCGGGGTAGGAGCCACCGGCTATGCAGGTCGCTCACGTGCCTTTTCATGTTCGGACGTAGGTCCGTAATAAGAACGCGGCGGGAATCGAGGTGAATCCGTTCAAATGTCTGCCGAACGTACGGCAATTTTAGTAGCGGCTCGGAAGGGATCCGGCCGGAGAAATAAGTCCGGTTTAATCGGAATATCAGCCCGAGGCGAGGTTGGGCTATGGCCGTTTCGGGATAATTCCCAAGACTCAGGCCCAACCTGGAAGGGTGGCATCATTGTTCCTTTGGCACCGGGTCACGGGAGAGACGGGGCTGCGAAGCGGATCCCATTGTTTTATTATTATTTAAGAAACGTTATCATTATCATTTGTTAATTTATACATATCTTTGAGTGAATTCTTTATTACTATTTATTCATTTTTCTTGTGATTTATTCATTTACTATTGTTATTATTAGGTTTGTTATTATTTTTGTTCGTTTTATTATCATTCATTTGCTTGTCATTTTTTTTGTTAAGTTTGTTTTTATTATTTATTTATTTTTGTTATCATTTATTTGTCTATTTATCATTATCATTATTTCTTTTAAGCTTATTATTATTATTGCTTATTTCTTTATCATTCTTATTTATTTATTCACCTTTTTTTGAATTTATTATCAATTATTATTGTTATTTAACATTATTGTTTGCTATTATTTCTCTATTTTCTTTTGAGTTTGTTATTATTATCATTATTTAAGTTTTGTATCATTATTTGTTTATTTATTATATTTTCTTTTAGCTTATTATCTTTATTAATATCATTACCTCGGGATGGGTCATGGGAGTGTGCCGCTAGAGGGCCAAGGGAGTGTGCCGCTGGAGGGTCAGGGGAGTGTGCCGCTGAGGGCCAAGGGGTGTACTGCTGGGGGCCAGGGTGCGCCGCTGAGAAAGGGGTGGAAGAGTGTGCCGCTGAAGGGCTGCAGGAGTATACCGCTGAGGGCCTGGCCAGGGTGTGCCGGTGAGGGCGCCAGGAAGCGTGCCGGGGAAGAGTGGCTAGCGGCGCACCGCTGGGGGGTGGCAGGAGCGTGCCGGCGAAGGGCATGGGGAGCCCACTCCTCCTCCGTTTCTTTTAAGGCTTTTCTTTTCTTCTTTTCTGATTTTTATTAAGTTTGCATGGGTTTCTTCTTTTCTTCTCTTGATCAATTTCCATTCTTTCTCCCATGAGGACGAATGTTCGAGTTGTTTAGCTGTTGTTCGATTCGGCTCTCCTTATGTTGATTACGGCTCCCTTGCCTTGGTGAACGCATTTTTACCGTTGTTCTTTTCGTTTGTTTGTGGTTTCCTTTTAGACCTTTTAATTTGTGTTGTTGTTCCATTTGTTTGTTGCTTCCTTTTGTCTTTTTGATGTGTTATTGTTTTTAACAAAAAATTTGGCAGCATCTCCCCTTGACCCGAGCGTAAGGGAGATACAGGGAACGCGCCCACAAGGAGTGGCGGAACTCGACAACTGGAGGTGGGCACCCGAGAGCAGCAACACCTTAATGAAACCTCGGAAAACTCAAAGAAAACAGAGGACCAGAGACCTCCCTAGAGTCGGCTCGGGAGTGCACCGGGCAAGGAGGGACTGGTGATTAGTGTGCCGGCCAGGGAGCCTCAGCAGCATGCCGGGCTGGGGGAGGCCGGGGTGTGCCGCTGAGGGGCTGTGTCGGGGAAGGCCAAGGGTGCCGGGCAAGGCGCCCAGGGGCTGTGCCGGCGAACTGGGGTCAAGGCGTGCCGGGCAAAGGAGCTGGACGATGTGCCGGCGAAAGGCCTGGCTAGGGCATGCCGGGGAAGGAGGGAAAAAGGGCGTGCCAGGCCAGGGTCCGAGGGACCGTGCCGGGGGAGGCCCTAACAAGGGCGTGCCGGTGAACAGGCGGCCAAGGCGTACCGGGGAAGGCCCGTAAGGGGCATGCCGCTGGGGGCACAAGTGGGGCGTACCGTTGGAGGCACGGCTGGGGTGCGCCGCTGAGGGCGCTCAGGGGTGACCAAAAGCGAAAATGCCCGGGAGGAAGCAAACCCTAAGAAAAGGAAAAGGGGAAAGGGGCGTGAAACACTGAAGGATGCAAACACGGAAGAAATGCTTTAGAAAGACGTCCAAAATACTTGCAAGCCTTCTACTTTTATTCTCACAAAAGGAGTGCCCCAAGGGAGCTAATACATGGCGACGAAGAAGAAAACAAGGGGGCAAAGAAAGAAAGAAAGAAGATACATTGGGGGGGAAGCACGGACTTCTCCCCTCCCGGACCTCATCCTCTCTCTCTCCCCTCACTCTTCTTCCCTTCCTCTCTTCACGCCGACGGTGGTGGACGGAGCAACGGGGGAGGGAGGCAGAGCCTCCCCTCTTCTTCTTCTTCTTTTCTTTGTCTTCTTCTCTTTTCTTCTCTTTTCTTTTCTGGCAGCTCCCTCTTCTTTTTCTTCTTCTCTTCGCTCAGGTGGCGGTGGACGGAGCAACGGGGGAGGGAGGCAGAGCCTCCCCTCTTCTTCTTCTCTTCGCTCAGGTTGCGGTGGACGGAGCAACGGGGGAGGGAGGCAGAGCCTCCCCTCCTCTTTCTCTTCTTCTCTTCCTCTTCTTCTTCTTCTCTTTTCTTTTCTGGCAGCTCCCTCATCTTTTTTGTCTCCCCTCCTCTTCCTCTTCTTCTCTTCCTCTTCTTCTCTTTTCTTTTCTGGCAGCTCCCTCTTCTTTTTTTTGTCTCCCCTCCTCTTCCTCTTCTTCTCTTCCTCTTCTTCTTCTTCTCTTCCTCTTCTTCTCTTTTCTTTTCTGGCAGCTCCCTCTTCTTTTTTGTCTCCCCTTTTTCTTCTTGAAGCGGGAGTGGTTTTATACTCCCTGCCGCCGGAGCTTTGAGCACGACCGTCGAAGGCGGGAAGCAGCTCCGGCATGATGATCAAGTTTGACTCTTCCGTCCTGGGTGTCAGGGGGCTAGCCTGCGTGGCCCAGTCATTGGTCGACACCTCGGATCGGCCACTGTGCGCCGAAGATGCGTAGGGCATGGGCACCGCGTCGCTTGGCCGTTGAAAATGCCTCACGCTGTGCCGCTGGCGGGCTGAACAAGCGTGCCACAGGAGAGCCAAAAAGGCGTGCCGCTGGAGCCCCAAATGGGCGTGCCGCTGGAGCCCCGGATGGGCGTGCCGCTGGAGCCCCAAATGGGCGTGCCGCGGGAGCCCCAAATGGGCATGCCGCTGGGGCCCCGGGTGGGCGTGCCGCTGGAGCCCCGGATGGGCGTGCCGCTGAAGCCCCCCCAAGGGGGTGTGCCGTTGAAGGCCCTGGGCCGTGCCGCTGGGACCCCAAAGGGGGTGTGCCGCTGAGCAGCCGCAGGGGTGTGCCGCTGAACAGCCCAAGGGGCGTGCCGCTGAGCACCCCAGGGTGTGCCGCTGAGCAGCCCAAGGGGCGTGCCGCTGAACAGCCCAAGGGGCGTGCCGCTGAGCACCCCAGGGTGTGCCGCTGAGGGCTAAATTGGGCGTGTTTCTGAGCCCGTTCTGAACCCGTTATGGACACGAGTCATGGCCTATTTGGCTTTCTTCGAGGCCCACGGATTGTGGGGCCCTTTATGATTGGTTTCTCTTCAATGTCGTGACTCCGGAGACGGCTTCACAGCAATATGCATATTTGGGGAGCCCGGGCGATCAGTCTCTCCGGGGCTTCTTCACTCGGCGCCGTTGTTGACGCGAGGCCGGGCGTGATATTTGGGTGTGCAATTCTTTGGTGTCCACAAATGCCCCCCACCCACGGGTAGCGCGGGCGAAGGATGAGCCGGGCGGTGCCCGCGGGTGTACTTGTCTCTTTTCTCTTCGTCGGTGCCGACGGGGTGTCGATAACTGAAGCAGCATATTGGTCCCTTCATCAGTGCCGGCGGGGCGTCGGGAACTGAAGCAACATATTGGTCTCTTCGTTTCTTCATCAGCACCGACAGGGTGTCGGGGGCTGACCTGGTTTGCTGGTCTCTTGGTCTCTTTATCTCCTCGCCAGCACCTGACAGGGTGTCGGGGGCTGACCTGGTTTGTTGATCTCTTTGTCTCTTCGTCAGTGCCGACAGGATGCCGGGAGCTGACCTGGTTTGTTGTCTCTTAGTCTCTTTGTCAGTGCCGACGGGATGCCAGGAGCTGACCTGGTTTGTTGGTCTCTTGGTCTCTTCGTCAGTGCCGACAAGGTGTCGGGAGCTGACCTGGTTCGTTGTCTCTTGGTCTCTTCGTCAGCGCCGACAGTGTGTCGGGAGCTGACCTGGTTTGTTGTCTCTTGGTCTCTTCGTCAGCGCCGACAGGGTGTCGGGAGCTAGCCTGGTTTTTTGATCTCTTTGTCTCTTTGTCTCTTCGTCAGTGCCGAAAAGGTGCCGGGAGCTGACCTGGTTTGTTGGTCTCTTTGTCTCTTCGTTAGTGCCGACAGGGTGTCGGGAGCTGACCTGATTTGTTGGTCTCTTTGTCTCTTCATCAGCGCCGACGAGATGCCGGGAACTGAAGCTGTATATTGGTCTCTTCATCAGTGCCGACGCGGTGCCGGGGATTGAAGTGATATGTTGGTCTCTTCATAAGTGCCGACGGGGTGCCGGGGACTGAAGTGGTATGTTGGTCTCTTTATCTCTTCTCTTTCTTTTCTTCTCTCTTTTTTCTTCTTCTCTTTTTTTTCTTTTCTTCTCTTTCGTCATCTCCTTTTTTGTCCTTTTTGTTGTTGTTTTTTTTTGTTTCTTCTCTTCTTCCCTTCTTTTTTTTTCTCTTTCTTTTTTTTTTTGAAGAACTCCAGGTGGCTGTTGGCATGGATGCCAATGATATAAGAGTTGTAGGCACAGCGGCCGATAATTGAAAGCTGTTGGCACGGGAGCCAGTAAGTGAGGCCGAAACAGCCAAGGCCGGAAGCAACTGAGATGTTCGTCGTCCGAAGGGACGGAGAGAAGAGTTTGTTTATTCAAAAATGCGCCAGGGATATCAGTTATGAAACCCGGACTCGGGAAAGTGGGTCGTGAGGGCCAAAGTTGGCGTTACGGAAGCGGGCCGTGCAGGCCAGATTCTGGGAAGCAGGCCGTAAAGGGCCAGCGATGTTGGGAAGCGGGCTGCAAGAGCCGAAGTTAGGGAAGCAGGCTACGGGAGCCAGAATTGGGGAGCAGGCCGCGAAGGCCAAAGGTAAGTAGGCTGCAAGAGCCAAAGATATTGGGAAGTAAGCCACGAGGGCCAGAATTGGGAAGCAGGCTGCTAGAGCCGGAATTGGGGAGCAGGCTGTGAAGGCCAAAGGTAAGCAGGCTGCTAGAGCCGAAGTTGGGAAGCAGGCTACACAGGCCGGAATTGGGGAGCAGGCTGCGAAGGCCAAAGGTAAGCAGGCTGCTAGAGCCGAAGTTGGGAAGCAGGCTACAAGAGCCAGAATTGAGAGATTAATGAGCCGCGATGGCCAAAGGTAAGCAGGCTGCTAGAGCCGAAGTTGGGAAGCAGGCTGCAAGATCCGGAATTGGGGAGCAGGCTGCGAAGGCCAAAGGTAAGCAGGCTGCTAGAGCCGAAGTTGGGAAGCAGGCTACAAGAGCCAGAATTGGGAGATTAACGAGCCGCGAGGGCAGGATGTAGGCCAGAAGAACCAAAGTCGGGAAGCGGGCCGCGGAGGCCGCATTGGGGGAGCAGCCTTTACAAGCCAAGGATATTGGGAAGCGGGCTGCAAGAGCCGAAATTATGGGAAGTGGGCTGCAAGAGCCAGAATTATGAGAAGCGGGCCGCGAAGGCCGAATTATGGGAAGCAGGCTACGAGAGCCAGAATTGGGAAGCAGGCCACGAGGGCCAAAGGGAAGCAGGCTATAAAGGCCAAGGGGAAGCAGGCTGCAAGAGCCAAAGCTGGGAGGCGGGCTGTGAAGGCTGAAATTATGGGCAGCGGGCCGTGTAGGCCGAATTTTGGGAAGCAGGCCGTGGAGGCCGAATTCTGGGAAGTAGTCTGCAAGAGCCAAAGATGTTGGGAAGCGGGCTGTAAGAGACGAAGTTAGGGCGCAAGATGCAAAAGCCCAAATTGGGGAAGCGGACTATAGAAGCCGGAGTTGGGAGATTAACGAGCCGTGAGGACAAGAGGTAGGCCATGGGGGCCAAGATTGGGCTCTACGAGCCAGAGCTGAGAAAGTAGGCTTCGCTAGCCGAAATTGAGTTTATCGTATACACATATTTTTTTATTTTTTTTATTATTTTTTTTTATTCAAGCATGCAGGCATTCATTAGCAGGCATAACATAAATATAAGTAAGGCAGCTCCCTCTATAGGGGATAGGATAGGGACATCGCCCGTAATTCGTAGATGCGGCGCGGGCCGCAAGGCACAATTGAGGGGTGGTACACCCGTCAAGAGGATATCGCATGTCTTGCATGCATAGTCTTAATTCACGTATTTCACCCGAGGTAATTCTATGTGACGTGGCAGTGCAAATGTGTGAACAAAGAGCCCTAACCACAGGGATATGCAGGTTTTCCTGGTGACACTCGAGGATCACTTTAGCGCCTACACATATGTTTCAGGCTTTCGACTTTCGGTAGCTTCACACAGCCCCCATCTGTTTATTTTGGTAGCGAATTTCACCGTTCAGCGCGAGTCTCCTCATGTGTCTCAATGGGGATTCCCGGCTACTAGGATTCATCCTCATTATAATTCTATTATAGATTCCACCGTTTAACGCGAGTCTCCTCATGTGTCTCAATGGGGATTCCCGGCTAATAGGTTTCATCCTTATTATAATTCGCTTCACCATTTCGCGCGAGTCTCCTCATGTGTCTCAATGGGGATTCCCGGCTACTCGGATTCACGTTTCTCTCTTTTTTTTCTTTTTTTTTCTCTCTCTCTCTCTCTCTCTTTTTTTACAGTGGGGGTAGACAGCTTTTTCCTCACGATTACCTTTCACGCGAGTGCAGGAATTCAAGCCTCCGTAGAGTGCTAAGAAGAAATTCGGGCAATCCCTATAGTCGAAAGCTATTGAACACATTAAGTGCTAAGTGTGGGAGCGTTGCCTCAGGTTTATTTTGTGAGTTGGGCTTAGCGATTCAGCCATGACTCTTCCCCTTGACGTGGGCACCTGCCATAATTAGGTTCCCTTCGAGCGTATGCCGTGACGTGCGCGCATCCAGAATCGGGGCGATATTATTTAGCAAGGAAACACGGTCCTAGAAAATTTCAAGGATGTGTATTATTCTATATTAAGCAAGCATGCAAACATGGCAATCAAGCATTCTCTTCTTTTGTTTCCGTTTTCTTTTCTTTTTTGTGTTTGTTTTATTTTATTTTATTTTGGTGTTGTTTTTTTATTTTTGTCTGTTTATTTTTGTTTGTTTTTTTTTTTTGCATAAGAAAATATTGTTGTTACGTATAAGTGTAGTGGTAGTAAAGGTATTAGGGAGGTAGACCGCAAAAGGGCTGAGAGGATATTAGGGAAGCGGGCTGCAAGAGTCGAAGTTATGGGATGCGGGCCGTGAAGGCCGAATTCTGGGAAGCAGGCTACGAGAGCCAGACTTGGGAAGCAGGCCACGAAGGCCAAATGTAAGCAGGATGCAAGAGCCAAAGCTGAGAAGCAGGCTGTGAAAGCCGAGGGGAAGCAGGCTACGAGAGCCAGAATTGGGAAGCAGGCCACGAAGGCCAAAGGTAAGCAGGCTGCCAGAGGCAGAATTGGGAAGCAGGCTATAAAAGTCGAAGGGAAGCAGGCTGCAGGAGCTGAAATTATGGGAAGCGGGCCACGAAGGCCGAATTCTGAGAAGCAGGTCGTGAAGGCTGACTCTTGGGGAGCAGGCTGCAAGAGCCAAGGATAATGAAAAGTAAGATAAAAAAAACCAAGGGATATTGGCGAGCGGGCCACAAGGGCCAAAGGTTGGGGGAGCAGGCTACGAGAGCCAACATTGGGAAGCAGGCAACAAAGGCCAAAGGGAAGCAAGCTGCGAGAGCCAGAGATAAGCAGGCCACGAGGGCCGAATTTTGGGAAGTAGGCTACATGAGCCAGGATCTGGGAGGCCTTTGTCGGTTTAACGCCCTGTCGGCGGAAGGTCTAGTCGGTTTAATGCCCCACCGGCGGAAGGTCTAGTCGGTTTAACGTCCCGTCGGCGGAAGGTCTAATTGGTTTAACGCCCCGCCGGCGGAAGGTCTAGTCGGCTTAACGCCCCGTCGGCGGAAGGTCTAGTCGGTTTAACGCCCCGTCGGCGGAAGGTCAAGTCGGTTTAACGCCCCGTCGGCGGAAGGTCTAGTTGGTTTCTATTTGTTGTATGGCTGGAGGTCGGAGGTAAAAGTTTGCCTCGTGACCCTTCTTTCTCTTCTTCTCTTCTTCTTTTGTAGGGAGGCAGGTACGAAGACCATGTTTGCCTCATGTCTCTTTTTCTTTTCTCTTCTTCTTTTGTAGAGAGGTGGGTGCGGAGACCATGTTCGCCTCATGTGTCTTTTCTTTCTTTTCTTCTCTTCTTTTTGTGTGGTGAGGCGGGCTCGAGGACCACGTCTGCCTCATGTGTCTTTTCTTCTTCTTCTTTTGGGTGATGAGGCGGGCTCGAGGGCCACGTCTGTCTCATGTGTCTCTTCTTCCCTTTTCTTCTCTTCTTTTTGTTTGGTGAGGCGGGCTCGAGGGCCACGTCTGCCTCATGTCTCTTTTTTTTCTTCTTCTTTTGTGGAGAGGCCGGCGCAAGGACCATGTGTGCATCATGTCTCTTTTTCTTCTCTTCTTTTTGTGTGATGAGGCGGGCTCGAGGACCACGCCTACCTCATGTGTCTTTTCTTTCATTTTCTTCTCTTCTTTTTGTTTAGTGAGGCGGGCTCGAGGGCCACGTCTGCCTCATGTCTCTCTTTTTTTTTTGTAGAGAGGCCGGCGCAAGGATTATGTGTGCATCATGTCCTTCTCCTTCTTTTTTGTGGAGAGGCAGGTGCAAAGACCATGTTCACCTCGTGATCATTTCTTTCTTTTCTTCTCTTCTTCTTTTATGGAGAGGCGGGTGCAAGGACCATGTTCGCCTCATGTCTCTTTTTTTCTCTTCTCTTCTTCTTTTGTAGAGAGGCAGGTACAGAGACCAAGTTCGCCTCGTGACTCTTTCTCCCTTTTTTTTTCTTTTGTGTGGAGAGACGGGTGCAAAGACCGCGTCTGCCTTGGGACTCTTTCTTTCTTTTCTTCTCTTCTTCTTTTGTGTGAAGAGGCGGGTTCAAGGACCATGTTCGCCTCGTGATTGTTCTTTCTCTTCTTCTCTTCTTCCTTTTATGGAGAGGCAGGTGCAGAGACCATGTTTGCCTCATGTGTCTTTTCTTTCTCTTCTTCTCTTCTTCTCTTGTATGGAGAGGCAGATGCGAAGACCATGTTCGCCTCGTGGCTGCTCTTTTTCTTCTTCTCGTCTTCTTTTGTGTGGAGAGGCGGGTGCAAAGACCGTGTCTGCCTCGTGACTCTTTTTTCTCTTCTTCTCTTCTTCTTTTGTGTGGAGAGGCGGGTGCAAAGACCACGTTTGTCTCGTGACTCTTTTTTTTCTTTTCTTCTCTTTTTTTATGGGATGAGGCAGGCTCGAAGATCACGTCTGCCTCGTATGCCCCTTTTTCTTTCTTTTCTGCTCTTCTTTTCTCATTAACGCTTCCGTGCTGGAGTGTATTTCTCTTAATGTGTCCCCAGGTTGGGGTGTAGCTTCATTTGGTGTGCGTCCCCCCTTAGGGGTGTGTTTTGCCTCTTTGCTTCTGTGCCCCCAGGCGGGATGTATTTTTTGGCTTCTATGTCCCCAGACCAGGGTGTGTTTTTTAATGCCCCCGAGGCGGGGTGTAGCTCTCTTCAAATACCCCCATGGTGGGGTATACTCTTCACGGCTTCTATGCCCCCAGGTGGGGTATGTTTCTTCTTCATATGCCCCTAAGCCAGGGTGGACTTCTCTTCATATGCCCCTGAGCCGGGGCGTGTTCTTTATAGCTTCTAGACCCTCGAGGTGAGGTATGCTTCTTCTTCATATGCCCTAAGGCGGGGTATGTTTTTTCTTCATATGCCCCTGGTACGGGGCGTGTCTTTTGTTTCTTATACCCCCCCATAGCGGGGGCGAATTCTGCTCTCTTTCTACCCCTGAAGGCGGAGGAGTGCTTCTCTTCATATGTCCCCGGCACGGGGTGTATCTCTTGCTTCTTATGCCCCCCTGAGGCTGGGGTGCATCTCTTTACGGCTTCTGTGCCCCCGAAGCAGGGTATGTTGTTTCTTCAAATGCCGCTTGGGCGGAGTATATCTTTCTTCTTATGCCCCCAGATCGGGATGTATGTCTCTTCGTTTCTGTGCCCCGGGTCGGGGTAGATGCTTCTGCTTCATATGCGCCAAGGGCGGAGTGTACCTCTTTGTGCCCCCTGAGCGGGGTGGATGCTCTGCATGTGTCCCCGGGTCGGGGTGTAGCTTTGTCTCCCAAAGAGGGGGTGTGTTGTTTCTTCAAAAGCCCCCGGACCAGGGTGTATTCTTCCCTTTCTTATACTCCCGAGGCGGGAGGGGTTCTCTTCATGTGCCCCCGTGGCGGGATGTGCTTCTTTCTTCAAGTGTCCCCAGGCCGGGGTGAATTCTTTTCTTCTTCCCAAACACACCGGGAGGAATGTTTGCTTCTTGTGCTCCCAAGGTGGGGTGTATTGCTGCTTTTGATGCCCCCAAGGTGGGGCGTATTGCTGCTTCTGATGCCCCAGAGCGAGGTATCCTCTTTTTTTTTATATGCCCCCGGCACGGGGTATATTCCGCTTCTAGTGCCCCCAGAGTGGAGTGTATTGCCGCTTTTGATGCGGGGTGTGGTTCTTGCTTTTTATGCACCCGATGCGGGGTGAATTCTTCTTCTTTGTTTACGTGCCCCCATATCGGGGTGTATTCCTCTCTTCATATGCTTCCCTAAGCCGGGGGATGTTGTTTGTTCTGCTTCAGATGTCCCCCCCGGGGGGGTGCATGTTGCTTCATGGACTCCGAGCCTGGGGTATGCTCCTTCAAAGGTCCCTAAGCCGGGGTGGATTCTCTTTTCTTCTCATGCTCCCAAGGCGGGATGTAGCTTCTTCAAGTACCCCTAAACCCGAGCGTATTCTTTATGGCTTCTATGTCCCCTGGCGGGGCATGCTTCTTCAAATACCCCTAGGTCGGGGTGGACCTCTCTTCATATGCCCCTGAGTCGGGGCGTGTTCTTTATAGCTTCTAGGCCCTCGAGGGGAGGTGGGCTTCTCCTTCAAATACCCCCAAGACGGGGGTGTGATTCTTGGCTTCATATGCCCCCAAGATGGGGGGGTATTTTGCTTCTTGTGCCCCCGTGGCGGGATGGGGTGGAATTCTCTTCAGTTACCCCTGAGTCGGGGTTGATTCTTCTGCCTCTTATGCCCCAAGGTGGGGTACACTTCTCTTCATATGCCCCCCCTGAGCCGAGGTGCAACTCTACTTCTTCTCATGACCCCTGGCCGGGGTAGTCTCTTCTTCTTATGCTTATGTGCTCCCGCATCGGGGTGTATTCCTTTCTTCACGTGCTCCCCTAAGCCGGGGAATATTGTGTGTTCTGCTTCAGATGCCCCCCCCCCGGGGGAGGGGGGGGGATATATGTTACTTCATGGACCCCGAGGTCGGGGTGTATTCCTTCTCCGAATGCCCCAAGGTTGGGGCGTATTCTTCTCTTCTTATGCCCCCAAGGCGGGGCGTAGCTTCTTCAAGTGCCCCTGAGCCGAGGCGTGTTCTTTACGGCTTCCATTCCCCCAGGTGGGATATATTTCTTCTTCAAATACCCCGAAGCCGGGGTGTATTCTTGCTGCTTCTTATGCTCCCGAGGCGGGATGTGACTTCTTCAAATGCCCTTAAGCTGGGGCGTATTCTTCATGACTTCTATGCCCCCTGGCGGGGTATGTTTCTTCTTCAAATGCCCCTATGCCAGGGTGTGTTCTTATACTTTTTGCGCCCCTCAGGGCGAGGTGCATCCCTCTCCATATACCCCTAGCATGGGGTGTGCTTTTGTTTCTTAGGCCCCCAACCCGGGGTATGTCCTTTGTCTCTTATGCTCTCGAGTCGGGGTATACTTTTTGGCCTCATATGCTGCCAAGGAGAGGTGTTTGCTGCTTCTTATGCCCCCGGGGTGGGGTGTGTTTCTTTTTTTTCCTGATGTCCCTAAGTCGGGGTTTGCTTCTTTATTTGTGTACCCCCGGGCCGGGGCGAATTCTTGCTTCTTAGTCCCCGTGGCGGGGCATGGTCTTTGCTTCTTATACCCTCATGACGAGGTGGATGCATGCTTCATATGCCCCCGTACCGGGGTATATTTCTTCCTCGAATGCCCCTAAGCCGGGGTGTGGGCTCTGCTTCTTATGCCCCAGAGCGGGGTATGCTTCTCTTCATACGCCCCTAAGTCGGAGTGTATTCTTTTGCTCTTTATGCCCCTAGATCGGGGTGAAACTATGTTGCTTCTTATGCCCCCAGGGCGGGGTGTGCTTCTCTTCATGTGCCCCACAGTCGGGGTATGTCTTCTGCTTCTATGCCCCTGGACCGGGTATGTTCTCTTCTTCAAAGGCCCCTGAGCCGGGGTGTAGCTTTGTTGTCTGTTATGCCCCCGGACAGGGTAGAATCTCTTCTTCTTATCCCCCCCATAGCGGGGTATGTGCATGCTCTCTTCGAGAGTGGTGGCCGTGCTTGGCCCCATTGCTATAAAGCATTCCCCACAGCGGGTAGCCATTCACCAAGCTACAATCGTTGCTCGCTGGATCTTTTAACAACCACTCGGGGGGGGGGGGGGGCGTTTTGTGCCGGACGGAGGCAGCAGGAAGGAGGAATGGGCCGGGTCATTACACCACGGACTCAGGGCCACCTAGAGTCGGGCGGGATATCGGGTTTCTTGTTGCTCTTCTGGTCGGCGATGTTGGCCGACTTTTCTTCTTTCTCTTTTTTTTTCTTCTCTTCTTTTTTGTATGATTGACCAGGGTGGAGGTGCAGGAGAGCGCTCACCCCTTCAGGGAGGGGATGAGTGGTTCGCTCCACCGCATCAACCCCACAGTGGTAATCTTTGTTCAGCACGGGTCTCGACGGACGTGGCCGTACAACCCTCTATTGTCAATTCTTTCTCTTCTTTTTTTTTTGCTTCTTTGTTTTCTCTCTCTTTTTTTTTTCTTCTCTTCTCCTTTTCTTCTTTTCTTCTTTTTTCTTCTTTTTTTCTTTTTTTCTCTTTCTTCTTGAGGGAAACGGGGGGGCTTGATTTCCCCTCCCTTCTCTTCTCTTTCTCTTCTCCCCCTTTTTTATAACAGCCCCCATGATTCCTGGAAGCTGCATATGCTTCGAAGCAGCGTTGATGCGGGACGGACACGGGAGACGACACTATTAGGTGCCACCCTCGGACTCTAGATGAAGACGCGACCAGCAGCACACACCAGGGAGACACTAAGCCCGACACTACGAGCTCCTAGTGGCAAAACGTCGCTAACAGAAGTGAAGCTCACTCGTCGTCCCAAGCGAGGGAAAGCGCGGACCGTGCGCGGTTAAGGAACCGGCGGAGGCCAAGGGTAGTCCGACTCAACTTCCGGACTCGGATCGAGTCACGGGACGGGTCACTCTCACTCTCACAGTGGTGACATGGACACACGGGCAAGTACCTACACTCTCGGCAGTGGCCTAAGACCGTATACTAGCTAAGCAATGTAACGCCAAGAAGTTCGGACTATTACCTCCACGCACCCGGCGTGGCGAAGACAACCCCGGCCAATCACGGACCCCCGGTTAACACAATTTTACAGCAGTATAATAATTTGACCCACTCCACGCAGGGAGGTAAAAGGTCACATGCGGGGCCCGGGAATCACGCGAATTGGGTTGACGGGCAGCATCTTGATGTCGCCCGGCGGTGCCGAACTCCGCGTTTTCGTGCTTTCCGAACGGCGGGTTCTGCGGGCCCGCGGGGTCCACGGATGGCGCTGTCCTCCGGATCTGCGGGGGTGGGACCCACAATGATGGGGACCCCTGGTGGCGCGCCTCCACGGACGGCGGTCGGCCGGGAACACCGATCGGGGGTCGATCGGTCCCGATCTCCAAGCTTTGAAGTTGCTGTCCACGAGCTGAGGTTGCTGTTTTAGCAGCGCGCGCTCTGGCGAAAACGGCTTCTGCGATCAGCCCCGTCGTCGGAATGCGATGAAACCAGCGCCGTTGGAAATAGGATTTAAAATCCTTCAACCTAGGGCCAGTGGAATCTTCTGAACCTCTGTGGACCTGGGTTTTAACTATTTTTCAATCCTCTGTTGCACAGCTCCCGAAATATCAGATCAGCATATGAGTTTCCTGTAAATGGCCGTTGACCACCTGCTTGCCGTTGGAATCCGGCTTTGAGCTCTTCTTCAAAGTTTTAGGGAATCAAACCATGAAACTGGGGCAATTTTTGTAATTGGATTTGGAGGTGGTGGCGATTTGATATGATTTTTGGAGTGAATAGTGGTCGGATCTGGGAACAGGTGAAAGAACTGTAGATGGGACTGAGAATGATTTTTAGAAAATATGAAATGGGCGAACCAGAAATTTAGAAAAATTATGGATGAAGGGGTGGATGTGTGGAATCCCAAATAAAATTGGGCGAACCAACATAAATCAGAAAGTGGACCTAAGACTTGAAACTCAGGGTGGATGGGAACCTAGACAGAACTTTGGCAGAACCGAAGTGGAAGAGTGGACGAAATCTAAAATTATGAAACGGGATCTGAATGACAAACCAAAATTTTTTGATAGTTATTGACACCTCTAGAACATCCAGTAAAATTCCCAGGTCAATCTGAGCTCGTGGTGGATGGCTGAATTTCGTGGAAGCTGTTGTGGTACTGCACAGGCAGAACTTTGTTGATGGCGGTGGTGGTGCGGTGGCGGCTCGTGGCGGCGGCGGCGGCGACCGGAACTGATAGGGTGGAGTCTCACCACCAAGAAGCAACCTTCACAGCTGCAAGGGGAGAGGTAGGGGCGCACCAAGCTGGAGCTCTAAGGTTTTTTCTTCCAAATGAATGCATTAATTCTACTAAAATGGAAAATACAAGCTTAAATAGGTTACATCTCACATCCATCCACAACCATTGGATCTAGGGGATGGGAATGGAGGGTTGGGATGGAGTGTGACACACACACATAAAATAATATAAAAAAAACAAAGGGGGGGGGGGGGCGGCCCTTGGACCAAGGAGAGAGGGTGGACTAGTTGGTGGGGGTAGGTGGCCTCCCATGTGGACTTTTCTATTCCATTGTCCCCCATGTGTCCAATTCCCATTCAAACTTCTAGATGCTCCCATGTGGCATGTTGACTGATCCCACGTGGGACCCTAGGTTGAGGTGGCCCAATGGGGTGGGACCTGGGGGCCCGTGGGGCCCACGGGGTCCGAATTGCACATAAGCCCCTATTACAATCAAAATGTCAAACCGAATGCAACGAAATAAACACAAATTAAACACACATAAAGTCTAACTAAATATAATAAGTGGGGAGGCTCAAGGCGGAGTCTCCAGGCTGTCTCCGAGCCAGATGGACGCTGAGGTGGCTCGTGTCATGCTCCGTGTGCGGTACCGGTGGCTCGGCGTATCGTGCTGATCAACTGCTCGGGTGTCCGCACCAATTCTCCCCGGGTGGGAGAAACTCGACCCTGTCGAGTAAGGGTCTGCATCGCTCCTGTATCGCTCCAAAAGGTCTGGATCAATCCGCTGCAACTCGCCATGTGTGATCCATGTGTCCTCAGTAGCGGGCCGTCCTCTCCATCGCACTAGGTAGCGCGGGTAAGATCCACTCCTGGTAACTGTCACTTGCTCGTCCAGTATACGATCTATATGCTCACGCTGCCGTGAAAAAGGGGCTGGAGGTGGAAGTGGACACTCAGGTGTGGGATCACTCTCAAGGGGAGGAGATGGCTCAAAAGGCTCACTAGGGATCACCACTGGGTCCCTATATGCAACAAGATCCGATACATTGAAGGTAGAGCTTATACCATATTCCTCGGGCAGGTCCACAACATACGCATTGGATCCAACGCGTTTCAACACTCTAAATGGACCGACTCCGCGAGCTTGCAACTTCTTAACGGTTCCAGAGGGAAACCGTTCAGGTCTTACCCTGATCATGACATATTCGCCCTCCTGGAACTTTCGGTGGTGTCAGTGGGCATCGGTTAACTCCTTGTACCGTGCATTGCTGGCCTCAACTGTGACGACGGACATCGTCATGCAGACTCCTAACATGATTAGCAAAAGAAAAGAAACACAGGATGCACACACGACCTAACATGCTTAGCAAAAGAAAAGAAACACACGGATGCACACACGACCCTAAACAACCCTACAGTTAGTAAAACCCAATCATATGCAAGGTGGTCTAGGACATCCGAATGTGTGCCATGCATGCATTTGACATAACCGGAGGTTAATGTCATGGTGGACTCCTAGACATCCTACGATGCACCAACCATGGACATGGAGTTTGGATGTGGGAAGTCCGGGAGGTTTGGGTGGTTGAGGTGGCCCGGGGAAACCAAAGTCCTCATTACCCCCAAATGACGGTTCGAACCTATTGCCATGTAAAGGTTGCCAGGCCCGAGTAGGAGGGGTGTGATAGTGGACTTCCTTAAAGAGGTGGAATGGAGGTTGTGGGCCAAAGGGCCCATGAAGAAAGGGATCGAAGGGATCAAAGAATGTGTGACCCCTCGATATGGATTCCCTCATTTCAAGGTCCCATGTGTGGAATTCTAGAAGGTGTTGATGGTCACCTTCATCCGTGAAGGGAGATGAGACGGTGGGGGTATGATGGTGGACTCTCTCGAAAAGGTGGTGTAAATATGGTGGGTCACGGAGTCCATAAGAGAATGGGTCGAAGGGATCAAAGAAGGTATGACCCCTCGGACTAGGCTTCCACAAATCACTGTCCCACATTTGGAAATCTTGGAGGTGTAAATGATCACCTTCATTCATTGCGAGAGATGGGACGACAGTCATAGGTAGAAAGTAAGATTCCTCCATTGGGCAAAGGGGAATGAAGTTGGACTCGGCCGACAAAGGGAGGAGTAGAAGAACCTCCGTGGTAACATGACCCACAGTGTACACGGAGGTGATGGACCCTAGGGATGGATGTGTGAAGCTACGACCTGTAGGTCGGTCGAAGCGTGGGGCCAACAAGTGCGTAAATGTCAACTGCCGGTCTAATCCTTTAAGAAGATCATCTAATGTATCCACATGGTGACTAGACCGGAAGGTGGTATGGAATGAGTTGACCGGCACTAATGGTAGGGTAGGGTCCATGGATGGGAGGAGAGATGGGGCCAAGCCGTTCTTGAGCCATCTAAGAAGTGGTTCGGCTATGAAAAGTGTACCCGTTAGAAACACGGGTGGCTCGGGCTTTGGCGGCTCCAAATGAGAGGGCTCCGAAATAAGATCGGAAGGTGAGGTTTCTCCAACCCCTTTATCCCCTAGGGCTAGAGATGTCCGAGTGGGACACTGTTCGGCAAAGTGGCCAAACCCCTGGCAGCGATAACACTGTTGTCGTGATCCTCTACGCTCCTTGATAAGTGGGTCCCTACCCTTATCCTCCTGACGGACAGGGGGTGTAGGCAATGGGGCTCTCGTGGGTGGGGGAAGAGGATCCACCAAGATGGGGAGAGGACCTCGGGATGACACTCTAGATGACACTGGATTGGGACTACCGGTTGCTACCTCCTTAGGGTCATGCTTGGTTCTATCTCGGCTAGGAGGTAGGCAAGGGGGAAACAGGGACTCAATATAATCACACTTCCTATCCACCTTATCCAAAATGATTTGGAAGAGTTCGGCAATGGTGGGGTTTAGAGTAGGAGCGATGTGATGGACTCCCCCATATGAAGTCGGCCTAGTCGTGGACCTAGGCTCTTCTACATGCGCGGCGCGTTGCCTCCGATTATGGCCCACTTGGGTGGATGTGATTGGGTGGGGTCGGTTGGAGGTGACCGGGCCGGGTAGGTAGACCTTCCTAAGTTCGTCCTTCATCTCATGCCACGACTCGATGGGCCTTTGCCTCCTAACCTCTCTCATGCGCTCAATGCTCTCCCATTTCCAGGCGGCTTTGTGGACAAGCCTCTCTCGGGCAAAACTAACTTGCATGGCATCGGACATAGTATAACAATCAAAGTATGTGTCCATGGCGGCTTCCCACTTGAGGTAGTCGCCTGGGTCATTGGAGCCATAAAAGTCCGAGGCTTCGGGCCTACGGAAGTGGAGGGGATGGTTGCCAAGCCCATGGGTGGACCAACGGCCATATTGCCCGGGTGATGAGGAATCCATGGGAAATTGGAGACTATACGATGGACATGCCGACACAAAGGGAAAAGACAAACCGACTAATGCAAACACACACTAGATGATACACTTAGACCTAACCAATATCCGGTACGTGGGGGAGATAAGCGACCCGAAGATCACTCACGCAAGTACGCTACCTTCCCGATAGGCATAACCTAATGTTCGGGCAACGCCTTTTAATATACCGGGCTATTGGGTGAAATGTAATTTGAAACACTCTTTTTTTTTTTTGAAAATAATGATGATCCTAGACTTGACTTAGACCATGATGGATGCAAGACTTATGCAATGACTACCCGAGACTCGACTCGCTCTGATACCAAACTGATGCGGGACGGACACGGGAGACGACACTATTAGGTGCCACCCTCGGACTCTAGATGAAGACGCAACCAGCAGCACACACCAGGGAGACACTAAGCCCGACACTACGAGCTCCTAGTGGCAAAACAGTCGCCAACAGAAGTGAAGCTCACTCGTCGTCCCAAGCGAGGGAAAGCGCGGACCGTGCGCGGTTAAGGAACCGGCGGAGGTCAAGGGTAGTCCGACTCAACTTCCGGACTCGGATCGAGTCACGGGATGGGTCACTCTCACTCTCACAGCGGTGACATGGACACACGGGCTAGTACCTACACTCTCGGCAGCGGCCTAAGACCGTATACTAGCTAAGCTGTAACGACCCGAGAATCGATTACCGGGAAGGCCCGATAACCCGAGACTCGCACCGCCACCCACGAGCCCGAAGACTCGGAAGGGTTAAAAGGATGGTGTGGAGACTACACAAGTATCACAAATAATTACAGAAATTAAACAGTTATAAGATTAAGCAGGAAATAAATTAACTTTTTACATGGTCCACAATAGAAAATAACGACAGCAGCAACAGTAGTCCACGACTAGTACAGTGACAAGAAAGAAAGTACAGCTACACGGGGCATACCCCGGCTCTAACCTCTGGCACTACCTCTGGGCACCCGCACCACGCTGTGCTCCTGACGCGCTCCCCGAAGGTGGCGCCTCGCCTGAAACACGGTGAAAACACGCAGGGAATGAGTCTCGGAACAAGACTCAGTAGGGATCACTCGAACCCTACCTCGTAAAACGAGAAACCACTACTCTAGCGGTAGGAAAGTGCCTCGGAAAGGAAAGCCCTGTACTCTACAGAACTAGACCCTACGGCACGCAAACCGACACACGTGCCACGGTACGAGAAGACCGAAACTCGACGGTCGAACCGCCAAAATCCGAAGGTCGGAAACACACGACTGACAGTCTGTCACTCCGTACTCGACAGGAGTACCACCCACTAGAAGCACAGCCGGTAGCATCCCATGACGTCTGACACCGCGCCGCAGGTGAGCCGCCTGACGTGGTAGGTCCTACCCGAGGCGCAAACACCGTACAAGTAACCACAAACAAGTGACTAGCTGGGGTCACGCCCGTCGACGTGGGTCCAACCGCCCCCAACCACGTGTGCACACACAGACCGCGCGTCCCTGGTCTGGCCCTCTGACCGGTTTTCCCCTCAGCCGGACTCTGGCTGCAAGACGTGGAGCCCAACGGTAACCGGTCCACAAACCGTCTCTAAAGGTCGGCCCGTACACCACTCCCTGGTGCGACTAACACACGCGTACTAGTAGGCTACGACTAGTGGAGGGTCACTGAAGGAGTAGACTCTCAAACCAACGAAAAATGACGTCCGAACCTGACGAAGTACGGGGCCGTCCCACGTACCATCACCATCGCACGGTGACCGCAGTCGGAAGAAAACGGACACACTGCCCATGGCCAAACACATGACCAAGGCAACCGAAATCTCCGGATGCCCGAAGACACGGTCACGAAACTCCACGGGGTGCCCAGGACACATACACGGCCCAAGGGGAACACCCGACAACGGAAAAGATCGCGCTAGGGACACCTAGCGCGACAAGGAAGAACGCGCTAGGGTCCCCTAGCGCGACTTGGAAGATCGCGCTAGGACTCCCTAGCGCGACAGGGAAGATCGCGCTAGGGAACCCTAGCGCGACAAGGACCATCGCGCTAGGTCCTCCTAGCGCGACAAGGCTAATCGCGCTAGGACCCCATAGCGCGACACGAACCGCCCTACTGTTCATCTTCTCCGATGAACGGGCCCCGTCGGGGCAGCGCAACACTCAAGAACGCGCTACTGGAGTATAGCGCGTTCTCAGTCCGCGCCCGAAAACGGTAGAAACGCCCAAAAATTCCAACCACGCCCCCATGCCTCCACAGGAGAGGGGGAAATCAAAGGGGAAGACCCCTGGGGACCCCTAGCATGATTCTAGGCCACCAAAACACGAATCCAAGCATCAAATCCATAGATCGGGCGAGCTCTCCCCAAATCATGGAAAAACCCCCAAAATACTCAAACAAGCCCCTCTCGGCCTCCCCGCGGCCTACAAATCACGGGAATGAACGGCAAGAGGCTAAGGAACGTCACCCTATCTCAATGGAGCGAATGCTCCGCCGAATCACTCACGAATCACGAAGAACGCTTTTAGAAACATCGCCTCCCCACGCTTCCCACGCTCGCTGCACACCCACGAGATCGCCTCGCCGTCGCCCATGCGTCCGCGCCGTCGCCCTGCCGCCGTCAACAGCCGGGGAGGGGTCCGCCGCGCCCGAATGGGAGAGAGGGAGAGAGAGGGGTGCGGTCACGGTTGGGGAAGGAAGGAGAAAGAAGAAGAAGAAAGAGAAAGAGGAAAAGAAAAAGAAAAAGAATTAGGGCTATATAGAAAATCTGAATTTTCGGAAAAATACCGAAAAATAGAAAAATACATTTCCGGAATCCTCGGAACGCACCGATCGCAACGGTACCACTCGTGACTGGGGGAACCGCCCGGTTCGCCCGCAGCGAGCTTCTGAAGAAAAAGCCGAAACACACACCGGGAATCGGAAAACACACGCGAAAAAGTCGCGGAACGTCTCCGGGCCTCCGAAACGACTCCGGATCGCGCTGATCCGAACACGAAAGATGTCCGAAATGAAATTTCGGACACAACAGAGCCGGACGCTCCGAAAACCAGATCCGGGACCCACGAAGAAAGATCCGAAAGGTCCGGGATATTACAGCCCTCCCCCTTTAAGGAATTTCGTCCTCGAAATTGAGAACAACCAAGGGGAAAGAAGAGGAAGACTCACTTAAACAGATACGGGAATTGCTGACGCATCTCGTCCTCACGTTCCCACGAAGCCTCACCACCAGAGTGTCGCTGCCACACGACCTTTACCAAGGGAATAACCTTGTTCCGCAGGCGCTGCTCTCGCCTATCCTCCACGCGGATCGGAAACTCTGGGAGAGAAAGATCTGGAGTCACCTCAGGCCAAACGGAAAACTCGAGCACATGAGAGTCATCGGGCATATACTTCCGCAACATCGAGACGTGGAACACGTCATGCACCGACGCCAACTCAGGAGGTAACCGCAACCGGTAAGCAACCTCACCGATGCGCTCCACAATCGCGAAAGGACCAATATAGCGGGGACTCAGCTTCCCACGCCGTCCAAAACGCATCACCCCCTTCATCGGAGAAACTCTCAAGAACACACGATCGCCCACGACGAACTCGAGGGGCTGCCTCCTACGGTCAGCATAGCTCTTCTGCCGACTCTGGGCCGCCAACATGTTCTGACGAACCAGGTGCACAACATCCACACACTGCTGCACCAGATCCGGTCCCGTCAAAACACGCTCACCCACCTCAAACCAATCAAGCGGAGTCCTACACGGACGCCCATACAGAGCCTCATATGGAGCCATGCCGATGCTCGAATGATAGCTGTTGTTATAGGCAAACTCCACCAATGGTAGGTGATGAATCCAACTCCCCTGCCACTCCAGACAGCAGGATCTCAGCATGTCCTCCAAAGTCTGAATGGTCCTCTCAGACTGACCATCTGACTGAGGATGATACGCCGAGCTAAACGCCAACTCCGTGCCAAGAGCTCGCTGGAAACTCCTCCAGAATCCAGAAGTGAAGCGCGGATCCCGATCCGACACGATCGAAATGGGAATCCCATGCAACGGCACGATCTGCTCCACATAAAGACGAGCCAACTTAGGCACGCTCCAGCTGACCTTGACCGGTAGCAACCGAGTCACCTTCGTCAGCCGATCCACCAGCAACCAAATACTGTCCTGCCCACTCGGGATCCTCGGCAATCCCACCACAAAATCCGTGGTCACATGGTCCCACTTCCAAGCAGGAACATCCAAGGGCTGGAGAGTGCCTCCTGGTCGCTGATGCTCTGCCTTCACCTGCTGACAGATCAGGCACCTGGCCACAAATTCTGCGACATCTCTCTTCATGCCAGGCCACCAGAACTGCCTCCGCAAGTTCCGATACATCTTCGTCGCACCCGGGTGTACGGTGTACCTGCTCCCATGAGCCTCGTGCAGCACCGCACGACGAATCTGCTCCTCGGCTGGGACGTACAACCTGCCACGAAACCTCGCAGCACCGTCCTCGCCGAGCTCCACGTCAGCCATCGCAAACTCAGGGTCCGCGTGCTGAGCCTCTGTCACCTGACGACGGATAGCAGGAGTGACAGTCAAACTCGCGAGCACCGCCAACCCTGGCTCCTGGGGAATCTTGAGCCTGAAAGATACTTCGGGCACTTGTTCCCAGAGCCTCCACCTTCTCAACATCAAGGCACTGACCGCAACCTTCCGACTCAAGGCATCGGCAACGACATTCATCCTGCCCGGCTGATAAGACAGGGTGAAGTCATAATCCTTCATGAACTCCATCCAATGCCTTTGTCTGAGGTTCAGGTCTCTCTGCGAGAACACATACCTCAAACTCTGATGGTCAGTAAACACCTCAAACTTCTCGCCGTACAGATAATGCCTCCAGATCTTCAGCGCGAAGATCACCGCCGCCAACTCAAGGTCATGGGTGGGGTAGTTCTCCTCATGGGGCTTTAGCTGCCGAGATGCATAAGCCACCACTCTACCATGCTGCATCAGAACAGCACCCAATCCGACCCCGGAAGCATCTGTACACACCACGAAACCTCCCGATCCAGAAGGTAAAACCAACACCGGAGCCGAGGTGAGCAATCTCTTCAGTTCGCTGAAGCTCTGCTCACACTCCTCGGACCAAACGAAAGGCACATCCTTCCGCGTGAGTCTAGTCATCGGGGTCGCAATGCGAGAAAAATCCTGGATAAACCGACGATAATAACCCGCAAGCCCCAAGAAACTCCGGATCTCCGTCACCGACCTCGGCCTCGGCCACTGCATCACTGCCTCGACCTTGGCGGGGTCCACGGAAATGCCATCACCAGAAATCACGTGCCCCAGAAAGTGTACCTCGCTGAGCCAAAACTCGCACTTGCTGAGCTTCGCATACAACTGGTGATCTCGCAACGTCTGCAGCACCACACCCAAATGGTACGCGTGCTCCTCGGCAGACCGCGAATAAACAAGGATGTCATCCACGAAAATGACCACGAATTGGTCCAAATACGGATGAAACACCCTCTGCATCAAGTCCATGAAGGCTGTAGGGGCATTGGTGAGCCCAAACGGCATCACCAGAAACTCATAATGCCCGTACCTCGTACTGAACGCAGTCTTCTCCACATCGGACTCGCGAATTCTCAGCTGATAGTAACCGGACCACAAATCAATCCGCGAGAACACTCGCGCAGACTGCAGCTGGTCGAACAAATCATCAATCCGCGGCAACGGATACTTATTCTTAATGGTCACTTCATTCAGCTGCCGATAGTCAATGCACAACCGCAGACTACCGTCCTTCTTCTTCACAAACAACACGGGCGCACCCCAAGGGGAAAAACTAAGACGAATATACCCCTTGGCCAACAGTTCCCGCAACTGCGCCCTCAGCTCCCTCAGCTCAGCGGGGGCCATACGGTAGGGAGCCTTCGCCAAAGGTCCCGTACCAGGCACAACCTCGATCACGAAATCGATCTCCCGCTGGGGAGGTAATCCAGGTAACTCCTCAGGAAAAACGTCGGGAAACTCGCACACCACCGCAATGTCCTCGACATCCGGCTCCATCCGGTCCGACACAACCACGGACGCGAGAAAACCCTGACAACCAGAATCAAGCAACCGACGGGCTCGAATAGCAGAGATAAGGAATCGAGAAGAGGTGGAACGGATACCTTGGAAATAGAAGGTCCTCTTGCTCGGATGCTGGAAGTAGACCCTCTTCATCCCACAATCCACCACCGCTCCATGAGTCTCGAGCCAGTCCATGCCTAGGATCACATCGTAATCCCGAAGCTGCAACGCATACAACCGGCCTGGCATACTCCGCCCATCGATCCAAACCGGAACCTGATCGAAGCAATACGGAGTGATCATAAAGTCACCCGAAGGCAACTCCACTGCCAAATCACAGGACAACTGGGTCACCGGCTCCTCGACGCTCGACGCGAAATCCTCCGAAATAAATGAATGAGATGCGCCAGAATCGAACAAAACCCGAGCCGTACAACCCAAAATCTGAACGGTACCTTCCACGAGCTGCGACGCCACTGCCTCTGCCCTGGTCAAGTGCGTGATCTGACCTCGAGCCCTCTGCCTGCCTCCCACGCTGGCTGACCTGGGTAGCGGCGGATACTGTACCTGCTGCTGCTGCTGCCTCTGCTGCTGGGGAACCTGCTGCTGCTGAGGAAACTGCTGCTGCGGCGGCCTCTGAGGACAGTCACACGCCATATGCCCTGGCTGGTCACACCGAAAACAGACGATTGGCGCCGTGCACTGCCTGCCTGGGTGGGTCCCACTACATCGTGGACAAGGTCCTCGCGATCCACCCACTGATCCCTCACGCTGCAAAGGAATCGGCTGATGTACACTGCCCGATGAAGCCTGCCCCTGATCCTTGGACTTCTTCTTGCCGAACCCTTTCTTGAAGAACTTCTTGACCTTCGAGCCGAAGGACGCAGATCCTATCACCGAAGCTGCCGATGCCGGTACTCCTGAACCACCCGACGCATGCTGGAAGAAACCTGCTGCTGGGTAGCCGACTGCTGGCTGCGACCTGACAAAGACTGCCCCTGGATGATCGGTCCTCGAGTCCTCTGCATATCCATCTCCAAAGAAATCGCAACACGAGACGCCGTCTCTAGATCAGTGGCCCCATTCGCGATCAAATGGTGCCTCAGCTCCAGCCTTAAGCCCTGCACAAACTGCGCGGTCCTCACCCTCTCATGCTCCATGATGTGAGGTGCGTACCGACCCAGCTCGACAAATCGGGCCCTGTACTGCAACACGGACATGTCACCCTGCACCAGCTCCAGAAACTCCCGCATCCGCTGCGTGGCAACAATATCTGGACAGTACGTACGCTCGAAAGTACCGACAAAGTCATCCCACTCGATCTGCTCAAGTGGACGAAGCTGAAAGGACGTCTTCCACTCGGAAGACCACCACCTCCGAGCCGTACCCTGCAACTGGTTGTAGGCCAACACCACTCTGTCCTCGGCAGCACTCTTCGCAGAACTGAACACCCGCTCCATCTCATCGAGCCAATCACGGCCCGCATCAGGGTCTGCCTGGCCGCTAAAGTAAGGTGGATGGAACTGCATGAAGTCCCTCACCGCTCGGCCTGGCCCACCCCTGGCTGACGAGCCCTCACCAGCCTCTCCGCCGAACTGCTGAGACATGAGCTGATACATGCCACGGAAGAAATCCTCGGCCCCCGGAGCTCTCGCAGCATCCGCGGCCTCGGTAGCTCCCGGAACTCTGCTATGCTCCTCCTGGTCCCTCTGGACCCCCTGCTGGATCTCCTGACCTCCAGCCGACTGCCCCTGCTGAGAGCGAGAACTCCTCCTCGGCGCCATACTCGCTCCTGAAGCACAAGACAGAAAACACGAAAACGGCAAGGTCAAAACAAACACACGATGCCCAATGCCAGCGTCACCTGTACATCATCGTTGTGGACTAGTGGACCACTACAATCACCTATGATTCTCATGTAATTCCACAACCGCGCTCTGATACCAGCTGTAACGACCCGAGAATCCGATTACCGGGAAGGCCTGATAACCTGAGACTCGCACCGCCACCCACGAGCCCGAAGACTCGGAAGGGTTAAAAGGATGGTGTGGAGACTACACAAGTATCATAAATAATTGCAGAAATTAAACAGTTATAAGATTAAGCAGGAAATAAATTAACTTTTTACATGGTCCACAATAGAAATAACGACAGCAGCAACAGTAGTCCACGACTAGTACAGTGACAAGAAAGGAAAGTACAGCTACACGGGACATACCCCGGCTCTGACCTCTGGCACTACCTCTGGGCACCCGCACCACGCTGTGCTCCTGACGCGCTCCCCGAAGGTGGCGCCTCGCCTGAAACACGGTGAAAACACGCAGGGAATGAGTCTCGGAACAAGACTCAGTAGGGATCACTCGAACCCTACCTCGTAAAACGAGAAACCACTACTCTAGCGGTAGGAAAGTGCCTCGGAAAGGAAAGCCCTGTACTCTACAGAACTAGACCCTATGGCACGCAAACCGACACACGTGCCACGGTACGAGAAGACCGAAACTCGACGGTCGAACCGCCAAAATCTGAAGGTCGGAAACACACGACTGACAGTCTGTCACTCCGTACTCGACAGGAGTACCACCCACTAGAAGCACAGCCGGTAGCGTCCCCTGACGTCTGACACCGCGCCGCAGGTGAGCCGCCTGACGTGGTAGGTCCTACCCGAGGCGCAAACACCGTACAAGTAACCACAAACAAGTGACTAGCTGGGGTCACGCCCGTCGACGTGGGTCCAACCGCCCCCAACCATGTGTGCACACACAGACCGCGCGTCCCTGGTCTGGCCCTCTGACCGGTTTTCCCCTCAGCCGGACTCTGGCTGCAAGACGTGGGGCCCAACGGTAACCGGTCCACAAACCGTCTCTAAAGGTCGGCCCGTACACCACTCCCTGGTGCGACCAGCACACGCGTACTAGTAGGCTACGACTAGTGGAGGGTCACTGAAGGAGTAGACTCTCAAACCAACGGAAAACGACGTCCGAACCTGACGAAGTACGGGGCCGTCCCACGTACCATCACCATCGCACGGTGACCGCAGTCGGAAGAAAACGGACACACTGCCCATGGCCAAACACATGACCAAGGCAACCGAAATCTCCGGACGCCCGAAGACACGGTCACGAAACTCCACGGGGTGCCCAGGACACACACAAGGCCCAAGGGGAACACCCGACAATGGAAAAGATCGCGCTAGGGACACCTAGCGCGACAAGGAAGAACGCGCTAGGGTCCCCTAGCGCGACTTGGAAGATCGCGCTAGGACTCCCTAGCGCGACAGGGAAGATCGCGCTAGGGAACCCTAGCGCGACAAGGACCATCGCGCTAGGTCCTCCTAGCGCGACAAGGCTAATCGCGCTAGGACCCCATAGCGCGACACGAACCGCCCTACTGTTCATCTTCTCCGATGAACGCGCCCCGTCGGGGTAGCGCGACACTCAAGAACGCGCTACTGGAGTACAGCGCGTTCTCAGTCCGCGCCCGAAAACGGTAGAAACGCCCAAAAATTCCAACCACGCCCCCATGCCTCCACAGGAGAGGGGGAAATCAAAGGGGAAGACCCCTGGGGACCCCTAGCATGATTCTAGGCCACCAAAACACGAATCCAAGCATCAAATCCATAGATCGGGCGAGCTCTCCCCAAATCATGGAAAAACCCCAAAATGCTCAAACAAGCCCCTCTCGGCCTCCCCACGGCCTACAAATCACGGGAATGAACGGCAAGAGGCTAAGGAACGTCACCCTACCTCAATGGAGCGAATGCTCCGCCGAATCACCCACGAATCACGAAGAACGCTTTTAGAAACCTCGCCTCCCCACGCTTCCCACGCTCGCCGCACACCCACGAGATCGCCTCGCCGTCGCCCACGCGTCCGCGCCGTCGCCCTGCCGCCGTCAACAGCCGGGGAGGGGTCCGCGCGCCCGAATGGGAGAGAGGGAGAGAGAGGGGTGCGGTCACGGTTGGGGAAGGAAGGAGAAAGAAGAAGAAGAAAGAGAAAGAGGAAAAGAAAAAGAATTAGGGCTATATAGAAAATCTAAATTTTTGAAAAAATACCAAAAAATAGAAAAATACATTTCCGGAATCCTCGGAACGCACCGATCGCAACGGTACCACTCGTGCCTGGGGGAACCGCCTGGTTCGCCCGCAGCGAGCTTCCAAAGAAAAAGCCGAAACACACACCGGGAATCGGAAAACACATGCGGAAAAGCCGCGGAACGCCTCCGGGCCTCCGAAACGACTCCGGATCGCGCCGATCCGAACACGAAAGATGTCCGAAACGGAATTTCAGACACAACAGAGCCAGACGCTCCGAAAACCAGATCCGGGACCCATGAAGAAAGATCCGAAAGGTCCGGGATATTACAGCCCTCCCCCCTTAAAGAATTTCGTCCTTGAAATTGAGAACAACCCAAGTGGAAAGAAGAGGAAGACTCACTCAAACAGATACGGGAATTACTGACGCATCTCGTCCTCACGTTCCCACGAAGCCTCACCACCAGAGTGTCGCTGCCACACGACCTTTACCAAGGGAATAACCTTGTTCCGCAGGCGCTGCTCTCGCCTATCCTCCACGCGGATCGGAAACTCTGGGAGAGAAAGATCTGGAGTCACCTCAGGCCAAACGGAAAACTCGAGCACATGAGAGTCATCGGGCATATACTTCCGCAACATCGAGACGTGAAACACGTCAGGCACCGACGCCAACTCAGGAGGTAACCGCAACCGGTAAGCAACCTCACCGATGCGCTCCACAATCGCGAAAGGACCAATATAGCGGGGACTCAGCTTCCCACGCCGTCCAAAACGCATCACCCCCTTCATCGGAGAAACTCTCAAGAACACACGATCGCCCACGACAAACTCGAGGGGCTGCCTCCTACGGTCAGCATAGCTCTTCTGCCGACTCTGGGCCGCCAACATGTTCTGACGACCCAGGTGCACAACATCCACACACTGCTGCACCAGATCCGGTCCCGTCAAAACACGCTCACCCACCTCAAACCAATCAAGCGGAGTCCTACACGGACGCCCATACAGAGCCTCATATGGAGCCATGCCGATGCTCGAATGATAGCTGTTGTTATAGGCAAACTCCACCAACGGTAGGTGATGAATCCAACTCCCCTGCCACTCCAGGCAGCAGGATCTCAGCATGTCCTCCAAAGTCTGAATGGTCCTCTCAGACTGACCATCTGACTGAGGATGATACGCCGAGCTAAACGCCAACTCCGTGCCAAGAGCTCGCTGGAAACTCCTCCAGAATCTAGAAGTGAAGCGCGGATCCCGATCCGACACGATCGAAATGGGAATCCCATGCAACGGCACGATCCGCTCCACATAAAGACGAGCCAACTTAGGCACGCTCCAGCTGACCTTGACCGGTAGCAACCGAGTCACCTTCGTCAGCCGATCCACCAGCAACCAAATACTGTCCTGCCCACTCGGGGTCCTCGGCAATCCCACCACGAAATCCATGGTCACATGGTCCCACTTCCAAGCAGGAACATCCAAGAGCTGAATAGTACCTCCTGGTCGCTGATGCTCTGCCTTCACCTGCTGACAGATCAGGCACCTGGCCACAAATTCTGCGACATCTCTCTTCATGTCAGGCCACCAGAACTGCCTCCGCAAGTTCCGATACATTTTTGTCGCACCCGGGTGTACGGTGTACCTGCTCCCATGAGCCTCGCGCAGCACCGCACGACGAATCTGCTCCTCGGCTGGGACGTACAACCTGTCACGAAACCTCGCAGCACCGTCCTCGCCGAGCTCCACGTCAGCCATCACAAGAATCCGGGGCAACTCAGGGTCCGCGTGCTGAGCCTCTGTCACCTGACGACGGATAGCAGGAGTGACAGTCAGACTCACGAGCACCGCCAACCCTGGCTCCTGGGGAATCTTGAGCCTGAAAGACACTCAACGGCGTTTTCTTCGTAGATCGGCGTCCACGGTGCGTCGAATCTTCAGTGGAGGTAGGGAGATGGACCCTCAGCTCGCGTACTTCATTTCCCGCGAGTTTTGTAGGCCGTGGTGAGCCGAGCGGGCTTATTCGAGGGATTTGGGGGAAAACTCATGTTTTTGGGGTGTGAGTCGGATCTTCCGTTTTACGGTGTTTTTGGCCAATCCAGGGGTTTAGATGCATGCCTAGGGGCTTGGGGTAGGTTTCCCCTTTTGTTTCCCCTTCACCTGGGGGTGAAGGGGGCGTGGAATGGATTTTTCTACGGTTTTCGCCATTTTTCGGGCGCGGACTGAGAACGCGCTAGTCTCAGGTAGCGCGTTCTTGAGGGTCGCGCCGCCCCGATAGGGCGCGTTCATCGGAGAAGATGAACAGTTAGGTGGTTCCTGTCGCGCTAGGTGATCCTAGCGCGATCTGTCATGGTCGCGCTATAGGTCTATAGCGCGATCTGTCGTGTCGCGCTACCAGTGTATAGCGCGTTCTGTTCTGAACGCGCTATGCGAGGGTAGTGCGATCTTGAGGGGACCAGTCGGGCCGTCGAGGGCGGGCAGTCCACGGCTGATTGTTCTCCCCTTGGGCCGTGCGTGTCCCGGACACCCCGTGAAGTTCCATGACCGTGTCTTTGGGTGTCCGGAGGTTCCGTTTACCTCGATTAGTGTTCTCGTGGGTTTAAGGGTCCGGGTGACCATCTAGCATTCCGATTGTGTTGTGTTGGTCTCCGATCGACCCGGTTGTGACCCAGTGGTCGACCTTTGGCCTCGTGAGTGTCCCGGACACCCCGTGGGTTTCGTTACCGTATTTTTGGGGTGTCTGGAGCTACCGTGTTATCTCGATAAGCGTGCCCGTGGGCTTGATGGGTCCGGGTGACCCCAGGTGTTCCGGGCTTCCATGTTTTTGCTAGATCGAGTCTGTAATGTCCCGGATCTTTTGGATCCTTCCTTGTGGGTCTCGGATCTGGTTTATCTGGGTGTCCGACCGTGTTGTGTCCAAAATTTCGTTTCAGACATCTTTCGTGTTCGGATCGGCGCGATCCGGAGTCGTTTCGGAGGCCCGGAGTGTGTCCGCGGCTTTTCCGTGCGTATTTTCCGATTTCCGCGTACAGGTTTCGGCGAGTCCTTCGGAACCCTGTAGCGGGTGAACTGGGTCGTTCGCCAACCCGCGAGTGGTGCCGTTGCGATCAGCGCGTCGAGACGGTCGAGTAGGTGTATTTTTCTATTTTTCAGGTTTTTTCTGATTTTTCGGATTTTCTATATATATATCAATTCTTTTTCTTTTCTTTTGACCTTTTTCTTTTCTTCTTCTTCCCCCTTCCTTCCACCGTGAGAGCTCCCCCTCCCCCGCGGTCGATCTTCTTCTCCCCGGGCGACCGAGACGCGGCCCCTCTCACTCCGGCAACGGCGTGGCAGCGGCGGCGGCGGCGAGGCGGTCCCGGTGGCGTGCTTTTCGCGGCGAGAGGCGGGGCGTTCGTGGGAGTAAAAGCTTCATCCTTGATTTCGGCGGTGATTCGACGGAGCTTTCGCTCCATTGAGGTAGGGAGACGAACCCCCATGCTCATCCCATCATTCCCCGTGCTTTGTAGGCCGAGGGGAGGTCGAGAGGGGCGTTTTTGAGCGGGTTTGGGTGAAACCATGTTTTTGGGGTTTGTGAGCCGATCCGCCGTTTCTTCGCGTTTTTGGCCTATCCGAGGCGGTAGATGCATGCTAGGAGGGTTGGGGAGGGTTCCCCCTTTGTTTCCCCATCATCGGGGGGGTGATTGGGGCGTGGAATGGAGTTTTCGGCCATTTCCCGTCGTTCTCGATTTTTCGGGGTGATCGCGGTTCACCAGTAACCGCTATCAATGGTAGCGGTCAGGTGAGGACCGCCTTCATCGGATTTTTGACCGTTGGGCCTTAAGGTGTCGGTGGCTGGTCGCGGTCTCGCGACAGACCGCGACTGTCAGTCGCGGTCTGGGGATGACCGCTATCACCGTGGGGACCGGCACGGGCCTCGAGGCATTTTTTTGACCGTTGGTTCCTGGTCGCGGTCCCCTAGGGACCGCTACTGTGTGAAGGTGGTCATCAGGCGACCGCCTTCATGTTTCTGGTGCCAGGGTGGTCGCGGCCCCAAGAGGACCGCTACCATGTGGTCGCGGTCCAGGGCAGACCGCTACCACCGGAGGCGGTCCTCCGGTGACCGCGTCTGCCGTTTCGTGCCGATCAAGCCCGGGTGAGTGGGTCCTGACCCCTTTGTGTTGTTTTACGGTCCGAATGATGCTTGGCATCGTGTGGGGACTGTACGAGGGTGCCGCGGGGATCCCGGGATGTGATGCGTCGGCTGGTGCTATCGGGAGTCGGTGTGGTACAGAGGATGACCTCTGCACCTTGCTAGTGTTGGTCGGTAGTTTCCGTGGATTAGTCCTTACTTCCAGTGACCTGTCCACTAGTCGTAGCTCCCTGCGCACGCGTGTGTGGACCAACCTGGGAGTGGTGGAGAGCGAGACCCAGTGTGACGCGGTTTTTAGGCTGGTTACCGTAGGGCCCCTTGCCTTGGCCACCAGAGTCCGGTGGGGGGGAAAACCAGCTAGAGGACCCGACCTAGAGCAGATGGTCTGTGTGTGCACACGTAGTTGGGGGCTTAGGGCGCGCGCTGACGAGCGCGACCCCAGCTAGTCCTCGTGCGTGTCTGAGTCTCACGCCCGGGGCGTAGTAGCTAGACACTTGTGACGCGGTGTAAGACGTCAGGGGACGCATCCGGTCGTTCTTCTTGTGGATAGTGCTCTTGTTCACTGGCAGGCGTGGACTCGTGTCTTGTTAGATCGAGGTTCTATAGTACGGTACTGTTAGAGTATACGGCTTTTCCGTTTATTTATCTCAGCTTGTTGGTTCTACCGTACTCCTGTTAGGTAGGGTTACCTTCTGCCTTCTCGCTTCTCGTGCGAGGTGGGGATTCGCGGGATCCCTACTGGGCCAATGAAATGAGGCTCACCCCTGCTTTTCAGGTGAGACGGGGTCTTCGAGAGGCGCGGCCGAGTTTCAGCACGGTTCTTCTAGCCAGGGTTAGTCGCCAGTCTGCCAGAGCCGGGGGATGCCCCGTGTAGTTGTACTCCGGGGGATGCCCCGTGTAGTTGTACTTTCTTTCCTGTTGACTGTACTTTCTTTTGGACATGAGACACTGTGGACCTTGTAGCAGTTTATTTATTTATATTATTATGTGCATTTTATTTTGGATTATTGTGCTATCTCTGTGGTCGTTGCAGCTTCTCTTGTACCCCCACACCACTCCTTTCTACCCTTCCGAGCCTTCGGGCTCGTGGGTTGGCGGGCCGAGATTCGAGACGCGCCGGTTCCTTTCCAGTACTCGGATCCCCGGGTCGTCACAGAGTCACCATGTATCGGTGTGAGTGCGGTGACATTTTTCTGCAGGTCGTTGCTTCTTTGGAAGGTGGCTTCCGAGTGGGCCACGCGTGTGGCCTTGGACAGTGAGTCCAGTCTCCCAGCCTGGGGCTGGATGTTTCTTAAGTTCCCTCCTCGAGGGATGGGTCTCGGCAGTTGTGAACTGCCTTGTGAGTCTTCCCATCGTTGTTTTGGACCTAGGGATTAGGCCAGATTGACGGCTCAGTGCTGTCATGTGCAACGGTCTTGACCCCGAGTCTTGTGACTCAAAGGTCGTTGGGCTTAGTAGGTCTAGTGGGCCGTCCAGAGTCGGGTGGCTTTGAGCCACCTGTTACTCCGTGTTACTCGCAATGGGTGCGTGCGTGGTTTTCAATGTTCACGTTCTATGACACGTCCACTAGTCGTAACTTTCTGCGCACGCGAGTGCGGACCCACCTGGGAGTGGTGGAGAGCGAGACCCAGTGAGAGGCGGTTTTTAGGCTGGTTTCTGTAGGGCCCCTTGCCTTTGCCACCAGAGTCCGGTGGGGGGGGGGAACCAGCTAGAGGACCCGACCTAGAGCAGATGGTCTGTGTGTGCACACGTAGTTTGGGGCTTAGGACACGCGCTGACGAGCGTGACCCCAGCTAGTCCTTGTTGTGGTACTTGTTGCGTGTCTGAGTCTCACGCCCGGGGCGTTGTAGCTAGACACTTGTGACGCGGTGTAAGACGTCCGGGGACGCATCCGGTCATTCTCCTAGTGGGCGGTGCTCCTGTCACGTGACGTGAGTCGTCATGTACCGAGTTCTGTTTCCGTCCGCGAGACGGGACTTCGTGAGTGGTTTCGGGAGTGTTCCTGGAGTCGAGGTCTGGGGTTTCCGGTGAGTGTCACCGAGAGCCTTTCCCCAGACGGCGTTGTGTTCACGACGGTGAGGTCGTGACCGTGTTCCCTGACCGTGTGGTTTTGGCTCAGGCCTTTTTTGAGGGCAGGCCCCCGTTACGGAGGTATCGTGGCGTTTCCCTAGTAGCGCGACTAGGGCGGTTCGTGTCTGGTGGTCCCCGATCGTGGAATCGGGTGGTCGGGTACGTGGCTTGGTTGTCCCCCGATGGAAGACTAGGTCGTGTTTTTTGGTACAGTAGGAGTAGCTGTAGTGCCGGGTTCCGACCGGCCACCGGGTTTACTATTCCTACTGTTGCGGTTGCTCTTGTACCCTTCCTTTCCGCTACCGCCGTTGTTTCCGGTTGGGGTTCCGCGGGATCCCTGCTGAGTCTCTACTTTGGAGAGTCATTCCCTGCTTTTCAGGTGTGGCAGTTCTTCTTCCTCGAGGTTCGAGGGCGCGGTGCGGAGGTTCTTAGTTGTCAGCTTGCCGGGCCGAGTGTTCACTTGGCATGTGGTACGTTTTACTGCTTTAGATTGTACTTTTCATTGGACTGGACTCTGTTGTAGCTGTAGTCATTTATTTAATTCTATTAATTATTGAATTGTCCTGCTTTATTTTCTATTTCTTTGTACCTCCACACTCCTTTTTAGCCCTTCCGAGCCCTCCCGGCTCGTGGGCGGCGGTTCGAGTCTCAGGTTATCGGGCCTTCCCGGTAATCGGCTTCTCGAGTCGTTACACTGTGTCTATTAATCGGCATGTCCCCTTGCTATCTTGATCAGAGGTCCATTTATAGCGGTTGTCCTGGCGGTGGAGACCTATTCCTTAATAGGGAAGGACGTGAGTCGTGGGGTAACGCCTCCCTGCGATCGTGAGGGGTTTCTCGTTATGCACCTGTTCATCCGAGCTAGGCAGTCTTCAGACGAGTCTTAGAACATCCTTGGAGCGTGCTCGCCTTTATCGGAGTGGAGGTCGATGATGGCGGAAGTAACGTTCGATCGTCGAAGGGTCATCCGGCGTCCGATATGCCTGGCTCGATGCCCTTCGTGGGCTGACGAATCCAATGTCTATCTTTATTGAGTCGCCTAACGTGGGCCGTTGGCTGTCGGGCATCCACCATACGCTGTGCAGACCTTGGGCCTACACGGGCCTAGCGTTAATGGGTTACGCATGGGCCGTATTGATTTTACCCTTCTCAGTAATTATGGTTCAAATCAAATCAAATTAGATTAATTCAATTTACTTTGATTTGATTTATCAATCCCAACACTGTCAAACTGGTCGTTGTTCATTGTCAATCCAATCGATATGATATAACCACAAGGAGAAATGCTTATTACCCGTACAAGAGGAAAAGTTTATTACACGTCCTATCGCTTATTGTGCCACATATACAGTGTGTGAGTCTCACTTCTTATCAATTTTGTGTGTATTTCTAGTGAGATCTTTAATACTCTAAGGGTGACAAATAATTATTTATAGGTGAATATCTAAAGATGATAAATAATTATGTAAGGGTGGTAAATAATAAACTCCGGTAATTATTTACGTATTTATAAGACGAACGATATTTTTAATGTCATTTAACGGGATGAAATTTCACAAAATTTCGTCATCGAAGTTTCATCATCAGTTGTTCTCTCTCCTCATCCCGTTTTGGCGCTCCCGTTCCCGCTCGTAGGGTTCCCCGTTCCCGCCCGCGGGTGGGTGGCCTCCGGCCATGGCCGGTGTCGGGCGAGGTAAGGCACCTCTCCCCCGGCCTGGGCTTGGTGATCCTCTACCGGAGCTGCCTCCTGCCGTCCCCCCGGTCGGTGCCGCTGCCCCGTCCTCCCCTCCCGCTGGGGATGATGCCTGTACGGACGTGCCTCTGCCATCCGCTGCTGCGAGCTGGCCTGCGGCTGCTCCCCCCCGCCATGGCCCACCCCCTGGTGGTCTGGTTGCAGGGTCTGGCTCCTCCCAACCCTCTGCTCGTGCTCCGCCCATCTTCGTCTCCGGTGGAGCACCGGCCCTCACTGGCGCTACGCCCCATGCTCCAACCGCTCGACACGTTTTTTACATCTTCGCTACGTCACCTGCTGCAGGGAACTCTGCAGCCTTGCCTTCTAGCTCCACAGCGACTCCTTCCCATCCAGCCTCCTTTGGGCCTCCCGCGGGTGACCCTTCGACGGCGACCCATCTCCGTAGCTCGCCTCCTTCTGCCGCTGTCCTGCCCTCGTCTGCAATGGCGGAAGGCTCTGCCTTGCCATCATCTGCTTGCTCCCAGCCTCCTGCAGGCACCTTGGCCTTGTCTGTTCCCTCTGCAGGTGGGGCAGCCCCTGCCTTCGGCCAGCTCGCGCCTCGCCCACGTGCTGCTGTTGGCCCCTCTCGCGCCACGGTTGCGCCTGGCGCTGGCGTCGGAGCTCTCGCCCCTGGTTCCCAGGGTCCTGCGGTGGTGACTCGCCCCCCTGTCGATCCTGCTGCTGCGCCTTTGGTCCTGCCCACCCATGCCCGGGATGGGACAGCTGCTGAGAACGATACTATGTTTTTGGTTCTCGGTGCTTGTCTACCTTCCAGCCCTGTCGCAGATCTGCTGTCGCCCTCCTGTGATCCTGGACGAGCCGCCCTGGCCCCTCCATTGTGGTTCGTGCTTCCTCAGCTTCTGCTGTGGCCGCTGGCATCTTGTGCGCTCCTTCGTCTTCAGCTGCCGTGGGTGATCATGCGACGGTGGCCGGTCTCCTTGGCTCGCCCTCAACCTCTGTTGTACTGCCCCCTTCTCCTGCGGCAGTGATCTTGTTAGGGATATGGACCGGAGTACCCAGACGAGGAGGACAACCAGCAGAGGAGGAAGAAGGAGAGAAGAAGAATCATACAAGAACACACATGGATTTTTTACGTGGTTCGGAGGCAAGATGCCTTCCTACGTCCACGGCCGCAGCAGGATTCCACTAAGATAATCACAGACTTGTTACAATACAAAGAGAGAGCCCATCCTTTTATACTAGGAGAATAGGGCGTAATTAGTCAGGGTATTAAAGACAATAATACCCCGGTTAAACAGAAACCCTCTTCCGGGATACATCAGTCGCGCAGGCTCATCTATCCCCCCGGATGCTCTCCTGGGACCGAGTATGCCCTCCAGCGACTGCAGATGCTCCCCCACCATCAGACAGATCAAAGCATTGCCAAGGGATATCGACTTGCCTTGAACCCGCAATGCATGCTTCCCTGGCGTCAGTGATGCTCTCCTGGGACAATGAATGCCCTCCAGAGACAGCATGTGCTTCCCTGCTAGACCCGGACAGCATATGCTCCCCTGGAGTAACGAATGCTTCCCTGGCACTGAAAGATGCTCCCCTGGAGCAGCGAATGCTCCCCTGGAGATGCGATATGCTCGCCATGCTCCCCTGAGCTGAGGATGCTCCCCTGGAGCAGTGGATGCACTCCTGGGGCAGCGATTGCTCCCCTGGAGCAGCGAATGCTCCCCTGGAGATGGCATAAGCTCGCCATACTTCCCTGATGCTGTGAATGCTCCACTGGAGGAGTAGATGCGCTCCTGAGGCAGAGTGTGATCTCGTGCAGAGGCGCACGAACAAAAGAGTTCTTACTCCACACTCTAACAATCTCCCACTTCGAGTCTGAACTCCAAAGAAAGGTAAACCTCTCACTGTATTAACCATGCTCAATGTGACAATGGAAATACTGCTACGGCATCCCTCCATCAATCATCCATGGAGGCCAACTGAGGACTTGCACAGCCTCAGTTTCTCTGTGGTAACCACCTTGGTGAACATGTCTGTTGGGTTCTCTGCACCAAGTATTTTCTCCAGCAGTAAAACATCATCTTCAAGCACATCTTCAAGCAGACCACGAATGAAGTGATATTTCAGTTGTATGTGCTTAGTCCTTGCATGAAAGTCTGGGTTCTTGGCAAGGTGAATTGCACTTTGACTGTCACAAAACAGCACACTGTTGCTTTGTTCCTTGCCCAACTCCTTCAGAAAATTTTTCAGCCATACCATCTCTTTGCTAGCTTCAGAGATGGCAACATACTCTGCTTCTGTTGTTGAGAGAGCAACAACCTTCTGAAGTTTTGAAACCCAACTCACTGCAGTACCACCCAAGGTGTAAACATATCCAGTGGTACTTCTTCTGGTGTCCAGATCACCACCAAGATCTGAATCAACAAAACTTTGTAAAATAACATCACTTTTCCTAAAACAAAGTGACTTGCCTGAGGTGCTTTTAGGTATCTCAGAATCCATTTCACTGTCTCCCAGTGTTGCTTGCCCGGATCTGCCATATGTCTGCACACAACTCCCACTGCATGTGCTATATCCGGCCTGGTTCAAATCATGGCATACATCAGACTTTCTACAGCTGATGCATAAGGAATTTTCTTCATGGACTCATGCTCTTCAGCAGACTTTGGTGACTGCTCTTTAGACAGCTTGAAGTGACTTGCTAAAGGAGTGCTAACAGGTTTTACATCCTGCATGTTGAATCTGCCCAACACCTTCTGGATGTAACCTTCTTGAGATAGCTTCACAATACCAGCTGTTCTATCCCTCACAATTCTCATCCCAAGAATTTGCTTTGCTGCTCCTAAGTCCTTCATAAAAAATTCCTTTGATAATTGTATTTTTAGATTGTTAATCTCTGTCATACTTGATCCTGCAATAAGCATATCATCCACGTACAACAACAATATGATATAACAATTATCAAACTTCTTAAGATAACAACAATGGTCCATATTGCATCTAATGAAATCATTGTTACATATGAATCCATCAAACTTCTTGTACCATTGTATGGGGGCTTGTTTCAGACCATACAAATTTTTCTTGAGCTTGCACACAAGGTTTTCTTTGCTTGGGACTGAAAACCCTTCTGGTTGCAACATGTAGATGTCTTCCTCCAAGTCACCATGGAGAAAGGCTGTCTTCATATCTAGTTGCTCTAAATGTAAGTTCTCAGCAGCAACAATGCTCAACACCAGTCTAATAGTGGTTAGTTTCACAACTGGAGAAAAGATCTCAGTGTAGTCTATACCTTCCTTCTGCTGGAAGCCCTTCACTACCAACCTTACTTTGTACCTCTTACTGCCATCAGGTTCATCTTTGACTCTGTAAACCCACTTGTTATGCAATGCCTTCTTGTTCTTAGGGAGTTTAGTTAGCTCCCAAGTCTGATTCTTTTGCAATGAGTTCATCTCATCTTTCATGGCTAACTCCCACTTAACAGAATCTATAACCTGCATTGCTTCATCATAACACTCGGGTTCACCTTTGTCAGTCAACAGTAGGTAATGCAAAGATGGAGAATACCTTTGTGTAGGCCTATGTATTCTTGCAGATCTTCTCAGTTGTACAGGTGTACAAGGTTGTACTTCTATTTCAGATACATCCTGTATCTTATCATTCACATCATCTTGTGAAATTTCTTCTAGCTCAACCTGTCCACCATTCTCATTTTGTTTCCCTGCACTGTCAGATTCTACAACAGCCCTGTCTTTGTACAAGACATTTTCATTGAATATAACATTTTTCCTTCTGAGAATTTTTCGATTTTCATCATCCCAAAATCGATATCCAAACTCATCAGAACCATATCCAATAAAAAAGCACTTTATAGACTTAGCATCTAGCTTATCCCTATCATTAGAATCTACATGTACATATGAAACACAGCCAAAGACTCTCAAGTGTGAAAGATTTACCTCTTTCCCTGTCCAGGTCTCCTCTGAAATTTTACCATCCAAAGGGACAGATGGTCCTCGATTTATCAAGAAAGCTGCTGTGTTAATTGTATCTGCCCAAAATATTTTTGGCAGTCCGACTTGTATCCTCATGCTCCTAGCCCATTCATTCAAGGTTCTGTTCATATGCTCGTAAACTCCATTCTGTTGTGGCGTTCTTGGAACATTTCTTTCCATCCTGATACCACTAGCTGCACAAAAGTCCTTAAATTCTTTGTTGTCATACTCTCCACCATTGTCTGATCTCAGACACTTCACCTTCAAACCTGTCTCATTCTCTACAAGGGTCTTCCAATTTTTGAAAGTAACAAATACATCAGATTTCCTTTTCAAAAAATAAACACATACCTTGCGAGTAGAGTCATCAATGAAAGTGACATAGTAGAGTGAGCCTCCAAGAGATGGTACTAGTGAAGGACCCCATACATCTGTATGTACAAGCTCTAGCTTCTGTGTCTTCAAAGTTCTAACTATCTTTGAGAATGTAACCTTTTTTTGCTTCCCAAAAATACAGTCTTCACAAAGACCAACTTCCACAGATTTCAAGCCAGACAATTTTCCTTTTGACAGCAGTACCTTCATCCCTTTCTCACTCATGTGACCAAGCCTGCAGTGCCATATATTTGAGTCAACTCCTGAATTTGCCACTGCCACTATATCTTTGTTGTTGCTAGTCATGAATGTTGTGCCTCTTAGGCACAAACATGTGCATTGTGTTTTGATGATAGCATGTTGATTTGTTTTGATGATTGCAACACAGTCAGTGCATTATGATATTGTGTTTTGAATAAGGCTGCTGATTTGATTGCATAGGACTGTGTCTGATATACAGCATTGAATGCATGAGTTTGCATGAGTATTGCATGATGCGTTGACGCATGGGATCATTGCGTCAACTCACTGGTCTGTCCCAGAGCTGGTCTTTAAAATGTGTCAACTGGTGCGTCGACGCAGTGGACTCAATGCGTTGACGCATTGGAATCATTTTGAAAGAGCTCTTGCTTTGCTTTATACATTGGTCTAGTATCTGAGTCTGTACATCATCTTGTGTCTTCAACGTTCAAAGCCTCAAGTCTGTACATCGTTAAGTTCTCTTTGAAAAGTCTGTACAGCGTGAAGTCTACACATTGGCACTATAGCTCGCTTGTGTAAGTCTGTACATTGACTTCGTATCTGCAAGTCTGTACACTGGACTTCATTTCACCAACTCTATACAATGGTCTTCACTCTTCAAGTCTGTACATCCTCCGCCAAGCTTTCAAAGTCTGTACAGCCAAAGTCTGCACATCCTGTTCAGTTAAGTCTGTACATTGCATCATAGTGTTATGCAGTGTCTGGGTGAAGTCTATACAGACTGTTCATGCATTCAAGTTCAAGTATATGCATCCGTCCGTCTCTGTTAGCGTCTCATGAACGTCTATACAACGCATCAGCATTTAGAAGTCTGTACATTGGCCTTTGCATTAAGTTTCAAGTCTGTACAACCTATCTTCAAGTGTTTGGCCAACTCTGTACATCCGTGTTGCCCTTTCATTGTTGAGGTAGAGTCTGTACACTGGCTCAGACTTCTCAAGTCTACACAATGCTTCCTCATTGAAAGTCTATACATCGTGGCCTTGAACTTTCAAGTATGTACAATGCTGCTTTGTCAAAGCCTGTACATCGCAGCTATGTTAAAGTCTGTACAGCCAGTTTCTTGATCAAGTCTGTACTAGCATGATGTCTGCACTTTGGTCTTCAACGCATCAGACTTGAGCTTTGCTGATAAAATATCTCTGAAGGCTGCGTCAACTCCTTGGAGCAAGTGGGTTGATGCCATCTAACTCCAGTTGCTGAGCGTACTGGTGCTGGGCACGTGATCCGAGGATAAGGAGAGTGCCCAGATGAGGACATGTGTACTGACAGCCTGCTGGATGCTGCCACGTGGTCCGAATTCTTAGGGCGGGAACTGTGGAAGCCACACGCGCCCTGCTGCTGCTGCTGCTGCTGCTGGTATATAATAGAGCCTTCGTCTTCAGATGGAGGTTGATCGTGATCGAAGCCAGGGAGCAGAAGCTGAGAGAAGAATAAGAGAGCTTCCACGATCCAGCAGAAGAAAAGAAGAGAAGAGTAGAGAGTGAAAGAAGTGTGAAGAAGAAGAAGAGAAAGAAGAAGGAGAAAGAGATAGAGAGCTCGAGCAGAGTGTGAAGAAGAAGAAGAGAGAGAGTGAAGAAAGAGAGTGAGATCGAGGGAGATTTGTTCTTGATGGACCGTGGATCAAATCCAGGCCATCCAGCTCTTTAAGAGTCACATCGTGCTTCATTGTTTACAGCTTTCAGATTGCTGTGTTTCCATCTTTTCTGTTTTCTATTTTACATCTTTCTTCAAGCTGTTAGTCAGCGGATTGCAGAGGTGCTGCCATTGGACGGCTAAGCTGTATTGCCCAGCGGTTTGCAGTGGAGGATTCCACTGGACATCAAGCTGTGTTGCTCAGCGGGGCGAGGAGGATTCCTCGGACGGCAAGCTGTGTTGCCTAGCGGTTGTATGGCAAGCTGTGATGCCCAGCTGTTCAAGCTGTGAGTCAGCAGTAAGCCACACTCGGGTTGAGTGTGGGGTGGATGTAGGTCTGGAGGACCGAACCACCTAAAAGCCTTTGTCTACTGTGTGATTGTTTTGTGGTTTGCCTAGCTTCTATATTTCTATCTTCGCACAGTAGATGTATGCTTAGGACGGTTCTTCATCTGTTCTGGGTGACATTCGCATTGTATCCACTATCTGTTTAGTAGAAGTTTTCATTCCGCATTTGATTCTGCTGCAGTAATTTTTAACGGGTGATTGATCTATTCACCCCCCTCTAGATCACCCTTTAGTGTCCAAACAATTGGTATCAGAGCCTAACTCTTTGTGCAGGACTAACATCCTAAAGAGGATCGGCCATGGATGCTAGAGGGCTAACAGCAGAGGGTCAGTCCACTACGAAGCCACCATTCTTCGATGGTTCCAACTTCCCATATTGGAAGAACCGGATGCAGGTCTTCCTCAGAGCCAAAGATTACGAGGTATGGAAAATTGTGAGCAAAGGTCCTTATGAGCTACATGAGAATGAGGAATTATGGACCAGAGAAGAAGTCCGGAAATCTACTCTGAATTGGAGCGCTATCAACGCCATTCAGTGTGCACTCCATCCCACTGAATTTGACAGAGTGTCATCCTGCAAGACAGCGAAGGAGATGTGCGATACCCTCGAAGTTATCTATGAGGGAACATCTGAAGTGAGAGAGACGAGGGCAAATATGCTAGTGTCAAAGTATGAAGCATTTCGGATGAAGCCTGGTGAGACAGTGACCGAAATGTATGCTCGTCTGACCATCATCACAAATGGTCTAAGAAATCTGGGAAAGAGTTATACTGATCATGAAGTTGTAAGGAAGATCCTTCGATCGTTGACTCCTATATGGCATACCAAAGCAACTGTGGTTGAGGAGTCAAAAGATCTACAAAATATGAAACCCAATGAGCTGATAGGTTCCTTGATGGCGTACGAGATGAAATTACTACAAGCTGAAGAGCTTGAAAACAGGAAGCCTATTGCTCTGAAGGCCAAGCATGGCTGCTCAAAACAGTCCAACAGCATTGGATCATCCAGTGATCGGAATTCATCTGGATCAGATCTTGAAAAGGATGAAATAGCTATGATCACAAAAGAGTTCAGTAGATTTCTTAGAAGAGAAGGGAAGAATCTCTATAGAAAATACCACAGTAGGAAGCAAAACAGGTATAAATTTAACCCTGCTGAAAAATCTGATGTTAATGCTTGTTATCATTGCAGGAAGACAGGTCATATGAAGGCTGATTGTCCAGAGTTACAGAAAATGAAAGGAAGACCATGGAAGAAGGCGCCAAAGGGAAAGGCCATGGTCAGTACATGGAGTGATGAGGAAGAAGGCACGCTGAGCACTTCCTCAGATAGTGGAAAATCAGAAAAGGACATCTGCTTGATGGCTAGAAATGGAGATGAAGAAGAAGAGTCTGATCAGGTATCATCCCTTTTCGAACATTACACTATTTCTGATTGGGCAGATGCTTATGGAGACCTGTCAGATAAAGCTAATGATATTAAGAAGGAAAACAGACTCTTAAAGAAGAAAATGAACTCTCTGGTTAATGATAAATCTCTTTCTGATATAGTTGCATGCTTACAATCAGAGAATGACAAATTGAAAAATGCGTGTTCTGATTTTGATGAATTAAAGCATGTTGTGATTGATTGTAGGAAAGAAAATAATTTGCTGAAAAATGTTGTTAATGAGTTGAAATTGAAAATTCAGAAGTTTGAAAATGAAATAAAGACTTCAAATGAAAAATATGAAGCTATTTTGTCAGTGAATGCTGAATTAAAGAAAACTATTGAAAATCTGGAAAATAAAAATTCTGACAAAAATGAAAATCATTGAAAGCATGACCCAAGGAATTGAAAATCTAAATGCCTTGCTAGGGTCAAAAGTTAATTTCAGAAAGGAGGGTCTTGGTTTTAATCCCTCAGCTAAAGAGAGCTTTGAATTGAAAACCATTTCATGTGTGGGAGAAAAGAATAGAGGACCACTCATAAAAATGGTCAATGAAAAATTTGCCTTCAATAATGTTAAATCAAAAGTGTCCAATGCTAAGGACAAGGGAAAGCAGGAAGTTGTAGAGCCTAGAGCTGCATGCTCTTCTTCCAAGGATAAGTCCAAGGCTAGGGGTCAGCCAGCTAGCACATCAAAACCCCAGCCCAAGGCTGCTAAGTCTCCATCACCATCAACTGCTCAGAAAAAGACCCAATATAAGTCAGTTCAGAAACCTAGAGGGTCAAAGGTGGCAGGGAGACCAAGTGCAGCTAGGAACCCATTTGCTCATCCCTATTTCCCTAGAGCCCAAGTCTATCATAACTTTCATCCTCAACCACTTAATAGGCTTGGGTGGAACCCTGTACACATGAGGTTCGGGTATCAGAATTTCCCCACTTGGTATCAGCCATATAGACCTCAGCCAGCTAGGAGATGGGATAGTCAGTTTAGGACATGGAGTCCTAGTCACCAAAGGTTTTTTGGTCAGCCTAGGACCAATTTGGGCCATAACCTTCAGTACATTCATTGGCCAAGGCACTGGCAGAAAAACAAAAACGTTTTTAATAAAATGAATGCCAGGACTACACAACAACCATCAAAGCACCAGAAAAAGAAAACTGAACCTGTTAGTGCTGAGAAAATGAAAAATAACCAAAAGAACTCTCAAGCTGTAGAATCCACTAAACCTTCCATCTTTACACAAATGTGGATCCCTAAACAGCTGTTGTCTTGTTTTCATTCTCAAGTATCTGGTTCTGTCGTGGAGCCCAAAATATCCTGGGTTCCAAAACCTGCTCCCTAAGTGTGTTTGCAGGTATGTCTGGTAGCCGGGAACAAACTGATGAAACAGAAAAAGCTACTTCAGGCATATGACAAGAGACAGGGCCAAAATCCTAAGAGCTGAAAGAAATTGGAGGCCTTGTCAAAATATCTGGTGCAACACCAAGGGTAAAAATAAATCAATCTGGTAAAGCAGGTAAGTGATTTACCTTCAGAACTGAATTGAGAAAGTCATGTTGATTTGATTATTTGATGTCTAATATTCTATTCTTGTCTAGCTGATCAGTCTGCATATCTGATGCTCTTCTCTTGCTATATGTTGAACTGAATTTGGATGCATAAACTTGAATTGAGTGCATACTTGCCTCATATATCATTGGTGCATAGTCTGCATGTAGAACAGTGTGTTGCATAGCATAATCCTTGCATCATGCTGTCAGGGGGAGCTGAGAGTTTTTTTGGTCAATTCATTGAATCCTTGCTACTTCTCACTGTCCTCATTTAGTTCTTTCATATCCTTTGACATCAAATGCTCTTGAAACTCAATGTCTATTGCTATCATTTCCCTAACCTTCACTGAACAACAGTTCTATTTCTGGTTTAGTACATTGAGTTGTGATTATTTCAATTGCTCTTTTATAAGAATCACTCTTACAAATTGAAAAGAACTAAAGGTTTAACCTTTATAAATTGGAGAGTTAAGTGTCTGCACTTCAGAACTTGAGATAAAAGAAAACATTTATAGCTCTTAATCTTTGTCTCATGGCTAAAATAGAAAAAGGTTTTTTTTTAAATGCCTAAATGTGTTGAACTGGAAATGTCTAGAACATGTGAACAAAAGTGTGTAATGTTTTTCAAACAATCACTCTAAAAAATTAAGGGCAACAGTAAATAAGATCATAAATGTAAAGAACTGAACATTGTGACAGAGTAATGGCTGATTGCACTGAGAAACTGTGATCTCCTCCAATAAAGCAGGAGAACTCATAGTCATGAAGTGCTTCAGAATATCTCTGTTCAAAAGGTCAAATCTATAGGGGGAGTCCTCACCAAGTAACTGAGGGTACTGGCCTCTAATCAAGGTGTACCCTTAATGTCAAAAGTGAAGACTATCCCTTGTGGGTTCTGATCTGAAATAGGTTTAGTAGTTTATGTCTAGTAACTGGGGGTACCTGCCTCTGATCAAGGTGTACACCTAATGTCAATAGCATAAATGCCACTGATCTATTCATTTAGTTCAAGTTCTGAAATTCAAAGGTGAAAATCAAACTGCTGTAACCCTTCGAAAAATCAAAAGTCAATGAGTGAAAATTATTTTTATCAATACATGTTCAAGTTGCCTCTCTTGAATTTCCTTGTTTAATCACAAAAGAATATTATTTCTGACTTATCTATTAATACCATGTGCCCTAGATTCATTGCTATAAATGGAATCTATAAACCCTTGTTCAAGGATCCAATGTTTTACTCTAGATTTATCACTGTTAAACTTGAAGTTTTGTCAAAATTGTATGTTGCTGATTCTTATACTTTAACAGTTGTTTATAATCATGCTTCCCTTCTGAACCTATGATTCAGCTGTTGTCAAGTGACCCTCCTACCTTCTCTACCTTGTTTATCTGTTCATATTCCTTCTCAAAGGGGGAGCATTCATTCAGGGGGAGAATGTTCTAGAGGAATTTGCATGTATAATGCACTTTGCACTCTTGTTTTTACTATTTTTCTCTTTTTGATCATGTCAAAGGGGGAGAAAATCTTGTGTGTGACTCACTGTCACATTGTGTTGCCATCATCAAAAAGGGGGAGAATGTTGTGCCTCTTAGGCACAAGCATGTGCATTGTGTTTTGATGATAGCATGCTGATTTATTTTGATGATTGCAACACAGTCAGTGCATTATGATATTGTGTTTTGAATAAGGCTGCTGATTTGATTGCATAGGACTGTGTCTGATATACAACATTGAATGCATGAGTTTGCATGAGTATTGCATGATGCGTTGACGCATGGGATCATTGCGTCAACTCACTGGTCTGTCCCAGAGCTGGTCTTTAAAATGTGTCAACTGGTGCGTCGACGCAGTGGACTCAATGCGTTGACGCATTGGAATCATTTTGAAAGAGCTCTTGCTTTGCTTCATACATTGGTCTAGTATCTGAGTCTGTACATCGTCTTGTGCTTTCAACGTTCAAAGCCTCAAGTCTGTACAGCGTTAAGTTCTCTTTGGAAAGTCTGTACAGCGTGAAGTCTACACATTGGCACTATAGCTCGCTTGTGTAAGTCTGTACATTGACTTCGTATCTGCAAGTCTGTACACTGGACTTCATTTCACCAACTCTATACAATGGTCTTCACTCTTCAAGTCTGTACATCCTCCGCCAAGCTTTCAAAGTCTGTACAGTCAAAGTCTGCACATCCTGTTCAGTTAAGTCTGTACATTGCATCATAGTGTTATGCAGTGTCTGGGTGAAGTCTATACAGACTGTTCATGCATTCAAGTTCAAGTATATGCATCCGTCCGTCTCTGTTAGCGTCTCATGAACGTCTATACAACGCATCAGCATTTAGAAGTCTGTACATTGGCCTTTGCATTAAGTTTCAAGTCTGTACAGCCTATCTTCAAGTGTTTGGCCAACTCTGTACATCCGTGTTGCCCTTTCATTGTTGAGGCAGAGTCTGTACACTGGCTCAGACTTCTCAAGTCTACACAATGCTTCCTCATTGAAAGTCTATACATCGTGGCCTTGAACTTTCAAGTATGTACAATGTTGCTTTGTCAAAGCCTGTACATCGCAGCTATGTTAAAGTCTGTACAGCCAGTTTCTTGATCAAGTCTGTACTAGCGTGATGTCTGCACTTTGGTCTTCAACGTATCAGACTTGAGCTTTGCTGATAAAATATCTCTGAAGGCTGCGTCAACTCCTTGGAGCAAGTGGGTTGACGCCATCTAACTCCAGTTGCTGAGCGTACTGGTGCTGGGCACGTGATCCGAGGATAAGGAGAGTGCCCAGATGAGGACATGTGTACTGACAGCCTGCTGGATGCTGCCACGTGGTCCGAATTCTTAGGGCGGGAACTGTGGAAGCCACACGCGCCCTGCTGCTGCTGCTGCTGCTGCTGGTATATAATAGAGCCTTCGTCTTCAGATGGAGGTTGATCGTGATCGAAGCCAGGGAGCAGAAGCTGAGAGAAGAATAAGAGAAAAAGGAGAGAGAGCTTCCACGATCCAGCAGAAGAAAATAAGAGAAGAGTAGAGAGTGAAAGAAGTGTGAAGAAGAAGAAGAGAAAGAAGAAGGAGAAAGAGATAGAGAGCTCGAGCAGAGTGTGAAGAAGAAGAAGAGAGAGAGTGAAGAAAGAGAGTGAGATCGAGGGAGATTTGTTCTTGATGGACCGTGGATCAAATCCATGCCATCCAGCTCTTTAAGAGCCACATCGTGCTTCATTGTTTACAGCTTTCAGATTGCTGTGTTTCCATCTTTTCTGTTTTCTATTTTACATCTTTCTTCAAGCTGTTAGTCAGCGGATTGCAGAGGTGCTGCCTCTGGACGGCTAAGTTGTATTGCCATGCGGTTTGCAGTGGAGGATTCCACTGGACAGCAAGCTGTGTTGCTCAGCGGGGCGAGGAGGATTCCTCGGACGGCAAGCTGTGTTGCCCAGCGGTTGTATGGCAAACTGTGATGCCCAGCTGTTCAAGCTGTGAGTCAGCAGTAAGCCACACTCGGGTTGAGTGTGGGGTGGATGTAGGTCTGGAGGACCGAACCACCTAAAAGCCTTTGTCTACTGTGTGATTGTTTTGTGGTTTGCCTAGCTTCTATATTTCTATCTTCGCACAGTAGATGTATGCTTAGGACGGTTCTTCATCTGTTCTGGGTGACATTCGCATTGTGCCCACTATCTGTTCAGTAGAAGTTTTCATTCCGCATTTGATTCTGCTGCAGTAATTTTTAACGGGTGATTGATCTATTCACCCCCCTCTAGATCACCCTTTAGCGTCCAAACAGAGAGTACCCATCTTGTTGCCTCGTGCCATAATCATAGCACCTTTGGTGATCTTCCAAGATCCACCTATAAATGTTGTGACATAACCTTCATCATCAAGCTGTCCAACAGATATCAACTTCCTCTTCAAGCCAGGTACATGCCTTACATTCTTTAACTTCCACAAAGTGCCATTTGTGGTCTTTACATTGACATCACCCTTCCCCACAATATCTAAAGGCTCATCATCAGCAAGATAAACCTTCCCAAAGTTTTCAGCAACATAATTTTGCATACTTTCTTTATGTGAGGTAGAGTGAAACGACGCACCTGAGTCAAGAATCCATGACTCTAAAGGAGTGTCAACACAAAGAACTAAAGCATCTTGAACTTGCTCTACTGCAGTTGCATTGGCGGACTCTTCATTATGGTTTTTCTTCTTTGGAGCCTTGCAATCTTTCTTTAAGTGTCCCTTTTTACCACAATTCCAGCACCCATCAAACTAAACTTTGATTGACCGTTCTTCTTGGACCTGGATCTTCTCCTATTTTGACCCCGCTGTTTTGTTCTTCCCCTGCTCTCTGTATTCAAGGCAGAACCTGAGACTTCACCTGATTCCCTTCTGCGAATATCTTCGCTTAGAATCAGGTCTCGAACCTCATTAAGCTTCAACTTGCTTGAACCGGAAGAACTACTTACAGCCGTCATAGTTGCACCCCAACTTTCAGGTAAGGAGGATAAAAGAATCAAGGCCCTAATCTTATCATCAAAGTTTATTTCTACAGAACTCAACTGAGTTGTAATCACATTGAATTCGTTGATGTGGTCTGTAACAGAAGCACCTTCGGCCATCTTCAGATTAAATAAACGATGCATCAAATATACCTTGTTTGAAGCCGATGGCTTTTCATACATATTTGATAGTGCCTTCATCAATCCTGCCGTGGTCTTCTCGTTCACGATGTTGAAGGCGACGTTTCTGGCCAACGTCAAGCGAACAACTCCGAGTGCTTGTCTGTCTAGTAGATCCCAATCTTCTTTCTTCATCCCTGTCGGCATCGTTCCAAGAAGCGGCTCATGCAGCTTCTTCTGATACAAGTAGTTTTCGATCTGCATCTTCCAGAAACCGAAGTCTTTGCCATCGAACTTGTCGATCCTCACCTTTCCTTCATCCGCCGCCATTACTCCCACTGTTTTCCTCGAACCAGAACAAGGCTCTGATACCAGTTGTTAGGGATATGGACCGGAGTACCCAGACGAGGAGGACAACCAGCAGAGGAGGAAGAAGGAGAGAAGAAGAATCACACAAGAACACACAGGAATTTTTTACGTGGTTCGGAGGCAAGATGCCTTCCTACGTCCACGGTCGCAGCAGGATTCCACTAAGATAATCACAGACTTGTTACAATACAAAGAGAGAGCCCATCCTTTTATACTAGGAGATTAGGGCGTCATTAGTCAGGGTATTAAAGATAATAATACCCCGGTTAAACAGAAACCCTCTTTCGGGATACATCAGTCGCGCATGCTCGTCTATCCCCTCGGATGCTCTCCTGAGACCGAGTATGCTCTCCAGCGACTGCAGATGCTCCCCCACCATCAGACAGATCAAAACATTGCCAAGAGATATCGACTTACCTTGAACCCGCAATACATGCTTCCCTGACACCAGTGATGCTCTCCTGGGATAATGAATGCCCTCCAGAGACAGTATGTGCTTCCCTGCTAGACCCGGATAGCATATGCTCCCCTGGAGTAACGAATGCTTCCCTGGCACTGAAAGATGCTCCCCTGGAGCAGCGAATGCTCCCCTGGAGATGCGATATGCTCGCCATGCTCCCCTGAGCTGAGGATGCTCCCCTGGAGCAGTGGATGCTCCCCTGGGGCAGCGATTGCTCCCCTGGAGCAGCGAATGCTCCCCTGGAGATGGCATAAGCTCGCCATGCTTCCCTGATGCTGTGAATGCTCCCCTGGAGCAGTGGATGTGCTCCTGAGGCAGAGTGTGATCCCGTGCAGAGGCGCACGAATAAAAGAGTTCTGACTCCACACTCTAACAGATCTTCGCCTGCCACCCCCTGCTTGTGGTGCTTCCCAGGCCGTTGGCCAGCCCACGAAACCCCCTGCTTGTGGTGCTTCCCAGTCATGTGGCAGTGGTACTGACCTTGTCGTCGATGTAGGCGGCCCAGAAGCGGGCGAGCGCGCGGTCGTAGGGGTCGGCGGGGAGGATGGGCTGGCCGGAGGACCAGGCCTCGTCGACTTACTGGACGATGATGAGGGACTCACACACGGGTTTGTCGTTGCGGAGGAGGACCGGGATCTTCTTGTAGACGGGGTTGGACTTGAGGAGCAGCTCGCTCTTGGGGTTCATGGTCTCCACCACGAACTCGTAGCCCACCTTCTTGAGGTTGAGGGCAATCCGGGGGCGCATCACGAAGGGGCTCGCCCACGTCCCCAGCAGCCTCACTTCCTCTGCTCCCGCCATTTCAGATGGGTGTGCCTCTGCTCAGCTGCAGGGCGCTTTAAGGCTTTTGCTTTCTCTGATATGGTGCTGGCGACGCTGACCCTCCCCATAGGGCTGCTATAAATAGCCACGTGTTGCTTGGAGGACAAGAAGAACTCTGGGCCTGATCGTGACAGCGTGGAGGAGGGGCGGGGAAACCCGGGGAGAAGGTGGTGACGCCATTGATGGCGCATTGCTGAGGTCGCTGACCCGGCGGTTGTAGCGTGGACCACCGACTTGGAGCATCAGAGCTTCCGCACCAGGGCGCAGTGCACCGGTCTGTTTGTCCGAGGAATGAGTTGTCTCTCACTTTGTTTAAACTCTGACTCAGATTAATAATCCAACTCAACTCGAACTCTCTGAATATTTAAATAGTTGAAAATTATTTAATGTTTACCGTCTTATTTGAACTAGTAAATGAATAAAACGAGATATTTATCTCGTATATCTGCGTGTTAATTATATTATAGATAGGATGGGATTGAATTAATTATAGATGAATTGCTAAATGAACATGAATGTGTTGTTAAAAAATACAGTCAAGGTTCAATCGGATTTGTTCGTGAATACAAATTATCTGAGTATTCTTATGTTCAAACTCATCTCGCTTATTAATGGAGTCTAAAAACTTTGGCTCATTTCTTTTAATCAAGCAATTAAAATGTAGCTTTTATCGAGTATATTTACAAATTATTTTTCTGTTCCTCTTAGCTCATTGGTTAGTGGAAAGATCATTCATTTGACTAATCTCAAATTTTCTATTTTCACGTCACTGAAAAAAAATTCCACCGCCAAAATTGAACCATATCGAGTAAGACACAGGTATCACTGTCAAAAAATAAATTTATTTTTTTTTTTGGGGGGGGGGGAGAGACAAAGTTTTTTTTCATAAAAATATCTCACAAAGGAAGAAATTATTTTGTATTTACCAAGTAAAAAATCATGTATATGCTCTTGAATTGGCCAGGCGCATCGTGCAATGGCTTATTTTGTAGGCATTGTAAGCGGGGCGGCGGGGTTGGTGTCCTACTACCTTTCAATGGTGCGGGCTGTTATATTTTTTGGGAGAGTGGTGGTGTAAAATAGTTTACTTGAAATTTTCAAGGGACTGTATGATAACGTATTAGGGTGATCAAATTGACGAGAGAGAGTTGATGGATGTCATCGCTCTCTTCACACGTAGAGAGTTTAACCAAAGTCGCTTGCGCTAATCATGCCTGGTTAACAAAGTAACCCTAAACATTTCGAACAGAACCGAGTACGGTACTGAGGAGGGTAAGACTGCCAAATTTTAATGGTGTGGTGGGTGGTATATGGGCAAAAGGATGTTTATAAATGGCAACGTTCGAGTTTGAAAAGGTTTAGAAAACCCAAGGGATTTTAGTTGGAAGTTCCATTCGTTAAGTTGGTCGAGAGCCTTCAATGACATCTTTCTAAGTAATATCGGCAAAACTGTTCCGATTCTGGCAATTAATGAAGAGCTCTATCCGCTAGGAGTGTTAGGAGTGTACCTGACTTGCAAGTAAACTGAGTCACTCTGTACTTGAGGAAACAATTCTAATAAGATTAGGAGATTATTGTGATAGTTGTCTCGTCGGTGTCTCCATCTCGAGATGTTAGCATTTTTTTTGACTTCAACTCGTAATCTAAATTAGATTTTGATCCGATTTAAATTGATTTAAAATTTTAAAATTTTTCGTTTGGATTGAAACCGAATCATATTTTAAGAAATAGTTTTGTTAGATTTTTTCCGAATAACAAATCACACGGGATAAATCAGTCTTTCCTTAGCATTTCTGTCAAATGTTATAACCCTAAAGATCCCAACCCTAAATGAGAGTCCCGACTCCTAAATCTAGATCATAGGAGGGTGAGGCAGCTGCAGTTTTGGCCTTCTCAAGCTCTACCCCATCCTTCTCGACGGTCTCTTACTCTCCTCCTTGGGCGCGGATCTCCTGTATAGGTTTGTTTTGTCTAGTTGAAGGAAGTGGATCGGCCACCAAATTTTTGGAGGATTTTTGTATATATAACTCTTTAAATATTAATTTTGTCAAATATTCCTCTCGTTTAGATCTATTATCATGAATACTCTCCATATTAAGCGAATGGTTACGGTTATGCTATTATCATAACCCCTGTGTACTTAATTGTGGTGCAATGTGAGTTATAATTGTAAAAGACTATCCTATGCTTAGTTAATCACCCTCTCTCTCTCCCTCTCTCTCTCTCTCCCTCCAAAGTTATGTGTGTGCAGAGATAGGGGAGAGGGGTTTCGACTCCTGTGAGTAGGAAAATAGGGGCAATTATGCCCTTGTCGCCGATGGTGAGGGGAGATGAGAGAGAGCATCATGCAGTGAAGGGATGTCGGGGAGAGTAGTAGGTGGTGAGGGGGCAACGCCACCACGCGGAGGTGAGGGAGAGCAACATGCAGCGAGGAGAGGTGGGAGAGAGTAGCAAGCAGTGAGGGGATGGAGGGAAGCAGTGACACCGGAATAAGTATCTCTCTCTCTCTCTCTCTCTCTAGGGGATGGGGGTGGACGATGTAGCAAGGATGCCCAAGTTGCCTCTGCCATGCTCACCTTCATCTACTCCAGCAGTCGCAGGCAACCGTGGGAGAGACCTGATGGGGGGCGGTTGTAGGGATTTCATTGGAGGGGCCTTTGGGGGGATGTTTTGCAAGAGGTGGCGATCTGCACGGGGACGATATGGAGGGGAGGGATCTGTGAGGGGCCAAGGAGGGGGTCTAGGGGGTTCAACCTCCTCTCTTAACATTGCTACAGTGAGGGCGGGGTAGATAGGGCGCCGACAATGAGGTGGGGGATAGGAGGAGCAAGGACGACGATAGAGAGCAGCTCTCTCTCTAAGTAAGGATGTTTTAGATATTTCATTGCACTTAATGGCAATACGTGACATATTCTACAGTATATATATCTTTCATCGATGTCATTAAATTCGAATGGTATAATCGTAATATTTAGGATTAAATGAAAGATATTCATGATAATAAGATCTTATTTGACAAAACCAATCTTTAGAGAGGTATATATGTAAAAATCTCTTTTTTTTCTCGATTTTTTGGGTGACATTTGCTCTCCCCATCTTTGTTCGTATGCTTGCAGGTTTTGTAGTTCATGCTTCCGGGGGGCTCTTTCGAGTCATGTGCTTGTGCGTCGTGCATGTGTGAGGGACTCCTCGCTACTTTTCTTTCTATTCATCTTTCGCCTGCGCTTTTTTTTTTTGAAACAAAATAGAAGATATTCATTCATGGCATACGATAATCACAGTACATGCACGACTTTGACATAGTACCATACAAGGGCAGTCATGATTGAGCCACACCGTCGTCATCCCGACGAAAAGATAAGAAAGAAAGTAGGAACAGTAGATAACACAGACTCCCATCGAAGGTAGAACTGTCTGGAAGCGTCGAAAAGAGGCGTCTGTTGTTGAAGGAGACGGATTCCTTCCTCGAGGAGCACGAGGTTGCCAAACTGCTCTGCCTGATGGCGGTGAGAGAAGGAAGCTCGGGTGGCCAGCACCGTGTAGGATGCGTGAGGAGGAAGCACAGTATCTATCTCCGAACCCTAATAGAACCGAGGGTGAAAACCTGCAACCTGCAACATCGATCTCAACCGTATTTCGTCGGGAGCTCCAGGAAACGCCCATCGTCGAGAGAGGATGCCGATCAGAATAGAAGGAAGGAGTGGGAGGGGGGGAGACGATAAGATCCAAAAGTTTAGGGGAACGGTGGGGGGGGGGGGTGGAGGATGGGAACGGATGGGGGGCAAGGGGGCCTGCAGGGGGGGTTAAGGATGGGGGTCGGGGGTCGGGGGAGGTGGCGAAGAGGGGGTTGGGGGGAGAGGGAACGAGGAGCGGTGGGGGGGGGCTTCTGGAGTGGGGGATGGATGGGGGGAAGAAGGTGCAGAGGCGGAGGAGAGGGGGAGGCTATCGGGTGCCTTACCGTTTGAGCTAGTGGAGGCATTGATGCTGCCAGTACCAAATAATGTAGGGATCAAGTTCTTACTCTTTTATTGCTCGTTGATTCAACTCTTTTGGAAGGACGAACATGTACTTCTGCCTAATGAATCCCATATTTTATTGGAAGCAACAACAGGAGAACACATGACGAGTAACACTTTATAAAGAAAGAAAACCAACCGGCGGATGACTCTAAATAAAGAAGGAAATAACACCAGCTACTCCCCACTGCCATCTCTGCGAGCGTGTACGGCTGGGAAGTGTGAATGACCAAGGAAAGATGTACATGCAGAGCCCACCATTTGCTATATTTTGGTGTGGTCTCTCTCTCTCTCTCTCTCCCCCCCTCTCTCTAGTTAGAGGGGGCGGCCTTCCACTGGGCCTGCATCATCTGGGCCAACTCCACCAGCTTCTCCGCCTCCGGCATCACCTCCTTCACCGCCTCGTCGGCACAGAAGCGGCCGGCCCACGCGGCCAGCTGCGGGGTCCTCGCCTCGTCCAGGATCACCGTCCCGGACATATTCTCGATGGTCCGGACCCAGCCCAGGTAGCACCCCAGGGCGATGTCCAGGTACCCCACGGCGTCCCCGCCGAAGAAGGGCTTCCCCTTGCTGCATGTCACGAAGGCCTCCTCCAGCGGCAGCAGCCCCGCCAGCAGCTGCTCCGTCAACGGCGCCCAGTCCTCGTCCGTCTGCACCTTGGTGGTCCCAAAAAGCGAGGGGAACCACTGGAGCCACAGGGGAGATCGAAATCAATCAATCAGGGATGCGGAATAGGAGGAGGGGGAATCCATAGATCTGGGCAACCAGCAAACGGGCAGGACTCAGGTGGCAGTGGTACTGACCTTGTCGTCGATGTAGGCGGCCCAGAAGCGGGCGAGCGCGCGGTCGTAGGGGTCCGCGGGGAGGATGGGCTGGCCGGAGGACCAGGCCTCGTCGATGTACTGGACGATGATGAGGGACTCACACACGGGTTTGTCGTTGTGGATGAGGACCGGGATCTTCTTGTAGACGGGGTTGGACTTGAGGAGCAGCTCGCTCTTGGGGTTGAAGGGCTCCACCACGAACTCGTAACCCACCTTCTTGAGGTTGAGGGCGATCATGGGGCGCATCACGAAGGGGCTCACCAACGACCCCAGCAGCCTCACTTCCTCTGCTCCCGCCATTTCAGATGGGGGCCTCTGCGCGAATGTGGCTGGCTGGCAGGCTATGGGAGTCTCCGCTTTGCAGGGCGGCGCTAAGGGCTTTGGTTGCTCTGACTTGGTGCTGGCCATATCGACCCTCCCCATGGGCTGCGATAAATAGCCGTGTGTTGCTTGGAGGAGAAGAAAAACTATGACCCTGGTCGTGACAGTGTGGATGAGGTGCGGGGTAGCCCGGGGGAAGGTGATGACGCCATGATGGCGCATTGGTGAGTAGCTGACCCAGGTGTTCGACGTGGACCACGGACCGTTAAGTTGGGCCAGGGCTCTATTGATATTGTCGCCGGGGAGTTGACCGATAGATTACTGTTGCCGGAAGAGATGTGAGTCACCCAGCTCACTTGCCTGACGAGACAGAGAGACGTGGGCGTTGTCTCGCCGTTCATTCGCCGGAGGGATAGCCCTGCCATTAATGCGGTAGAGCTCGTCGGCCATTAATGTGGCATGATTCATCGAAGGGGACGTGAGACTAACGTATCAAGGAAAGCGGTGTGGGCGACATCCTCCCTTTCCATCGCCAGATTGGTGTGTCTCACATCAATAATGTGATGTTGGGGAAGTGCATCGTGGTCATTGACGGGAGAGACGCACGCAGATACGGTGCTTGCACTGGGGCAAGAAGCGCGTTGGGTCGATGTGCGAGGTAGTGGGATCGGAGGGCTGGGCCTCCATAGTGGGCCTACCAGACAAGCCTGACTGGACTGGCGAGATATACCCTCCTCACTAGGCCCCCACTCCCGAGCAGCGAGGACACTCGGTACTCGGTGCTCGGAAGGACTGTAGGAGTCTCGTGGCCAGTGGGGAGAGTGTGAGTGGTGCTTGGTCCCTATGTCAGGCACCTCAGGGCTAGGGTGTAGGGTCTTAAACGCTCCTGATCGCCCTATCTGTCGTGCGATGATGTCACCATGCATCATGATGGCATAGTTGCATCTGCTATGGGGACGCAGGATCAGGCGGCGAGGGGACGCCGCCCTAGGGTTTTCGGCATGTTCGGGCTTATGGTGGCGATCTGCTTCCCCGTCGGTGGCGTGATCTGGGCCGCTAATGATGATTGCGTCCCTTAACCGCCTCTTTTCCCATAAAAAGGGTGCGAGAAGCGATGGGAGAGGTATTTCTTCTTCTCCTCCAGCGTTGGCTCCCGCTGCTTCTTTCTTTCTCCTTGCTTCTTGGTGAGACTTCTTCCTCCCCCTTTCGCTCATGGCCTCCCGTAGGAGATTGGTTCTAGTTGAGGAGCCTGAGTCTTCCACGAGCGGCTTGGAGGTGACTATTGGCAGCGCCCTAAGCATTTTGGGGGCTTCTTCTTGTCCTCCCATTAATCGCGTCTCCTACCAAGCCATCGTAGGTCTTAGGGAGTCATTCCAAGTCCCCCCCCCCCTGCGTATGACATTTTCTTCCCCACCACTGAGGAGTGGCTGGGAGTCCGTCTTCCAGAGGATATTGTCGTGCCGATTGAGTCTTTCTGAGCTGGCTTCCATTTGCTTGTCCTTGGTCTTTTCGACTAGATTTTATGTTTTCATGGAGTAGAGCCTGGGCAATTGACCCCCAACTTCTGGAGGATACTCTATGTCTTTGTCTAATGCTGTAGAGAGATAGGGGCCCGTCCAACCGTTGAGCCCTTCTACAATCTCTTTTGCCTTCAGTGCTGCCACGACTCCCATGACTCGGAGTTCTACTTCAGGGACCGAGCTGGGATGCAGTTCCTTGCCTTGTCCCTGACCGTGTTGAACGTGAAGCACTGGCATGATCAGTTCGTCATTTTGACGAAGGTTGGGGGGGGGGGGGGGCAGACTGGGGTTACCATAATCGCCGGTTCGCCCAGAGTGCAGGCTGAGTGCCTAGATTCATAGTTGTCTGAATTGTGGTCTAATGTGCTTTGCTCTGCCATTTCAAGTATAGTAGAGCCACCATCGGGTGCGAGGTCGGTCCACCCCAAGCTCCGTTTTGAGACTCTGTGTAATACCCTCGGGTCTCAGATCGTTTTTACGCGGGTCTCGGATCGTGTTTGTTTCGGTATTCGAAATTTAATAATGAATCTTTGGACTCTTAAATGGTAATTGTGATAATTATTTCAGGTCCGTGGTGACACGTTGAGCCGTCTTATTTTTTTCTATAATTTTTTTGAGTCAAGGTGTATTTTTTAAGAATTTATTGGAGTTAACTTGAATTTTTGAAATGTGATAAAATAAAAATTAAAACCTTGTTTTAACCCCCTTCCCCATGCGTCTCTCCCTCGTCTCTCGACTCTCCTCACTGTCCCGTCACTTTCAATTGGCCAGGCACATCATGTAGTGGCTTATTTTGTAGGAATTGTAAGCGGGGCGACGGGGTTGGTGTCGTAATACCTTTCAATGGTGCGTGCTGTTATATTTTTTTGGGAGAGTGCTGGTATAAAATGACTTATTTGAAATTTTTAAGGGATTATTTGATAATAGATTAGGGTGGTCAAATTGACGAGAGAGAGAGAGAGAGAGAGAGAGAGAGAGAGAGAGAGAGAGAGAGAGAGAGAGAGAGAGAGAGAGAGAGAGAGTGTCACGCCCCAAGCGCGGAAGGTACCCGTAGATGCGTGATGAGTTTATATCAATCATGTCAATCAGAGTAGTAGTGTATTCGACACAAAGACAGAGTGCGCAAATATAAAGATAACCCAATCCATTTATTCCTTTAATAAGAATATATCTATTACAAACCCTTGCAAATACTAGACTCAATAAAAGAAAGGTACATTTCTGACTCAACAAAAATATAGAGAAGACAGGACTGATGGACGCTTGAATAGCTCTAACTCTTTCACTCTTGACCTTCCCCGTCAGTTTGGGTCTCGTCATCGGACTTACCTGAAAAGTATGGAAACACTGAGTGAGCGAACGCTCAGTAGGAAATGATATCTCAAGAACTAGCAGGGGTTTAAGTAATTACAATTTCCCACATGTAAATGCGCTATGGCTATGCATGCTCGCATAAAACGACAAGATAGAGAGTATAACAACAAGATAACAAGGTGAACTATTCATGAACTTTCGAGTGATAAATGTCAGGATGTTCAAGCAAGTAATTTCATCATGTCATGTCGAGAACTTGGCTATCACGTTTCAAGCAAGCAAGTATAAAAATTATCCCTTTTCGGGTCACGCAAGTCATGTCATGTCATGTACGAGTCAAGTACAAGAATTGTGGAATGTCCAATCAAGCTAGTCATGCACTTCGGTACAATGCCAATACCGTTATCATTACAACTCCCATGGGCACTAGTACTTTTGGGTGCTCCCCCCAGGACCAGATCGGGCCCTATATGCGTAGGCATTGATCATGTATTTTGACATCCACTTTGTGTATAGCCAATATGGAGTTTCAAAGATAAAGGACTTGTATGAACTTAGAGGTAGATAGCATTTCAAGGATTTGAACATGACCATAATGACGATAACAACGGTGCAATCACGAGTATCGATAAAACTAGGTGGAATTGGTTCCCTAACTTGGGTACCATGGCAAGTAAGTATCCAAAAGTAGATGGTCACTCTTTTAATGTAGAATTGAGGTCCCCAAGAACATCATAATAATGTTGATATAGAATTGGGGTCCACAAGAACATCTCAATAATGACATGCTTTCCCCATTTAATTAGATACTTCTCATATTATACACATAGCATAACATGAGGGTCGGTATACCATGTTTCTTATAGAGTGACATGGCAAAAATAGTGTGATAGGTTTTTATGGTACAACCAGCTCAATCGGCCTTGAGGGAATCCAAGGCTCGAGGAGTCTTACGGAGGTCTCTATGACTAACTCGCTAGTCCAAAGGAACGGAATGTCCAATGGAGAGCTTGTATGTCACTGAGAGTTAGTGGATAAACGATAAAACATCACGAAACATGGGACTATATTCACGGACTGGAATATAGTGCCGATATATATATATATATATATATATATATATATATATATATATATATATATATATATATATATATATATGAAACCCTCGGTTAACAGTAACGGTGCAAAATAGTATTACAGGAAAATAGCGACTTAATCTAAGTCATTACTTATCAAATTAACGCCTTCTACAGGGGCGTTTATTTATGATTTAACGACTACAGTAGCAGGCGTCCATTAGATTTATAATATTTTACAAAATTGCCAACTTCTGGAATTTTCATGAAAACGCGCCTTACAGAGGGGCGTAAATTTTAAAGTCACGCCTTGGTGCAGGGCGTCAGTTATGTAAGAGACGACCTATCCCAGGTCGTTAATTCCTTAACATCCGAAATAGGATTCATGAACAGTATAAATTTCCAGATAATAAAATTTTCAGGAAGAGAATCACATGGTCAGGAAGAGAAAAATAGCAGGATTCAACATCTGTGATCATGCATTAGATTAAATACATGGTTTACTTGATATAGAATTTTAAACATGGGTAATTATCAATTTATGTGAAATTGACGACTCCTGGTCAGGGCGTCAAAATAAGAATTAGCGCCCTTTGAAGGGTCGCCTTATTCAAAATTCACCAAAAATATTTGAAAACGTAGTAAAACTATATGCATGAGATCATGGATGAATTTATTTCAGAATCTATACTAGTTTAGGCTACGCTCTTGAGAAAACCTACCTTTTTAAATTGGTTGACAGACGTGAAGATTGATTGAAGAAGGTGAATGATACTCTGTTTTAATACAGGACAGCAACAGCAGAAAGAAGAAGCAGCCCCTTGCAGAAGCAGAAGAAAGCTTCCTCCTTTCACGATCGTTTGGCTGCAAGAGGAAGAAGGAAGGTGAAGATCAATCTACGTTCTTCACATGGTAACAGTAACAACTCTTCCCTGTTGCAGTCAACCTGCACAAAAGGGATGAATAGATCGTTTGACGAAGAACCCACGATCTTCTCTTTGACACGAGAGTTGCTACTTACTGTAGACTTCCTACATGAAATAAGATGAAGACATTAGTCTTCATACTCATACATAACCGAAGGTGAAAGCAAAATAATGAAGAACAACTTACGTTCCTCACGGATGACAGCAGCAATACAGAACGCCAAACATCGGTCTGGGTCGAACAGTAGGATATTTATAGGATTTTTAGAACCCTAATGGAGTTAGTGTTGTATTGGAAGTAATATTTCCCTCATAGAGTCCTTGCCATAATCAATCTCCCTCGTAGTTATCCAGAAACTTGCTCTGGATAGTCTCCTGGTTCGAACGAAACTCGAACGGAACACAAATGGAATTAACGCCTTACGTTAGGGCGTTAATTTAAATTGACGCCTTGGTTAAGGTCATTTCTTATGTAAAACGCGTCCATGTGGAGGGCGTCACGTTTACTTGCCCTTTTTATTATTTTGGCCGTTTAAGAATTGACGACATCTTCTGTGGTCGTCCTTTCTGGAATTCGCGCCTTGTATAAGGGCGTTTCTTTTTGAAGTACGCCTTGAATCAAGGTGTTATTTACATTTTTGGTTTATTATTTACTTCTTTAGGCTCTTATCCTTTATTCATTAAATCTTTTAATCTTATTTTGATGAAATTTGGGGTTTTTATTCCCTTTTATTTTTACCAGGGTTGCTACACCCTCCCCCACTTAAAAGAATTTAGTCCCCAAATTCAATAGTATATATATATATATATACGTGGAGAGTGTAGAGTATATACCTTTTTAGAATAAGTCCGGGAATCGTTTCCTCATGGATTCCTCAGTCTCCCATGTAGCTTCGTGTTCTGAACATTTACTCCATTGCACCTTTAGCATGGGGATAACTTTATTCCTTAATGTTCGTACCTCGCGGTCAAGGATCTTCATAGGCCTTTACTCATAAGTGAGATCCCTTTGAATCACCAGGTCTCCATGATCAATGATATGTGACGGATCATGCACATATTTCTTAACATTGATATATGGAATACATTGTGAACTTCGGACAATTGAGGAGGTAAAGCGATGCGATAAGCAACCTCGCCAACTCTCTCTAGTATCTCAAAAGGTCCGATAAACCTTAGTGTAAGCTTGCCCTTAACACCAAATCTCTTATTCCACGTCCAGGTGATATCTTAAGAAAAACGTGATCTCCGACTTGGAATTCGAGATCTCTCCTTCTTGTGTCAGCATAAGCATTTTGTCTACACTGAGCTATTTGCAGTCTTTCTCTAATCAACTGTATCTTCTCGGTGGTATCCTTACCATATCTGGACCTAATAGTTGTTTCTCTCCAACTTCGTCCCAGCATAAGGGTGATCGGCAATTCCTCCGTATAAGGCTTCGAAAGGTGCCATTTGTATACTTGCATGGTAGCTATTATTGTATGCAAATTCAATCAGAGGCAAGTGGTCATGCCAGCTTCCACCAAAATCAATGATGCAAGCCCTGAGCATATCTTCAACCACCTGATTAGTTCTCTCGGTCTGACCATCCGTTTGAGGATGAAAAGCTGTACTAAAGTTAAGTCTCGTTCCCAACGAATGTTGTAGTCCTTTCCAAAAATGCGAAGTAAAACGGGGATCTCTGTCAGACACAATCGAGACAGGAATACCATGTAATCTGACTATCTCCTTGCTGTATAATGCAGCCAGAACATCAACTGACCATCGACTCTTGATTGGCAAGAAGTGCGCTGATTTGGTCAATCGATCAATGATAACCCATATTCCATCATATCCTTCTTTTGATTTAGTTAGACCCATGATGAAAGCCATACCAATATCCTCCCATTTTCATTTGGGAATATCCAGAGGATGTAGCTTTCCGGCAGGCTTCTGGTGTTCAGCCTTAACTTGTTGGCAGGTGAGACAACGAGACACAAAGTCCGCGACTTCTCTCTTCATATTAGGCCACCAGAAGGTCCTATTTAAATCTTGGTACATCTTAGTATATCTTGGATGAATTTTATACCTTGATCTGTGAGCTTCATCTAAGATCTTCTTCTTTAATTCTGGACAATCCGGTATACAAGTTCTATTTTGGAATAACAACCTTCCATCTGAAGCTAGTTGGAACACAGATTGTCTTCTAGTTTGCTCTTGATTTCCACTAATACCGGGTCACTACCTGAAGTCCTTGTATTTCGGATAGCAAGTCTGGTTGTATGCTCATATGGGATAAGGTGACACACCTACTGTCCTTGTCCATGCTTATATTAAGTCTAGTGAATTGTTCTAGCAACTTCCACTCCTGAATCATACAATTGGCTAATAATGCTCTCGGCTTTCGACTAAGGGCATCAGCTACAGGATTTCCCTTTCCAGGATGATATTGTATAGTAAAGTCGAAATCCTAAGATATTCTAGCCAACGTCTTTACCTCATATTCAATTCCTTCTGAGAGAAGAGATACTTAAGACTTTTATGGTCAGAGTATACAAGAAACTGCACTCCATACAGATAATGTCTCCATATCTTTAGTGCAAATACTACCGCAGCCAATTCTAAATCATGAACTGGATAGTTCTCCTAGTGCTTCTTCAATTGGCGAGAAGAGTAGGCTATAACCTTCCCTTGTTGCATTAAAACACATCCGAGGCCAATGCCAGATGCATCGGTGTATACCTCGAACTTTTCTCCTTCAATTGGTAGAGCTAAGACTGGGGCAGTAGTCAAGTGATTCTTGAGAGCTTGGAAGCTTCGTTCACAATCCTCGCTCCATTCATAGCGTATCTCCTTGCGAGTTAGCCTAGTGAGTGGTACGGCTATCTTGGAGAAATCCTTGATGAATCGCCGATAGTAGCCCGTAAGACCCAAGAAACTACGGACCTCGCTAGCATTGGTCGGTCTTTCCCAATTCCTTACAGCTTCAACCTTTGATGGATCTACGGATAAACCGTCTTTTGATATAACATGCCCCAAGAAAGCTACTTCTCCTAACCAAAATTCACATTTGCTGAGCTTTGCATATAGCTGATTTGTCCTCAATATCTGTAATGCAATCCTTAAATGTTCCTCATGCTCTCCCTTGGTCTTGGAGTAAATCAATATATCATCAATGAAAACCACCACGAATTGATCTAGATAAGGTCTGAATATACTATTCATCAACTGCATAAAAGCAGCAGGGGCATTTGTTAGTCCAAAAGGCATAACAACAAACTCATAATGGCCATACCTGCTTCTGAATGCGGTCTTATGAATGTCATCATCCTTGATCCTTAGTTGGTGATAACCTGACCTGAGATCAATCTTTGAAAAATACTTGGATCCAGATATTTGATCAAATAACTCATCGATTCTCGGCAGTGGATACTTGTTCTTGATAGTGAGATGATTCAACTGTCGATAGTCGATGCATAACCTCATGGATCCATCTTTCTTCTTTACAAATAGCACAGGTGCTCCCCACGGGGAAGTGCTTGGTCTAATAAATCCCTTCTTGAGAAGTTCCATTAATTGCTCCTTCAGCTCCTTGAGTTCGGCAGGGGACATCCTATATGGTGCCTTAGAAACTGGTCCAGCACCAGGGACTAAATCGATGGTGAAGGCCACTTCTCTTTGTGGGGGTAATCCAGGCAAATCTTCCGGAAACACATCCGGAAATTCTTGCACAACAGGGATGTCTTCTAGTTTAGTTTCCTTAGTCTCCTTAACGGTGACAAATGCAAGGAAAGATACACATCCTTTCCTTATTAGCTTGCTAGCTCGGAGAGCCGAAATAAGAGGTGACTTGCTCCGACTCTTAGGGCTAGAATAGACTAGTTCTGGAAAGTCCTTGAAAGTAACTTTGCTGTTACGGCAATCCACAGTTGCCTGATACCTAGATAACCAATCTGCTCCCAATATGACATCATATTCCTTTAGGTCTAAACATATGAGGTTGATAGGAAGATTTCTTCCTTTTACTAAGACTTCACAGTTTTGATAATGGTGCGTAATATCGGTTTCGTTTCCGAGAGGAGTAGATAAAAATATTTTCATCCATTCCGGTTCCATAGGCAGTGGGTCAGCAAACTTCTTGGAAATAAAAGAATGTGATGCACCCATATCAAATAAGACATGTGCCGACTTGGAACAAACTTTCAGTGTACCTTCTACTAGTCCGCCTTCGTCTTCTTCGGTCTCCTTAATTGCGTGGAGACGAGCATTCTTTGTTACCGGGCGCTTTCCGTCACCGGCTTGATCATTGAGTAGGGGACAGTCGGGAATCCGATGATCACGACTCCCACAACGGAGACACGCTCCAAGTTTCCTCCAACATTCTTCGGCCTTGTGCCCGGCCTTATCACAGTGCTTACATACCACCTTAGCAGGTGTAGTGGTGATGGAGAAAGGTTTGGTCTTCTTGAACTTTTGCTCCTGGGAGGGAATGCCTCCATTACTTGGCCTCTTCTTGAAATTAGGTTTGAAGGTGCCGGAGCTAGTAACATTCTCCTTCTTATCTTTCCCACGGATCCTATCAGATAGTTCCGTGGCATCTTCTAGTAATTGGGCTCGTCGAACCATCTCCGAATAGACTTGTATGTCCATCGGTGCCAGTTGTGTGATATATTGGGGCCTGAGCCCATTAAGGAATCTTCGAGCTTTCATCTTCTCAGTACTAACTAAGTGTTTAGCGTACCGAGACAACCTAGCGAACTGCGCTTCATATTCAGCCACCGATAAAGATCGTTGCTTAAGTGCGGCAAATTCAGCGGCTTTCTTCTCTTGAACTCGATCTGAGAAATATTTATTGTTGAAATGTTCAACAAACTCCTCCCAAGTAACTTGTCCTTGATCTAATGTGGCTTCTACCGACTCCCACCAGCATCGGGCGTCTCTTTCTAATTGAAATGTGGCTAACAGGACCTTCTCTTGGTCCGAACATTGCATGACTCTAAAAACACGTTCCGTCTCTCGGATCCAGTGTTCGGCATCATCTGGATCAGTGGATCCCATGAACTTAGGAGGGTTCATGTTCTTGAAGCTTTGGTGGAGATTTCCTGCTCCACGATGTGCACCTCCTTGTGCCACTTGTTGAAGTGCCTGGGTCATGCCTTGAAGAGTGCGTTGCATGTTGCGCCATTGAGCACGTTCGGCAGCCATTGTCCTACAATTACAATAGCTATTTTAGTATGTGATTGCGTTAAAAGGCTTTTAATTCTATGTTGACTTTAACCCTTGGTTCTACCCAATCTCACTGGTTAGAGGTTCAGACTTATCCTTGGACTTGGGTTTCCTAGGAATTGAATACCCTAGGCTCTGATACCACAAAAACTGTCACGCCCCGAGCGCGGAAGGTACCCGTAGATGCGTGACGAGTTTATATCAATCATGTCAATCAGAGTAGTAGTGTAATCGACACAAAGACAGAGTGCGCAAATATAAAGATAACCCAATCCATTTATTCCTTTAATAAGAATATATCTATTACAAACCCTTGCAAATACTAGACTCAATAAAAGAAAGGTACATTTCTGACTCAACAAAAATATAGAGAAGACAGGACTGATGGACGCTTGAATAGCTCTAACTCTTTCACTCTTGACCTTCCCCGTCAGTTTGGGTCTCGTCATCGGACTTACCTGAAAAGTATGGAAACACTGAGTGAGCGAACGCTCAGTAGGAAATTATATCTCAAGAACTAGCAAGGGTTTAAGTAATTACATTTTCACATGTAAATGCACTATGGCTATGCATGCTCGCATAAAACGACAAGATAGAGAGTATAACAACAAGATAACAAGTGAACTATTCATGAACTTTCAGAGTGATAATCAAATATATGTCAAGCAAGTAATTTCATCATGTCATGTCGAGAACTTGGCTCACTTTCAAGCAAGCAAGTATAAAAATTACCCTTTTTCGGGTCACGCAAGTCATGTCATGTCATGTACGAGTCAAGTACAAGAATTATGGAATGTCCAATCAAGCTAGTCATGCACTTCGGTACAATGCCAATACCGTTATCATTACAACTCCCATGGGCACTAGTACTTTTGGGTGCTCCCCCAGGACCAGATCGGGCCCTATATGCGCAGGCATTGATCATGTATTTTGACATCCACTTTGTGTATAGCCAATATGGAGTTTCAAAGATAAAGGACTTGTATGAACTTAGAGGTAGATAGCATTTCAAGGATTTGAACATGACCATAATGACGATAACAACGGGCAATCACGAGTATCGATAAAACTAGGTGGAATTGGTTCCCTAACTTGGGTACCATGGCAAGTAAGTATCTAAAAGTAGATGGTCACTCTTTTAATGTAGAATTGAGGTCCCAAGAACATCATAATAATGTTGATATAGAATTGGGGTCTACAAGAACATCTCAATAATGACATGCTTTCCCCCATTTAATTAGATACTTCTCATATTATACACATAGCATAACATGAGGGCCGGTATATACCATGTTTCTTATAGAGTGACATGGAAAAAATAGTGTGATAGGTTTTTATGGTACAACCAGCTCAATCGGCCTTGAGGGAATCCAAGGCTCGAGGAGTCTTACGGAGGTCTTATGACTAACTCGCTAGTCCAAAGGAACGGAATGTCCAATGGAGAGCTTGTATGTCACTGAGAGTTAGTGGGGTAAACGATAAAACATCACGAAACATGGGACTATATTCACGGATTGGAATATAGTGCCGATATATATATATATATATATATATATATATATATATACATATGAAACCCTCGGTTAACAGTAACGGTGTAAAATAGTATTACAGGAAAATAGCGACTTAATCTAAGTCATTACTTATCAAATTAACGCCTTCTACAGGGGCGTTTATTTATGATTTACGACTACAGTAGCAGGCGTCCATTAGATTTATAATATTTTGCAAAATTGCCAACTTCTGGAATTTTCATGAAAACGCGCCTTACAGAGGGGCGTAAATTTTAAAGTCATGCCTTGGTGCAGGGCGTCAGTTATGTAAGAGACGAACTATCCCAGGTCGTTAATTCCTTAACATCCGAAATAGGATTCATGAACAGTATAAATTTCCAGATAATAAAATTTTCAGGAAGAGGATCACATGGTCAGGAAGAGAAAAATAGCAGGATTCAACATATGTGATCATGCATTAGATTAAATACATGGTTTACTTGATATAGAATTTTAAACATGTGTAATTATCAATTTATGTGAAATTGACGACTCCTGGTCAGGGCATCAAAATAAGAATTAGCGCCCTTTGAAGGGTCGCCTTATTCAAAATTCACCAAAAACATTTAAAAACGTAGTAAAACTATATGCATGAGATCATGGATGAATTTATTTCAGAATCTATACTAGTTTGGGCTACGCTCTTGAGAAAACCTACCTTTTTGAATTGGGTGAAGACACGTGAAGAATGTTGAAGAGAGAATGATACTCTGTTTTAATGCAAGACAGCAACAGCAGAAAGAAGAAGCAGAAGAAAGCTTCCTCCTTTCACGGTCGGTTGGCTGCAAGAGGAAGAAGGAAGGTGAAGATCAATCTACGTTCTTCACACGGTAACAGTAACAACTTGCACAAAAAGGATGTATAGATCGTTTGACGAAGAATCCACGATCTTCTCTTTGACACGAGAGTTACTACTTACTGTAGACTTCCTACATGAAATAAGATGAAGACATTAGTCTTCGTACTCATACATAACCGAAGGTGAAAGCAAAATAATGAAGAACAACTTACGTTCCTCACGGATGACAGCAGCAATACACAGAACGCCAAACAGCGGTCTGGGTCGAACAGCAGGATACTTATAGGATTTTTAGAACCCTAATGGAGTTAGTGTTGTATTGGAAGTAATGTTTCCCTCATAGAGTCCTTGCCATAATCAATCTCCCTCGTAGTTATCCAGAACTTTGCTCTGGATAGTCTCCTGGTTCGAACGAAACTCGAACGGAACACAAATGGAATTAACGCCTTACGTTAGGGCGTTAATTTAAATTGACGCCTTGGTTAAGGTCATTTCTTATGTAAAACGCGTCCATGTGGAGGGCGTCACGTTTACTTGCCCTTTTTATTATTTTGGCCGTTTAAGAATTGACGACATCTTCTGTGGTCGTCCTTTCTGGAATTCGCGCCTTGTATAAGGGCGTTTCTTTTTGAAGTAGCGCCTTGAATCAAGGCGTTATTTACATTTTTGGTTTATTATTTACTTCTTTAGGCTCTTATCATTTATTCATTAAATCTTTTAATCTTATTTTGATCAATTTGGGGTTTTTATTCCTTTTATTTTTACCAGGGTTGCTACAGAGAGAGAGAGAGAGAGAGAGAGAGAGAGAGAGAGAGAGAGAGAGAGAGAGAGTTGATGGGTCTCACTGCTCTCCTCACACACAGAGAGGACTAATCAGAGTTAGTTAACGCAACCGACTTTCAGGAGTCGCTTGCGTTAACTCTGCCCCGGTTAACAAAGCGGGCCCAACATATTTTTGACACAACCGAGTATAGTACCGGGGAGAGTAAGACTACCAAATTTTAATGGTGCGGTGGGTAGTATACGGGCAAAATGATGTTTATAAATGGCAACGTTCAAGTTTGAAACGGTTTTAGAAAACCCAAGGGATTTTAGTATGATGTTCTTTTCGTTAATTGGTCAAGTGCCTTCAGTGACATCTTTCTGAGTAAAATTTTTATTGGCAAAACTGTACCGATTCTGGCAATTAATGAAGCTCTCTATCTGCTAGGAGTGTTAGGAGTGCACTGACTTGCAAGTAAACTGAGTCGGAGTTGAACTATGTACTTGAGCTTTTTTTATACTTAGGGTCGGTTTTAGGAAACAACTCTAATAAGATTAGGAGATTGTTGTGATAGTTGTCTGGTCGGTGTCTTGATCTCTGGTCATTAGCATTTTTTGACTTCAACTCGTAATCTAAATGACGAATAGATTTGACCCGGTTTAATTTGACTTAAAATTTAAAAAAAAAATTATTTGGATTGAAACCGGATCCTATTTTAAAAAATAGTTTGGTTAGATTTTTTTCCAATATCAAACCACACGGGATAAACCAATTTTTCTTGGCATTTATATCAAATGTTATAACCCTAAAGACGCAGACCCTAAGGGCGTGTTTGACAACCGGGTGGTCGGCCGGTTAGCCGACACCGGCTAACCGGTGGACCCACCTCGGCTGGCCCTCCCCCTCACACAAATCCCCTACCCGACCCCCGGTTGCCTTAATCGACCCTGAAGGGTCGATTACGGCACCCCCTTACCCGGTTATCAAACACGCCCTAATGAGAGTTCCGACTCCTAAATCCCGATCGTAGCAGGGTGACGCAGCCGTAGCTTTGGCCCTCTATATGGCTCTACCCTGTCCTCCTCAGTAGTCTCCTCCTCGTGCACTGATCCCCAGTACAAGTTTGTTTTGTCTCATTAAGCGTTGATCTCCGGTACAAGTTTGCTTTGCCTCGTTGAAGAAGTGGAACGTCTAGACATTTTTTGAGTTTTTTACATATATACCCCTCTAACGATATTTAGACAAATATATCCCCCATTTTACTATTATAATGAATACCCTCCATATAAAGCGAATGATTACAGTTATACCCTCGTCGTAACCTATGTCTACTTAACTATGATAGAACGTCTTAACTATGATAGAACGTGAGTTAAAGTAGTAAGTGACTAACTTATGCTTAGTTAGTCACTCTCTCTCTCTCTCTCTCTCTCTCTCTCTCTCTCTCTCTCTCTCTCTCTCTCTCTCTCTAAGGTTATGTGTGCAGGGATGGGGGAGAGGGGTTTCGGCTCCTATGAGTAGGAAAATAGGGCGGTTTCCGCCCTTGTCGCTTGCGGTGAGAGGAGGTGGGGGAGAGCAGCAGGTGGTGGTGGGTGGGGGGGAGTAGTGCCGTCGGCGAAGGTGGGGGAAAGCAACAAGCAGTGAGGGAGGTGGGGAGAGCAAGAGGTGGTGAGGGGGTGGGGGGAGGAGCAGCGCCACCGCGCGGAGGTAAGGGAGAGCAGCATGCAGTGAGAGGAGGTGGGGGGAGAGCAGTAGGCAGTGAGGGGGTGGGGGAAGCAATGTCGTTAGCAAAGGTATTTCTCTCTCTCTCTCTCTCTCTCTCTCTCTCTCTCTCTCTCTCTCTTTGTCTCTCTTGGATTGGGGATGGGGGTGGGGGTGGGGGAGGACGATGTAGCAAGTATGGCCGAGTCGCCCCCGCCATGCTCACCTTTGTCGACTCCATGGTCGCAGGCAGCGGTGGGGGAGACTCGGTGGTGGGCAGTTGTAGGGATTCATCGGAGGGGCCTTTGGGGGGGTGTTTTGCTGGAGGCGACGATCTTCATGGGGATGGTGGGCAGGGGAGGGCTCTGTGAGGGGCCAAGGAGGGAGGATCTGAGGGGATTCGACCTCCTCTCCTAGAACTTCTACAATGTCGGTGGGGCAGATGGGGCATCGACGGTGAGGTGGAAGGCGGCAGAGAGCAGCTTTATCTCACTCTCTCTCTGCCTTTGAGTAGGGATATTTTAAGTATTTCATTACACCTAACGGTAGTATATAACATATTCTACAGAATATTCGTCTCCCATCGACGATAGTAAATTCAAAGGAAATAACTATAATATTTAGGACTCATAGGATATTCATGATAATAGGTCTGAATGAATGGTATAATTGACAAAATCTATCTTAGAGGGGTATCAATGTAAAAATCTCTCCCTCCCTTTTTTGGGTGACCATTGCTCCTCCCCAGTTTTGTTGTCTGCTTGCAGGTTTTGTAGTTCATGCTTTTGGGGGCTCTTTCGGGTGATCCCCTCGTGCGTCGTGCGTGCGTGAGGGACTCCTCGTTACTTTTCTTTCTATTCATCTTTTGCCTGCTCTTTTATCTTACCGCTTGAGCTAGTGGAGCTGTCTACTAGAAACTAATATACGACCCCACTCTTAATTTTCATGCTGAATCTTTTAATTGTTTTTTGATTGCCATAGGATTGGCCAATTTTGGCACACCTTTCTCGGGACCGGAGCTAATCCTTTTGATGATCCAACCAAGCTATGGCTATGGGAAGATGGAACAAATTCATTGGCTATGGCCAAAAGAAGAAAACGAGAAAGAATAGCTAGCTTGAGCAGTAATCTATTGCCCATGAGCTTCAAGTTTATGACCACATTTCTGTGAGCTTAATCTTCTTCGGTGACATATTTTGGAAGAGTAATGTTTTGTGCACCGAATTCGGTACACAAAGCATGTCAAAATGTAATCTTTGTTCTCATTAATCTATAAAAAGTGAAAAGACTATTTTTGTGGAGAAATGGACATCCCGTGTCAGAATCATACGACCCATTTTTTTACATTAAAGATGGAGCGCACTTGACGGGAAAGCACATGACTGAAACATTTTGTAGGACTAAAATATTTTACATATAAATGAAAACATTTTGATATAGGAATGAAATATTTTATTTTACTTCAGAATAAACTAATAAAATATTTAGTACAGATAAAATATTTCATAACATGAACAAAATATTTGTGAGGAGGGTAAAATCAATTCAACCCACATGCGGCTCTGAAACGTCAGGCCCAAGTCGGCCCAAGATCTGCACGGTGTAAAGTGGACCCCCCGACAGCTGGCGACCCTCGTTCAGGCGGCCCAATAAAGATGGACAAAGGATTTGCCAGCTCACAAGGACATCCACCGGGCATCTCGGCCGCCGGATGACTCTCCGGTGATCGAATGTTACTCCCACCATCGCCAGTCTCTACTCCAGTATGGGCGAGCACACGCCTAGGGTGCGTAAGACTTGCCTGAAGATCGCACGACTCGGATAAATGGACGCATAATGAGAAACTCCTCACGATCGCAGGGAGACGTTACCCCACAACTCGCGCCCTTCCATGTTAAGGTATGGACCTCCACCGCCAGAACAACCGATATAAATGGACCTCCGATCAGATGGCAAAGGACACAAAGGCAGATCCACATACAGACACAAGCATACACGCAAAGAGAACTCCGCGCATAGGCATACGAAGACAGAGAGCCACATACAGAGTAGCGTTCAGGTCTATTTCAGGCGCGTCTCAGGCCCTGCGAGCACTCCCCAAACACCTACCGGACTAGACAAGCACCCCCGAAAGCTCCATTCCGGCTCCAAGCTTGATGATTCTACTCTCAAATTCCTCTATCCTCTTTGTCTTCTGTTGATCCTCATCCAACACGATCCTTACTTAAGCATCGGAGGGTTGTCCTCTGGGGCAACGCCCAGGACTTCTTCTGACGTTTTCTTCCTGGTGTTTGCAAGCTTCCACATGTGGCTAGACGTTCTTCCCCAATAAATAAATCTTAAAAGTGTGATACGAGATTCATGAGACTATTTTTCCACCTCTACAATTTGTTACAAGGATAAAACATTACAGAAATGAAATATTTTATTACAGGAATGAAATATTTGTTATAAGGATAAAATATTACAGAAATGAAATATTTTGTTATAATAACGAAACCTAACAAAATGTTTCAATTCTATACCTAATGTTTCATTCTTGTAATAAAATATTTCATTCTTATACAAATTAGTTTATTCATGTATTTTTCCGCTGAGGGCGCTCCGTGTTAAATGTGAAAAAATACACGCCGTACGGGTCTGACGCGAGAGGTCCTTTTCTGCGTAGAAATGATATATTCGCCTTTTTTGAGTTAACGAGAGCAAATGTTACAAGTTGACGTGACTTGGTGCACTATATTCAGTGTACACAACATAACGCATTTTAGAAGTAAAATCAAATTTCGTCAGTGACATATTTGGCATTGACACGGCCACCAAATAATGTAGGTATCAAATTTTCACTCTTTTATTGCTCATTGATTCAACTATTGATACTGCCACCGTAAATAAGAAAGATATGGGAAAATTTAGTGAGGATTTTAATTATCTTTGACTAATGCAAACTCAATAGTAATTATAATTCAAATCGAATTAAATTAAATTGATTTAATTTAATTTAATTTAATTGAATTAATTTGATTCTGATTTTTTATATCATTTGATTTAATAAGACAAAAATTCTCTTTAAATCAAATCATATCAAAACGTGAAGGAAAATTTCAAGGAAAATTTTAATTATCTTTGACATATGTAAACTAAACAGTAATTATGGTTCAAATCAAATTAAATTAGATTGATTCAATTTAATTTAATTTAATTTTCAAAATATTTAATTTAATTTGATTCTAATTGATTTTTAATCTAATTTGATTTAATATATTTTAAAAAATTAAATTAAATCAAATCGTGCTCACCTTATCGACCCAACACTATCAAATTGGTTATTGTTCACAGTCAATCCAATCGATACGATATAGTCACAAGGAGTAATGCTTATTACCACAAGGAGAAATGGTTATTACCCGTGCAGGTGGGTAAGTTTATTACACGTCTTATCTCTCATTGGGCCACATATACAGTGTGTGGGTCTCACTTCTTGTCAGTTCCATGTGTATTGTAAATGAGATTTTTAATACTATAAGGGTGACAAATACCTATTTAAGGTGAAAAATAATTTATAAGGGTGACAGATAATTATGTACGGGTGACAAATAGTCAACTCATATCAGTTTTTACACATTCTCGAGACGACGAATGAGACTTTTAATGTTATTTAACGATGACAAATAACTATTTAAGAGTGAAAAATAGTCAATCAACTTCTTTCAATTTTCATGTATTTTCGAGATGACATATGAGACTTATAATATTATTTAAAGATGATAAATAATTATGTAAAAAATAATTATCTAAAGTTGATAAATATATGAATAATAGTGACACATAAATAAAAATATTTAAAAATATTTAAAAAATATTTAAATAATTTAATGAGCGAGACTCACGTACAATATGGATCAATAACACAGTGGACTTGACAATTTTTTTACCCTTCTAATAAGAGGATAACGATCATTTCTAGACCACAAAGATTGCAGCTTGAATGACCCGTCGTCGCATTTGACTGACTTGTATGTTTGAAGGGTTGCTTCCTATGTCGTGCATCCATAGGTATTTAACACCCCCGCCCCCGGTCGCAGTCAACATGACATGGACGTGACGTAGACGAATGTGAGCCTAGAAACTCCACATCAAATATGTGGACCCATTCTTTATTGCTGCCCTCTCATCAGAATGCTGACTGTTTGTCGTCGGATGACTCGGATGAAGCCTGCCCTTCTCAACAGTGGTGTCATCTTCTTCCGAGTTGACCCGATCATTGTTGTAACGAGAGCCATTCCCACTTTTTACTCTACGTTTATGTATATGCATCTTAAGTTACTCGGGGTGAGTACTGATGAGTTATTCTCTGAGTTTTTAAATTTTTAATTTGATAACTTAGACATTAGGTGTGAGATGATAAAATAAGTTGCCCTCGTAGTAATAAAGATCTTAATTTGAATCGACTTTGGATATAATAACCTTGATATCAAACTTGATTAAAGATGGATAGGTTAAGTAATTCACCTTAATTGATTTTATTTGATTATCAAAGTAACCCTCATGAATTATCAAAGTAACCCTCGTGAATCAAAGAGTACAAGACGGATATCTCCTCTTTCAGGTGACTCTTGATCCTATTGTAGTCAAGATTCGTCGGCTTGATGATCCATATCGAATTTAATCTTTCCTAGTGTGATACAACATATAATCGTAACCGACTCAAGATGTATCATTTTCTCTCTCTCTTTCTCTATCTAAATGTGATTAAATCCGACTCGACCGATCTGAATCTACCCGAGACGGATCGAATCTGTCGACCATGGTTGTAACTATTCCTACAGAACTAGTGAAATGCTACCTATCTGTGTGACAGAAACAAAAAAGGACGAGCACGTACTTCTGCCTAATAAATCCCATATTTTATTGGAAACAACCACCGGAGAACACATGACTCTAAACAAAGAAGGAAATAACACCAGCTACTCCACGCTGCCATCTCTGCGAGCGTACTGCTGGGAAGTGGGAATGGCCAAGGAAAGAGGTACATGGAGATCCCACCATTTGCTATATTTTGGTGTGGGTTTCTCTCTCTCTCTCTCTCTAGTTGGAGGGCGCGGCCTTCCACCGGGCCTGCATCATCTGGGCGAACTCCACCAGCTTCTCCGTCTCCGGCATCACCTCCTTCACCGCCTCGTCGGCACAGAAGCGGTCGGCCCACGCGGCCAGCTGCGGGGTCCTCGCCTCGTCCAGGATCACCGTCCCGGACATCTTCTCGGTGGCCCGGATCCAGCCCAGGTAGCACCCCAGGGCGATGTCCAGGTACCCCACGGCGGCCCCGCCGAAGAAGGGCTTCCCCTTGCTGCATGTCACGAAGGCCTCCTCCAGCAGCAGCTGCCCCGCCAGCAGCTGCTCCGTCGACGCCGCCCGGTCCTCGTCCGTCTGCGCCTTGGCCATCCCAAAAAGCGAGGGGAACCACTGCAGCCACAGGGGAGATCGAAATCAATCAATCAGGGATCCGGAATAGGAGAGGAGGGGGAATCCATAGATCTGGGCAACAAGCAAGCAGGCAGGAGTCAGGTGGCAGTGGTACTGACCTTGTCGTCGATGTAGGCGGCCCAGAAGCGGGCGAGCGCGCGGTCGTAGGGGTCGGCGGGGAGGATGGGCTGGCCGGAGGACCAGGCCTCGTCGATGTACTGGACGATGATGAGGGACTCACACACGGGTTTGTCGTTGTGGAGGAGGACGGGGATCTTCTTGTAGACGGGGTTGGACTTGAGGAGCAGCTCGCTCTTGGGGTTCATGGTCTCCACCACGAACTCGTAACCCACCTTCTTGAGGTTGAGGGCGATCCGGGGGCGCATCACGAAGGGGCTCGCCCACGCCCCCAGCAGCCTCACTTCCTCTGCTCCCGCCATTTCAGATGGGGACCTCTGCGCGAATGTGGCTGGCTGGCAGGCTATGGGAGTCTCCGCTTTGCAGGGCGGCGCTAAGGGCTCTGGTTGCTCTGAGTTGGTGCTGGCTATATCGATCCTCCCCATGGGCTGCTATAAATAAATAACCGTGTGTTGCTTGGAGGAGAAGAAAAACTATGGACCTGGTCGTGACAGTGTGGATGAGGTGCGGGGAAGCCCGGGGGAAGGTGATGACGCCATTGATGGCGCATTGGTGAGTCGTTGACCCGGCTGTTCCACGTGGACCACGGACCTGTAGGTGTGATTTTTTTTTCTCTCTCTCTAGTTGGAAGTGGTGGCCTTCCACCGGGCCTGCATCATCTGTGGGCGAACTCCACCAGCTTCTCCGTCTCCGGTATCACCACCTTCACCGCCTCGTCGGGACAGAAGCGGCGGCCCACGCGGCCAGCTGCGGGATCCTCGCCTCGTCGAGGATCACTGTCCCGTACATCTTCTCGGTGGCGCGGATCCAGCCCAGGTAGCACCCCAGGGCGATGCCGGGAGGGGGGGGGGGGGCAGAGCAGGAGAGAGAGGCGTGGGCCGTCGGAGGTGAGAGAGGGGAGGGGGACGGGTGGTTCTCTCTCTCTCACTCTCACTCTCTCTCTCTCACCCTGACAGAAAGGTACTTTTGACTTTCTATACGTTAAAAACGATACTTTTGACATTCTTTACGTTAAAAACGAGTTTGGTCAGTAAATTCTTAAAATATTCACAGATATAACTATAATATTTCGATATATATATAAAATATTATTAATAATACAGTAAAGATAAATATAAATATTATTAGATATATATATTTTTAAAGTCCAATTTAATAATCGAGTAGGACAACCTGTTCCTGGTGCCCTCCCGATTATCATGTTTATTCGTCGATTTACATAATACTTGAGTTTGACAAGTGCAAGAATAGGAGAATGTAATTGGAAGGAAATATATTTTGGTCGAATATCTTATTTGACTCATTTAGGTCGAATGAGTTATTCAAAGGGCCACTAAATCTTCTTTTTATCCTATTCGATAAATAAAGAAGGCCTAAATGATCATGTTTACACGTTCTTGAATTGTTTTCGTTAGAAGATTCTTTTTCTGTGTAGTACGCTTTCAATTGGCCAGGCGCATGAAGCAATGGCATCTAGGAGCCACGCCCGCGCGATCATGCATGCGGTCCCGGGGTGAACAGCCAATGTGCAAACAAAATAGTCATGAGGTAGGGATCCATTGGCAAAGGGTCACGGCACGGGCGCGTGGGTATCTCGGAACCGGACCGGCGACTTTATTTTTTTCTGAGCACGATTACGGTTTGAACGTTGCGAGATCGCGACGAACACTCCCAGATCCTCCAAATCCTCTCGATAGTTGGTACTAGATATTTTGAAAGCATATTTGCATGTGAACTGCCGCATTCGAGATTTGGTCACTCAAATTAACAATCACTGTCTCTAAAGATTCATTTAATTAAAAAAACGAAGTGTTCATCGAAGGAGGATATGTAACCACCCAAGTCTACGTACTAGAAGCGTCATAATTAAGGAGTTTTGAACATTATCTTGGGGAATAATCCTTTGATATTTTAGGGTCAAATTACGTGGGGATCAAGAGGGGATGGAGAATAGAGAGGAGGATGAGAGCAGAGTGATCAAGTCTGGAGTGAGGATGAGACTCTCGGAAGTACTTGTTATGTCCCGCAGGTGTTCGGAGAGTGTTCGCAGAGCCAATAGTGTGCTCGAAAGCGGATCGAGGCTCTTCTATGTCGGTGTGAGTAGGCTCCTCTCTCTATTAGTATGTCTGCGTGTCTATGTCTATTAATCGGCTTGTCCCCTTGTTATCTTGATCGTAGGTCCATTTATAGCGGTTGTCTTAGCGGTGGAGATTTATCCCTTAACAGGAAAGGGCGTGAGTCGTGGGATAACGTCTCCCCGCAATCGTGAGGGGTTTCCCGCTGTACACCTGTTCATCCGGACTGGATGGTATTCACGCGAGTCTTACGGCATCCTTGGAGTGTGCTCATCTTTGCTAGAGTGGAGGCCGATGATGGCGGGAGTAACGTTCGGTCGTCGGAGGGTCATCCGGCATCTGATATACCTAAGTCGATGCCCTTCGTGACATGGTAAATCCGATGTCTATTTTTATTGGGCCGTCTAGCGTGGTCCGTTGGCTATCGGGGATCCGCAATGCGCTGTGTCCTTGGGCCGATACGGGCCTAGCTTTAACGGGCCGCATATGGGCCATATTGATTTTACCCTTCTCAATAATTATGGTTCAAATCAAATCAAATTAGATTAATTCAATTCAATTTGATTTAATTTTCAAAATATTCAATTTAATTTAATTCTAATTGATTTTTTAATAATCTAATTTAATTTAATATATTTTTAAAAATTAAATTAAATCAAATCAAATCATGCTCACCTCATCAATCCCAACACTATCAAATTGGTTGGTGTTCACTGTCAATCCAATCGATACGATATAATCACAAGAAGAAATGCTTATTACTCGTACGGAGGGTAAATTTATTACACGTCCTATCGCTCATTGGGTCACATATATAGGTGTGTGGGTCTCACTCTTGTCAATTTTGTGTATATTTCTTGTGAGATTTTAATGTTACGAGAGTGACAAATCATTATTTAAGGGTGAAAAATAACTATTTAAATGTGACAAATTATGTAAGGATGATAAATTGTCAACTCTTGTCAATTTTTATGTATTTTCGAGATGACGAATGAGATTTCTAATGTTATTTAAGGGTGACAAATAACTATTTAAAGTTGACAAATAACTATCTAGGGGTGTCAAATAATTATACGAGAGTGACAAATAGTTAACTCATGTTAATTTTTACGTATTTTTGAGAAGACGAACGAGATTTTTAATATTATTTAAAGATGACAAATAACTACGATCAAAAATAGTTATATAAAATTTAAAGTGAAATACATATGCTAATAGCTAATAATATGGATCAATAACACATTATAAAGATAGTTATTTTATCCTTACAAGAGGATAACTAGAATTCCACGACCACAAAAATTGCAGCTTGAAAGAATGACCCGTCGTCGCATTTGGCTTGTATGTTTGAAGGGGTGCTTCCTATGTCTTGCATTTGCCTCCATCGGTATTTTACACCCCGCCCCTGGTCGCAGACAACATGACATGGACGTGACGCAGACAAACGTGGGCCTAGAAACTTCACATCAATATGTGGACCCATGCCTTATTGCTGCCCCGTCACCAAAATGCTAACCATTTATCTTCGGATGAAGCCTGCCCTTCTCGACAGTGGTGTTAATCTTCTTCCGACTTCCGAGTTGACCAGACCATTCTTGTGATGAGAGCTATTCCCACTTTTTACTCTATGTTTATGTACATGCATATTAAGTTACTCGGGGTGAATACTCATGAGTAGGGCTGTCAATGGATTTGACCGGCCCGACAGGTTCGTGGGCTTGGCCCGATTTCGGGTCGGGTCGCAAGGTCTTTTTCGGTCCGCGAATTTTTAGTCGGGCCTAAAAGTCCGACCCGATTAGACTCGCGGGCCGGGCTCGGGCTTTGAATTCGGCCCGCGGGTCGGCCCGGCCTGATCCCTTTTTTTATTCTCACTTTAAATTTTAAAAACTATTTAGTCAAACTTATGTTATTTTACTTAATTAGAAATTTTAAAATTCTCTTTTCACACAAATTATGTAATTAATATCAAAATTTTAATTTATTTAATGAGATTATAAGTTTTATGGTATTAAATCTATTTATTTTTATTATTTTTATTATTTTAATTATTTTATTTAAGTAGTCAGGCCGGGCCGGACTTTAATCGGGCTTTGAATTTTTTACATAATGTCGAGCCCGACCCAGCCCGGCCCGACATAGGTCGGGCCCGGGCCGGGCTCGGGCCTTACTCTTGATAAGTCGGGCCCGGGCCGGGCCGACCTAAGCCCGGCCCGGGTCCGGCCGATTGACAGCCCTACTCATGAGTTATTTTTTGACTAGGGTCATTTTGATAACGAATTAGATTAAGGATACATGATTTACTCAGGGTGGTCTATCCGCCCTTAATCTAACTCATTATCAAAGTGGCCCTAACCCGAGTGGAGAACTCATTTTTACCTATTTAAGTAGAATGAGTTAATTCACTCTAACTCTATCTGACTCGAGTTCAGGAAAAAAATATCAAACAGAGAATAAATCGCTCGACCCGATTAATCCACCCTAACCCACCTTAACCTGTTATCAAAGTGACCCTTAGTTTCTAAAATTTTAATTCGATAACTTAGACTTTATATGTGAGATGATAAAATAAGTTATCTCGTAATAATAAAGATCTTAATTTTAATCGACTTTGGAAATAATAATCTTGATATCAAACTTGATTAAAGATGGATAGGCTAAATAATTCACCTTAATCGATTTTATTTGATTATCAAAGTAACCTTCATGAATTATCAAAGTAACTCTCGTGGAATGAAGAGTACAAGACGGGCATCTTCTTTTTCAGGTGACTCTTAATCTTATTATTATAATCAAGATACGTCGACTCAACGATCTATATCGGATCTGGTCGTTCTTGATTCGGTACGATATACTTTAATCATAATTGACTCGATCTGACTCGAAATGTATCATTTTCTCCCTCTCTCACTGTGACTCGATCCCACTCACCCGATCTTAAAAGGTGATTCGAAACGTATCAATTTTTCCAAATGGACCCGAGTCGGACCGAGCATGCTAACCATGATCCATGACCGTAACTATTTCTACGGAACTAGTGAAATGCTACTCATCTGTGTGACAAAAAACGAAAAAGGACTAACACGTACTTCTGCTTAATTCCCATATTTTATTGGAAGCAACCACCGGAGAACACATGACGGAAAACAAACCGGCGGATGACTCCAAATAAAGAAGGGAGTAACAGCAGCTACTCCGCACTGCCATCTCTGCAGAGCGTACTGCTGGGAAGTGGGAATGACCGAGGAAAGATGTACATGGAGCTCCCACCATTTGCTATCTTTTGGTGTGGCTTCTCTCTCTCTCTCTCTCTCTCTCTCTCTCTAGTTGGAGGGGGCGGCCTTCCACCGGGCCTGCATCATCTGGGCGAACTTCACCAGCTTCTCCGTCTCCGGCATCTCCTCCTTCACCGCCTCGTCGGCACAGAATCGGTCGGCCCACGCGGCCAGCTGCGGGGTCCTCCCCTCGTCCAGGATCACCGTCCCGGACATCTTCTCGGTGGCCCGGATCCAGCCCAGGTAGCACCCCAGGGCGATGTCCAGGTACCCCACGGCGTCCCCGCCGAAGAAGGGCTTCCCCTTGCTGCATGTCACGAAGGCCTCCTCCAGCAGCTGCAGCCCCGCCAGCAGCTGCTCCGTCAACGCCGCCCGGTCCTCGTCCGTCTGCGCCTTGGCGATCCCCAAAAGCGAGGGGAACCACTGCAGCCACAGGGGAGATCGAAATCAATCAATCAGGGATCCGGAACAGGAGGTGGGGAATCCATAGATCTGGGCAACAAGCAAGCAGGCAGGAGTCAGGTGGCAGTGGTACTGACCTTGTCGTCGATGTAGGCGGCCCAGAAGCGGG
>JAHNEJ010001810.1:0-301265 GCA_022559845.1 Amorphophallus konjac
CCAACAACTCCCCCCCACTGTTGCTGGGCACGCTGGAACAAAATAAACAACGGCCGTCAGTGAAACTCCAAAATCTGAAGTTAAAAGGGCGGCACGTAACTTACCAGGAGCGACAGCTCATGTTGAGCGACGGCCAGTTGCCGCCTAGTCTCTGACAGCTGGGCGCGCGAGCCGCCGATGCCACGCGTGTCCCCAGCTTGGGGAAGCCCCGCGTAACTCTCTCTCTGCCGCCGCAGGAAGTCGGCACTGTCCTGCACCAGTACACCCCCTTGCTGTCCAGGGAGACGTACGGGCCAGTCCTCGAGCCTCGCCTTGCCGCGACTCTCCTTCCTGACGCGGCTCGGCTCGTCCGCACTCGCCCACTCATCGGCCAGGCCCAGGGTCCTTGCCATGTCCTGCACCAAGAAAGGGGTCCCATATCAGTCAAAAGGAACGCGTCCCCTGTCTAGGACGCGTCCATCATTTGAGTGCAACACTTGCCGAACCCTTTCCTCCTCGCGCGGCTCGCTTCAAAACCCAAAATGAATTAAAAGAGGAAGAGATCGGAGGACCTACCGGACCGTGTTCACCTCCTCCCACGCCATCGGGCCCCTCGGGTCCCTCGGGGGCCCGAAGCGGCCCTTCCTCCTCCATGGACGCCGTTCCGTGCTCGGGCGCGTCCCTCCTTGGGCGAGGAGTTCCTCGTCCCTCTCCACCTTCACCACGGTCGGGCCCACCGAACTCCATCGATCAAAAGAGGAGGAAGACGAAAAAGGGGCGAGCGAGTTTCGGCGGAAGGCGGGCTCGTTTGCGGGTAAGGCACGGGAGAAGAAGGACCACCCGTCGCTTTAAATTTGAAATCAAGGATTAAGACGCGTCCTCGCGCCTGGACGCGCCCAAAAGGGGAAAAAAGGAAATAAAATCCCCCCGTGTAAAGCGTAATTCCCCGCTGTTCAGGGCAAGGTCTCGCGAAGCACGCCTCAAAGGACAACTCAGTGCAAAAAAAGAAAGTGTGGGAGAGAGAAAAGTACACACAACACAAAAGCCATTTCCATTTCATATAATAGCCGAAAGTACATCATACAGTGAGAAGGGTGACGTACAAGCAACTCTCTAACTCTCACCGTCACCCTCCTGGTCATCTCCTTCCTCCCTCCTCTGACGGAGATCCCTAGGGGGCCTCTGCGACCTCTGTGAACCCTGAGAAGCCGTGCTCGCCTCGCCCTGCGGTGGCACTCCAGCCTCGAAGGCGCGACGACGCTCCTCGGCCGAAGAAACCAGGTAGCTGCCCATGGAAAAAGAACCAGACTGACGAAGTCGCGCCCCGCATTCCTTCGCCCTCTGGTACCGCTCCTCGCTCTCCCGAAGCCTCCCCTCCGCCGTGCCAAGACTCAATCGGAGCTCCAGCAGCTGGGCCTCTAGAGCCCTCCTCTCGGTCTGATCCCCTTGTCGCTCCTCCCTCTCTCTCTCCCTATCCCTCTCCCTCTCTCTCTCCACGCTCTCCCTATCCCTCTCCCTCTCCTCTCTCTCCCTCATCGCCTCTCTCCTCGACAGCTCGAGGGCGATCCGCAGATCCACTACGTCGCGAGGAAGCTCCTCAGCCTCCCGTCGCCGCTCCTCCTCTAGCTCCGCAATCCGGGCGTCACGCTCTGCCACCCGGGCATCGCGCTCCTGCTCAGCACGAACAGCACGCGCCAGGGCCTCTCGGATCTCGGCCACCTGTCAAGGCACGCATGCACCGTAAGAGAACAGTGATAGAAGGAAAGTAGCTAGAAAAGGGTCGCGGCCAAGCAAGCACTCACTCGAGCCTCGCGGTCACGCTCGGCCTCCTCAGCCCGAGCCACCGTGTACGCCAGCTGCTCCTGGAGGGCAGAAACCTCCGGAGGAGGGCCCCGCGAACTGGAACCCGCTCCACCAGCCATCGCGGCTGCCGCTGTCTGGTGGGCCCGCTGAAACACGGGACAAACGTCAGTCAAAGGCTAAGCATCAAAAATCCAGGTCACAAAAAAAATGCATTGCATAAACTCACCAGGATCTCCAACTCCTGTCGGATGGCCACCAACTGTCGCCTGGCGTCCGCCAACTGGGCCCGCAGGTCGGCAATCATGGTATCACGAGCATCCTGCATTACACATAAGTTAGTATCCCATGCATACATATAGAAAGGTGGAGCAGTTTCATTTCACTTACCCCTGCCATGCCACCCAAGGAGAGGCGGTCCCCGTACGTAGCTCGGTACCGTCTCATGTAGTCTGTGCTGTCCTGTACGTGGGACACTATTGGGACCCCGCCCTGCTGCCAGTCCTGGTACTGTGCTGGGAAGCGCGTACGCCAGTCCACGATCTTCGCCTTCCCCTTGGTCTTCCGCCCAATGCGGGCCGGCGCATCTACGTCTACCCACTCCTGGGCCAGCCCCAACGTCCTCATGACCAGTCTAAGCCGCAGCGGCTCAATCTCGTTCAAGCAATGGACCCACACGTCCCGCCTAAAGCGAGGAAGACCCGCTACAACCCAGGGCTGGCCAGCATCGCCCATGCCCAGGTAGGGCCTCCACACCACCTGTATCACCATACATACATCATGTTAGTTACCATTCAGTCACATGCATAAACACAAAAAAAAATCATACGCATCATACCATGGCCTCAGGATACTCGCTCAGCTCCCGACGAAGTGACGCCAGCTGGTAGCCGTGGGGTGCTGCAACCACGACCGGCCTCCACTGCCGCGCCAGAGGCATGGCCCTCCTGTTCCCATGCCTAGCCCTCCCCATCGGGAAATAGTAATAGCTCCACACCTGCATCCATCATACATCATTAGTACAATAATTACATTTTTAACTGTGGGAATGCATAAATAAAATGTTTACCTGGAGGAAAGGTGCGAAGCCGCTGACTGTCGTCTCCTTCTCCGAAGTCTGGGAGAGATCAGCAATCAAATGGGCAAGCAGAGCCGCTCCCCACGCATGGTGTCCCACTCTGTCCAGATCCGCCAAGATCCCGAGGAAACGGCAGTGGATGCCATCCCCCTTCGTCCCCAGCAGAAGGCGGCCCAGGAAGAAGGAAAGAAACCTCCGAAGGTCTAGATCCACCAGCTCCCGCTCGCTCGGGTCCTGGGTGAAAGCAGCACGAGCATCCCCCTCCAGTCGAGCCAAGAACTCTGCTCCAGTCTCGCTAACCCGCTGACGCGGGTCGACGAATCCAAGCGCCTCCATGATCTCCACTCGGCCGACTACCCTGCTGTCTCTATCAGTCACGCTCGTCTCTAACCACAGCAGGTCCAGGGCACTCTCTCGGTAGTCGGGGTAGGTGACCCCGCTGACTGCCTCTCCGTCAACTCGTAGCCCGGTGATCCGAGCCACGTCCTCCAGTGACGGCACCATGTGCCCCCAGGGCATCAGAAACGCCCGGCTCGGTGCGTGCCACCGCTCCCTCAGTGCCTGGATAAGAGGAAGGTCGAGCCGGAAGGGCTCGATCCTAAGGAAAGCTCCAAAGCCCATGGCGTCCACACGCGCCCTCTGAAAATCCGGCAGCCCACGGTATGCTGCCACCACCAAGGACCAGCTGATCCGGCCCTTCATCACGCCCTGCAAACCACAAAACCAACAAAGAACACATCAGCATCATGAACAGTAATCAACAATAACACTGTATATACTATTTTATTTTATTTTTTTTTTAAAAAAATACATATATATTTTTTTGGAGGCGTCCAGGCCCCTGGACGCCTCCTTCCTATTTTCTTTATTTCTTTTTTCGAAAAAAAATCCAAGAACCAAAAATAAAAAATATATATATAATATATATATTATTATGGAGGCGTCCTAGGCCTTGGACGCCTCCTTATTTTTAAACTTATTTTATTATTTACGTAAATAAATAAATAAACAAAAAGAAAAGGAAAAAGTGGAGGCGTCCAGGACCCTGGACGCCTCCTTCTCTCACTACCCGGCCTTCTCTCACAGCCTCTCGCACGCCCGTTTTAGCCTATTAAACCACAGAGTGAGGATTCCGAAGTACTTACCGGGTCGTGATCGTCCTCTCCCGCGTCACCAGCATCCGTAGCAGCCTCCGCGGCCAGGAGAGGCACCTCCATCCCCTCCTCCGCAGCAATCTCCTCTGCTGCAGCCTCCTCGGCATCATCCCTCAACCTCCTCGCACGACGAGCCAGTCGTTTTCGCTTCCCTGGACCCTGGCTCGATCCTCCTCGCTCCATGGGGACTAAGGATAGGTCGTCTAGGGTGACTGGGTCGTCAGATTGAACAGTAAATGAGCAAAAGGGGGGGGGGGGCAACGCTTATAAATAGGAATTAGCTTCTTTGGGGCGTCCAGGCGCCTGGACGCCCCCATATTTTTTATTTATTTCAAAATTCAAAAAATTTTGGGGCGTCCAGGCGCCTGGACGCCCCCAAAACAAAAAATCAAACAAAATAAAAAAATAAAAGTTGGGGCGTCCAGGACCCTGGACGCCCCCAAAATAAAAAAATAAAATAAAAATAAAATAAAAATTAGGGGCGTCCAGGACCCTGGACGCCCCCAAAACAAAAAAATCAAATAAAAATAAAATAAAAATTTGGGGCGTCCAGGCCCCTGGACGCCCCCATGATAAAATTTTTTTCAAAAAAAATATATTTATATATAATAAAAGTAAAAAAAAAAGACAAGAATATGTATATAATCCAAACAAAATAAAAAAAACATAAAGAAAAAGAAAAATCATAAAAAAGATAATAATTAAGGGGACGGGGGTCCAAAACATCCAAATGCCAAATTTTATTCCATCAGAAAAGCAGAGTGAACTACATCAGGGGTTTAGGCACCTTAGGCCTTAACTTCCCCAATTCGGTTACATAAGCCCTCCACGGCTTGCATTCCTCCACCACGTGCGCTAAGGCCTTTCCCGCAACACTTGTCTTCCAGGGAGCTTTAATGGCCTTCGCTTCCTTCGCGTCCGCTTCAGTGCCCAACTCCCTTTTCTTCAAAGGAACAATGTCAGTCGGTGGCGGGAACGAATGGCGTGGGATGCCAATCTGGAGGCAGCACCGATGCGCGTTGTAAAGAACAAACTCGGTCGCGCCGATCAGTTGAAGATCAACTTCGGGAGAAGGCCTCATGAGGAGATCAAGCGAAAGCAAACATGTCGGTGCGCAAGTGAAGAAGCCTTGTGTCACGGTGCGGAAGTGAGACCGCCAGTCTTCACGTTTCTTCAGCCACAGAACGCGGTTCACTACAGTACCACCAAAGCCTAACACGTCGGCCATGTGGTGAAGCGGGCTTTGTTGGAAGAGCTTCGAAGCGGTTGGCATTCCCTCGCGGTGGTCGAATTTGAAATGCAAATCCAGCCAGCAATTCAAGACAAGTGCACAACCAAATGGAGGCTTACCCAGGCTCGAGGCAGTAAGACCGCTGTAAAGATAGGCGAGGACGGCGGGTCCCACCCTCTTTCCACGCCAGATCCCGCAGATAGCACTCAGCTGGTCTTCCTCCACTATGTTGTCGGTATAAGGAAACAAGAGAGCACCCGCCAGACAGATAGTGAACCCCTTCATGATTCCCTCCAAATAGTCATCGTTTGGTGACCCTCTCAGGGCGTCCATGACCCACTCCGCGAGCTTTTGGAGATCGATCCCCTTCTGAGTACGGACCTTTCTAGCTGCGTCGGGCGGCATGAAGCTTCCAAGGACGCTTTCAGAAGTACCCCGTGTCAGCATCCGCATAGCCTTCACCTTCCCGTCACTCTTGAATTTCTTCAGACCAAGCAGAAGTTCCACCTCCTCGAGGAGGATGGTCACCTCGAAGGTCGGGAAGATAAAAGTGTGGGTCTGGGGATTCCAGACCTCCACTAGCGCGCCCATAGTCGCCCAGTCCATACGAATCTTCTCGTAATGCTTGGCGTGAATAAGGAGCCCCTGCAGATGCCACTTCGAGAGTATGGCCCTCATACCAATGGAGATATTGGAAGTCAGCTTTGAAAGCCACGGCAGCTTGGAAAACTTCCTCGGGCCTGGGAAGAGTGGATATGGCTAGAAGAGGAAAGAAGAAGAAAGGAAGTAAGTAAGAAGAAGGTTCACGTGGAGAAATTTGAAATGAATCAGCTTACCATATGCGACATGATCATCCCACTCAAATGACCCTCGAGGTCGGAGAGTCGCCTGATCTCGCTGCTAGGCCTGCTCCTCTTCATAACGCGGGAAGACTCTCCTTCCATCCTGAAATCTCTAGATTCTCCTCTCCTTCCTCTCCTGAGCTTCCAAAACCCACCTTGGTGCATTTGAATGAACTAGCCTAAGGGGAGTTCTTATAGGAAGGGAAGGGTGCTACAGGACAGAACATGTCACATCAGTGGTCATTGTCAAGATTTTGTCTGGATCTCCTTTGAACTGTGGTGCGATTCTGCTACCTTTTGATGTTGCTAACCTTTGCTGGCCTGTGCAGGTTTTACTAACGGACGTCTTTGTCCTATCTCCTGTCCCACCTTTCATTGGTTGGTCCCACCATGTCATGCATCATAGTATATGATACCTACGCTACTAGAACATGTCAAGGACCTTGCGGCCCGAACGAATCTGGGATTGGAGTTCCCCTTCAACAAAAACGGTGATGATCCCGGAAGAGTTTGGGTTGTACGGATAGGCCATCAATTTGTGATAGAATGGGGACGACGGTTCCATTCAGTGAGTTGGTACGCGGATAAACGGGCCCCAGCCCAGTATCAGCTCACCGGGTCGGTATCCTGACCCGTTCTTCACAAGTTGACAATATTATCCTTGGCTATTTTCTATTTTAGTTTGTTTTGAATTTTTCTTTAAACCCAGCATGCATTCATATAGGACTTTGATTTATTGCGGAAGATCATTCAAGCGATTCGATTGTGAAAGCTGTTGTGTTTCAATTCCTACAAATATGAGAAATTCCACTCTGAATGAAATACTGAGTTTCTTTGAGACAGCCCTACGCTGCTCTTCCAAAGGAGACCCTTGTTTGGACAGACCCTCAGATATTCCTTTACCTTTTTGACCCACCTTGGCCGCAGCACTTCCACATTGGCTGGTAACCGCTCCCCAAAGGTGAAACCTCCGGTTTATGACCCAGGTACTTCCACACCGAGAAGTTGGTCTTCTTTTGTTTCGTGCCTGAGTGCACATCTCACCCTCCCTTATTTGATCTCCGTCCAAGCAATCGTCAATATTTGAAAGACTTCCTTCAAGGTCGTCTCATTGAAACTTTAGGAAAGATTCCAAACAGTAACGTCACAAGCGTGTCTCATCACACCTTGGCATCAACTTATCAGTCCGCTCCCACTTCATTTCAGTCCACTTCGATACCATTCCACTACATGTCGCTCCCTTGCAAAGCAGACGCCAAGGCGGGGCAGCTGTAGACACGCCATTCTTGACGTCTCATGAGAAAGTCTCATATTACTATACGACGCCCCGCGATGGCCTACGCATTTCGAATCGCTCGAGTGCTTCCTTTTCCTGAGTCTTCTTCCGCCTTTTTCGGCATCCGGAATCATCTCGTCACGGCATTCGGACGGCATCAACACCAGTCAGACGCATCAAGAGGTTCCGGGACCAAGAAGGGTGTCTGCCGGGCGCCCGCCGACGCCTGATTTAAAGACCCGGGTGGGTCTTAATGGGGGCGTCCAGGCCCCTGGACGCCCCCATCTTTTTAATTTATTTTAATATTTTCTCAGGGCCCTAAAAATAAATAAAATATATATATATTAATGGAGGTGTCCAGGCCCCTGGACGCCTCCATTAAAATAAAAATAAAATATGATTAAAATGCCACTTGGCATTAAAAACAAAAAAATCAATATATATTATTGGAGGCGTCCAGGCCCCTGGACGCCTCCATAAAAACAAATTATAAAAAAATCAAAAATCCAGCCCTGGCATAAAAGACAAAAAATAATAAAAATAATATATATTTGGAGGCGTCCAGGACCCTGGACGCCTCCATAAACTCTCTCACGGGCGCCGCCCACCGAACGACGGTTTGTCGTGTGTGAAAAAAGCCAAATTTAGAGACGTCCAGCTGACTGGACGCGCCCATTTCTGAATCACGAGGCGCCGCTCACAAAACCACGCGTTGTGCCAAACCGCGTGCGGCCGTCGTCGATTTTCGGTGGACCTGTTAGAGGCGTCCGGGACCCTGGACGCCCCCATAAAAGTATTCTAAAAAAATCATTAAAAATAGAATAAAATATTATTTCGGCCCTGATGGAGGTGTCCAGGGTCCTGGACGCCTCCACCTTCCGGAGCTCTATAAATAGAGGCCCCCCCCTCAGTTCTAGGGGAGCTAAGCAGTGATCCGATAGGCTGCCGGAGCCCAGAGGCTACGGAGTCATTTTTCTAACCCGTGGGGTCTTTTGTAGGTGGAGGTTCTGCCGGCTTCTCGGGTGCCCACGCTCGCGAGAGGAAGGTCGTCTTCATCCACCGCGCTTCTACGTCGTCCCCACGCTGCCGGAGCTCCGCCGAATTTCACCACCGGCACATCCAATAAGCCAACTCTTTCCTTTTCTTCGTAGTTCTTTGCATTCATCATCTCGCATCCATCATCTCATTTTCCTCCTACTCGAGTCCGAGAGGGGTTTAAAAGATAACACCAACCAGGTGTGTGTCTTCCCGTTATTTCGTCATTTTTATTGCAAGGATATGAATACTATACATTCATCCTTCTAAGCCACTTGTCATTTGTTTGTCGTTGTTTTGCAAGGGTAGCCGAGGAAAGCCCTCTCCGTCGGCCGGCCGGAAGGAGAGGAAGAAGCAACCCGCCATCTCCCGCTCTTGAGGTAGGCGCGATCACTTTCTTATTTTGGGGTCTTTCGGCCCCTGGCGATCACATCTTTTCATCGAGGCCGCGGCGAGTCACTTCCCCAGTGGCCGTTTAAATTTCTGTTCTCATATTCTCTTTATATCATGTTATATTTCGTTTATATCATCGAGGCCGCGGCGAGTCACTTCCCCAATGGCCGTTTAAATTTCTGTTCTCATATTCTCTTTATATCCTGTTATATTCTGCTCATATCATCGAGGCCGCGGCGAGTCACTTCCCCAATGGCCGTTTAAATTTCCGTTCTTACATTCTCTCTATATTCTGTTATATTCTGCTCATACCATCGAGGCCGCGGCGAGTCACTTCCCCAATGGCCGTTTAAATTTCCGTTCTTATACTCTCTCTATATTCTGTTATATTCTGCTCATATTCTCGAGGCCGCGGCGAGTCACTTCCCCAATGGCCGTTTAAATCTCTGTTCTTATATTCTCTTTTATATTCTGCTATATTCTGCTCATATTCTCGAGGCCGCGGCGAGTCACTTCCCCAATGGCCGTTTCAATTTTTGTTATTTAATTTCTGCACCATTCCCGTCCCCCCGAGGTCGCGGCGAGTCACTTCCCGCTATGGCCGTTTGAACCCCATATCTTGCTATATTATACTTGTCCCGCTCGCCCCGCCGGAGCAATCTCCCGTGGTGGCCCCTTCTCTCTCTTCTCTCATCTCTGTGTTGCAGCAAACAGCAAAACAAACAAAAAGAAGAGCCCGCGCGCTCTCCGCATCCTCTTCCCCGCACCATCGAACTCCGAACCGCGTGACGTCGCTCACAGCATCCGGCCTTGCTTCTGGTGGGCAGTGCTCCTGTCACTTGACGTAAGTTTCACGTGACTCGAGTTTCCGTTTTCCGTCTGCGAGACGTGATTTTACGTGGGGTTTTCGGGTGTGTTCCCGCGATAGAGGTTTAGGGTTTTCGGTGAGCATCACCGAGGGTTTTTCCCTAGACAGTGTTGGGTTCACGACGATGAGGTCGTGACCGTGTTCCTAGACCGAGTGGTCTGGGGTTGGGCCTTTGTCTGCGAGACGGGCCCCCGCGACGGGGTTGTCGGGGTGTGTTTTCTGGCAGTGTAGCCAGAGGTCTTTCCGTTAGACTGGTGTTTCCCCAACTCGAGATCGGGGCGTGTTTTCTGGCACAGTAGGAGTAGTTATAGCGCCGAGTTTTTACCGGCCACCAGGTTTGCTGTTCCTGCTGTTGTTACTGCTTTCAGTTACCGCCGTTGTTTACGGTTGGGGTTCCGCGGGACCCCTACTGAGCCAGTGACAGGAGACTCACCCCTACTTTTCAGGTGCAGCGGTTCTCCCTCGAAGTTCGAGGGTGCTGTGCTGAGGTTCTTAGCTGCCAGCTTGCCAGGCCGAGTGTTCATTTGGCGTTGGGTACGTTCTTCTACCTTAGACTGTACTTTCTGTTGTACTGGACTCTATTGTAGTTGTTTATTTGTTCCTGTTAATTATTGAATTATCCTGCTTTATTTCCTATTTTTTGTACCTCCACACTCCTTTTCAGCCCTTCCGAGTCCTCCCGACTCGTGGGCGACGGGCCAGGATTCGAATGGTATCGGATTCCTTTCCCGGTATCTGGATCTTGGGTCGTCACACCTCCAAAGTCAAGAACTTCCCAACATTCTCGTGAATTCTCCAACCCATCTCACATCTTTACATTAACGAATGACAAAAGTGTAATTTCACTTGGTATTTAATTTACTTTTTGTGATTTTTTACTTAGTATGTGACAAAATTTATAAAAGTGTTTACCATGAGATTTATAGATAATGAAATTCTCTTTCTAATGAGTTTAATATTGACCTTATTCTGACATCTATGCAAAGTTATATTATAAATAATGTAAAATTTTTAATAGGGATAATTATGTAATTTATATAACTCTTCAATTTTATCTTGATAGTTAAATTCATATTTATTTATTTATTTTATAATAATATTTAATTACTAACTATCACTCACAATCTACCTATATCATTGAGAAATATAAATCATCTACTTTTTCATTTAAATAATACTTCATCTATCCTACTTAGTCTAATTACTTAGATGATATTTCGTCTATCCTGCCTCATGTAATTGCTTAGACAATATTTTGTCTATCCTATTTCATCTAATCGCTAGATGATATCTCATCTATCCTACATCATCTAACTACTTAGATGATATTTTATCTATCATGATTCGTCTAACTGCTTAGATGAAATTTCATCTAATTTTTTTATCATTTAACGTTATACTTTGTTGTTTGACATTTTTGACCTATTATATAGAAGAATCTCAAAAAGTGTTCAACATAAAAGTTGTAGATAATTAAGTTATCTTTCTAATAAATCTAATCTCACTCCATTTGAATATTTTTACATAAAGTTATGCTACAAATAACAAACTACTCTCTTAAATGAATTTATAGTACTACGAGGCTCACTAACGAAAAGGACCAACATATTAGGTTCTTATCAAAAAATCTAATATGTTTTGAATTTCTAGAATCGGGATGTCACAAATGTGACCCCTTCCTCCTCCGCCAATGGCAGCGAGAGCCGTTGATTTGGCTTTAGCACCCCCGCTCGGGCCTCGCCTCTCTAGACCCCCCGCCTCCTGTCGTTGCAGGTCTCTAGAACCCCGTCGCCCTCTCGCCCAATCGCAACTGCCCACCGATGTGGCCCTTTGCACTTCATACAGAGGGCCAGTGTTCCTTCCCAAGTGCCACCCCACTGCTACTACTCATCGCCTGCTGACCTTCGCCTTCACTGGCAATAACAACCTATAAGTACTGGGCTGCCTACAGCCTACGACCATGTTCACCCTCATTTGCCATCGACTTGTACAGGTCCACTGCAGCCCCAGCGCCCCGCCACCCTCCACCATCGGAGGCAAGACAACCCCCCTCTCTCACCGGAACCCACCCCCCACTAGCATGTGGGAGTGCCCGGATTTATACTCTCTCTCTCTCTCTCCAGCGCCCCGCCGCCCTCCCCCATCGGCGGCAAGACAACCCCCCTCTCACCGGAACCCACCCCCCCACTAGCATGTGGGAGTGCCCAGATTTATACTCTCTCTCTCTCTCTCTCTCTCTCTCTCTCTCTCTCTCTCTCTCTCTCTCTCTCTCTCTCCAACACCCCGCCGCCCTCCACCATCGGCGGCAAGACAACCCCCCTCTCTCACCGGAACCCACCCCCCACTAGCATGTGGGAGTGCCCGGACTCTCTCTCTCTCTCTCTATGTGTGTGTGTAGGGATTGTGTGTGTGTGTAGGGATTAAGGTATTTTCGTCATTTAGAATCTCTGTAGAATATTTGCTTTCTCATCAGCAAAAATTAATCACGATGGTATTTTTGCAAACTATGAATTTAAATAGTGATATGCATGTTACTGTATTTTCAGGAGTGATTTTTTATATATTTTTATTTAACAATGGTTTACATGTAAAAAATGATTTTTTTGACATGGTGCAGTGGGAAGGGGAGGCCGAGAGTTAGAAACCCCCATTAATCAACACAAGGGGCCACCTGGTAAACATGGGCACCCATAACGTGGGGGTCATGGCTCCCCCCTTGGGGAGCGCAAGATCAATCAGCAGTCATTCCTCGAGGGGGGAGGTGATGAACCACTGAGCTATGTGCATAGTTCAACAATGGATCTTTGAAGCAGTAGAGGTCTTATCAGTGATGATTGAGATCTTTGAACTAGAGAGATGTGCTGAACTAGAGGAACCACACAGAGATAAGCGAATTTTAGGAGATGCAATAGGGTTGTAAACTGGTCAAATCCAATGTGGAATCAATAGATTACGATTACGATTACGATAAGAAAGTTAAGGTTTTTATTTTGATTCTAATAAACCCGAAACATATAATTTTCAATTGTGTTCTATGTTTAATTTCACTTACCAAAAATGACACCTGCTATCGATCTTTTTTTTGTTACATCACATAGTGGTCTGGGAAGGGGGGGAATACGAGGAGGGGAATAAGGGAGCCAAGGTTTGAAACTGACACTCTGTAATTTTTCAGAAACTGGGGGTGGGTGATCTCGCTACTAATAACCTGACGTCGTGGAATAAACTAGGGGTGACATGGGGTGAACTACTCCAAATGTTGGAGAGCGGAATCGAATCCACGACCTCCCCATCGTATGGGGAGGTGGTGAACTATCGAGACATGTCTCGAGTTCAAAGCTTGCTATTAATACTTTATTTGAAATTTTATATTTTATATATATTTCAAACTTCAAACTCTCTTTAAAAAATGAAAAATAATCAAAATGACACGAGGGCCACCTAAACTTACCTAAATATTGAGGACTAACTTCAAACTAAATAATAATAATTTAAAATGATTTGATAATAAAAAATAGTAGAATTATATATAAAAACTAAGATACAAAAACTCTAATTTCCAACTTCAATAACTTATCAAAATATCTAAATTCGATTGTGATAGTTTAATGATCGCATTTTATGAATCTAACACCTATGAAATTAATCGGAATTAGGTCAGAAGTTCAGATTTTCGGATTCCATTTGCAGCCTTATAACCCACCACTTTTGTGATAGAAAGACAAGAAAAAGACATATATAACTTTGAATGAGGTGGATAAGATATGTATGAAATTAGTGATATTGAAATTCAAATATGAAAATGGAAAGAGCTTTTTCGTAAAAGGTGGGAAAAAGACCCAGCATTTGTGAGACAGTGGGGGGGTTGCAGCACTACGGTCGCCCTTTATACGACAAGCCGGAGTGGTAGACTAGGATAAATATTCTTGGATCAAATTATTAGGGGGCTTGGTGGATGATGATCAACATCATCATCATTATCCACACATGTCATGGGTTAAAGAAATATATGCAAATAAGTTCTTACAATAGAAAAAGAAATTTTAAATATTTATGAATTAGGCCGTCCAATCTCAATTTATATTTTTTTAAAAAAATAATGTTATTTTTTAAATAATTATCAATAGAAAATTTAAAACTTGTCCCTTACAACTATAGTATTTATGAATTAGGCCTTCTAATTTCTATAGATTTTTTAAACTTAATGGTATTTTATAAATAATTATCAAAATGTATTTAAATAAAAGTCTTTTCATATATATTTATTATATTCTCTTATTAAATTATTTGTAATACGTCCCTTCTCCTCAAAATATCTAATTTTGATGCAGCATGCGTACTTTACAACCTGACATCTAGAATGCATATTTTTAATCTAAAATGCATAATTTTACTTCGTAACTCACGTACAATAGGCATTTCTAATTTTCTACACCAGAATGTATTGTTTGATAGCACACACAATTTTGTTATGTAATACATACTCTCTCATCAAAAAGAGATTTGAAAATATTTTTAGCAGAAGTATACTTTGTTAATTATTTAAAAGAGTAATATTATATTTTAAAGAACATGATAGGATTTATTTATAACTCTTTATAACCTCAGGTTGTCTATAATGAAATACTTTAGAAAATTAGGAATACGACTTTTTAAGTTTTTATATTAAATACTTAGGAAGGGTTCCTACCAAATAAATGCATAACTACGAGAGGTTAAAGATAAATAATGGGATTCTATGAAATAATCCCCTAGATATGACTGAAATCTAAAGAGTAATGGTTCGTGCACCTACTATATTAATTATACTCGTCGGTGTAATTAATGTAATATTTAATATTTTTTTTTATTTTTTTTGAGTGACACTCATCCTAAATTTACTTGGTCCCCACACCACGTCAGGGGTCAAACAAAAATAAAAATCGGACCCGTGAATAGTTATTTTTCACTATTCACAGGGAGATAAATTTTATTTTACTTGACTCCTACCCCACGTCACCATATGACGTGACATGGGAGTCCAACAAACTTAGGGTGAGAGCCACTCAAAAAAATTAAAAAAAATATTAAATATTACACTAATTATATCGTGGGTGTAATTAGGTAGTGGGTGCACTAAGCATTTTACTCAAATCTAAAACTAAGAATTTCAATTGTATACAACATGTGTTTAACTCTACATATCATCCCTAATTTATTGATAAGCTTAATTTTACCAAGGCAATTAAGCCCTCATAAGTCTACATAATTACTAGTGCTGTAAATTTAGTAACCTAAATCCATTCAGACGAATTTGAAGACTGGTGTAGGTTGAATTAGAGTTGGGTTTAGCAGGAGCGCCTCAGCGTGCCCACCTCCCTTAAGTTGGGTCATTAGACCGGCAAAGCTATGTTATTTCCAAGACAGAACAATTATGTACAAAATAAATGGATTTTTATTTTTTAAGTCTCTAAAAGTAAATGTATGCCCTTATTAATATCTCAAATACATCTATTATGTTTTTAGTTCCTACAATCTTCGTCGTTGTCCTTGGTAGTTCATGTCATTCAATTCGGAAACCAAAGTGAAACCCAGCCTCGGTTAACTTAATCCAGATGCAGTAAAAGATGAAAATTCCCCCGGATAGGTTGTCCCCGTGCGAGCAGCTCTCCAGTGCCCTGGACCTCTCCGGAAAGCAAGTCCAAGGGAACCTGTCTCCGGTTCACTCCTCCTCCGGCACCGGCGGCGGCCAAGACCATGCTACTTCCATGTGAAACATGTGAGGAAAAATGATATTTTTGTTCTTTTTTGTTAATCCTTTTTGCTTTGTCAGGAGAGAAAAAAAGTCCATAGATGGAGAAGACCTTGCCAGAGGGGAAGGAGAACTTCGAGACGGTGTCCTGAGGAGGCCCCCATGTAGTCCCTCTCTCTCTTCTCACATAGTCCCTTCCTTCCTCCTCGCTGGAGGCAGGAGTAGCATCGGCGTAATGCTCTCTCCCTACTCTCTCTAGCGGCATCGACCCTTTCCGGCCTCACCTGCCAACCTACCGGTGACTTCATCTCTTTGCTCTGCCTCAATCTGCTCTCTCTCTCTCTCTCTCTCTCTCGATTCTCACGCAATCCCTTTCTTCCTCCTCACTGGAGGCGGGAGCAACATAAGCGTCATGCTCTCTCCGCCACTCTCTCTGCTCTCATCGGCGACTTCAACCTGCGCCAGCTTTCTAGTGACTTTCTCCCTCTGCTCTACTCTGCACTCTCTACTTGCATCCTTCGTTGGAAAGAATGGTGGAGCCGGAGGCGTGAGGGGTGTGGTCCCGAGTGTCGATGCCCTACTCTCTCCCCCACTCTCTCTCCCACGACGCCTCCACTAGCACGTTGGTGGCCTGGTTTGCCCAATGCGGTAGCCCCACTGTGGGCACGCCGCATGCCAGGCTCTCCAGTGTGGAGTTTCAGCTGCAGTGGCTGAAGACAGTGGACGGCGAGCAGGAGGAGGATGTGTCCACCGGCGCCAACAGTAGGATGGTCTCCACTGGGGAGAGGTTGCAGAAAAACCCTCCTCCACGGGAACCTGTCTCCGATGGCTAGGGTGTAGCCACTGCGGCAAACCCTACCAACATTCCCCCGTAGAAAAGCTCAACACAGGCATAATTTTATCCTCCAATGTGCAGAGATCCTCGACTCAACTATCCCAGCAATAATGTCATCAACTATTCCAGCAGCACGAGGAGCAGCAAAACCCTAGTATTCATGATCTAGTCCGAGCACGATATGGCCTCAAATTTTCTTCTTTTTCTTCTATGGATGACAAGCATGAAGCAATCAATCGGAATGCATCCGATCCCATTTTTCGATGTAGAGCCATCTACTACCAAGAAAGGGTGCATACCGCCTCCGATCCCCAGTAGGAATTCCTCCAATATGATCCCAACTTCAGGTTGCCCGTGCAGTTGATAGCTGCTGCGGTAGCAACAATTGTCGTTGTAGTTGCTAGAGTAGGTAGTGCAATTGGTGGGGTGCGGGCACGTCCAGCAACTGTTGGTGATCTCCATCTCCCTCTTCTCGCTCAGCACAGCTCTCCAAGACACCACCCTAGCCATCGCTGCTATGAAAAGGGGCATCTTTGTTGCCCACACCACAGAGAACCGTCGCCCCCACCTGACCACCCTCCGCCATGGCATCCTCTAGGCACCCAATGTCGGCGCGAGCACCACAGGCTTCTGGCTTGCCAATATGGTGACCACCCTCGACTAGAGAGAGAGAGAGAGAGAGACTATGGGCCAACATGGAAGGAGGATACTTTCGGGTTTTTCACTGCTCTGTTATCTTAAAGACGGAATATTCTTGAGTATATTATTTTTTTAACTTCTACAAATGACATAGACTTTTTAGTAAAACGACGAAGATTGTAGAGACTTAAAAAAGACATAGTTATATTCGAGGGACTGATAAAAAATACTCTTATTTATAGAGACTAAAAAATAAAATTTCTAAATAAATTAGATACATACTTTGACGGCCAATTTGGGTCGGGTTGAGCAAATATTTAGCCCGAACTTATTAGATCGGTTAGGTTGATGTACTATATATGGTTGACTCAAGATTGCGTGGAGGACATCTTATAATGTACCAAAAAAGGGTTGGGCTTCGACCAAGGCCAAATTGATCCAACCCTAATTAAAACACTTCAAAGGTTAAGAATTATTCTAACGGACGAAAATGTGAATTTCAATAACCTTTAATGTATGTATAATACAAAGTTATCACATAACAATTTCATAAACATCTAAATTCTATATTAATTTAACAATTTCATCAACATCTAAATTCTATATTTCTTATGGTTCTAATTTTAATATGCTTTTATAGCACAAAATGTCTGACCAAAAAAAAATGACAACATAAAAACAGTAACTACGACAATTTTGTCATTCTCATGGCCATAAGAGATAGGACCATGCGATTAAAATTTCCACCATATAAGGATACAGACAATGTTTTAATCTCTAACATTTCTCATTACTTCAGTAGATGTTAGATGTTTCTAAAAATAATATTTTCTCGTTAATTACAATAACGATGACGGCTGGATTTGTATACAGTGGTGGGAGGGGATTCATGTCAAGATGTTTGTAAATCCTTCTTATTTGGAAGAGTGTAATTTTGAACAATTACAAGTTCTTCTTAATATGTATAAATCTTTCTTAATATGAGAAAATCTAACTCTGATACTATGTTAACCTAGGTATCGAGTGGAGAGAATTTTAAATGGATAATGAGGGAGGTGCCCACATGGTACGAGCGACACGGTTGAATGGGTGAGGTGGAGTTTGAAAAATCACGTACCTGATATCATGTTAAATATCTAAACTCTAACCCAAAACTTATAGGGTCTTTGGGCTAAACCTATTTGGTTATCAAATTTTATTTCATTTGAGTTTTTGACCTAATTTTTAAAACCGGCATAAATCAATACTAATTTGAATGGCATAATTGACATAATTTTTAAAAATAATTTAAACATGTTTGATAAATCTTGATCTCTCCTATGAGAGAGAGAGAGAGAGAGAGAGAGAGAGAGAGAGAGAGAGAAGTGGAGGGAGTGGTGGGTGACGTGTGTGAGAGGGGGGGGATGAGGTTGAGGAATAGATTATGATTGCTTCTTTGAAAAAAATAAGTGGAGAGATATTTTTATTTTGAGAGAACTTAACAAAGGATGGACGTACTCCCTAAAAAATAGGAAAAGTCTTACCAAATATATAGAAGATCATTATTTCTTTCTAATTTTTTATTTTGAAAGAGAAAATGTTCAAAAAAATGCATCCAAACATCCCATTAAATATTAAGTCGAAAATATTCTCAACAGATAAAAGAGAAATATACTCACAAATTATCCTACGTGAGACTAAATTTCAACATAATCAATTGGAAAGGTATAACCTTAGCTACGATTCTCCTATCCTCAGGAGAAAAAAGACAAACAAACATGATCTTGCGAGAAACTTAGTTATACCATTCCAATTGATTATAGAATCATAGCTAGCTAGGTTACACCTTTCCAATTGGTTATTATATCATGGGTTTGTGTAGAGATGATAGCATTTGCCCTCCATTATGGATGTCCATGCTCGTCTGACATGTACACGAGGGTCACTGATGGGTTGAACCCGAAATTTGATATAGATAATAAACAGAGCTTTAAATGAAAAGGCATACCTTTACGCAGAGGAAATATATATATATATATATATATATATATATATATATATTTCAGGAACTTGCAGAGTCAAAAGGCGGCTTCAAGAGTCACCTTCACGAGTCCACACTCCAAATCCCAAGCCGAGGTGACGTGCCTCCGTGAGCAGTCGAGAGAGACGTCTCTCTCCCTTTTCCTCTCTATTTTATTCCCTTCACACGGGCACAGCCGCGGGCACGGCCGCAGCAAAACAGGTGACGTGCCTCCGTGAGCAGCCGAGAGAGACGTCTCTCTCCCTTTTCCTCTCTATTTTATTCCCATCACACGGGCACAGCCGCAGCAAAACCTCTGCCGCAGCAAAACCTCTCTTTCCCTTTTTACTGCACTTTGCTTTTTCACTTTTCTCCTCTCCACATTTTACTCGGATGGTGGGGGATATATATAGTGGTGGGAGAGGTAAAAGCTTTGAAGAGAAGGCAAATGGGAGAGAGAGGGAGTGGATAAAGGAGAAGAGGAGGAGGGGGCACCGCAGGGTGCCACGCGGGGTGGTCCCTGCGGTTCCCCAAGGGACGCCCCCCCCCCCCCCCCCCCCTTGGCGTCTTAGTGGGGTCAGCCCAAGGGGGCACCGCACCGCCGCGTCGCACGTAACAAGCTCTCACTTGCACCTAAGGGCTGACAGTGAAAATTCAGACACACTGAATGTATCCAAGCTCAACGGTCATACAGGAAATGGAGTGTGCGACCTCCGCGAGATTCTTCGAACAGTAGAAGGGTGTTCCGTTAAGTTATCACCTAACTAACGGAGCACTCGAAACATCTCGATGTGTATCTCAGATATTTTTAAAATTCACCTGATTTGACACTCCGGATCTCTCGAAAACAGAGAGCGTCGAACCTCCAAATGCTGAGTGCCCATGACTTTATCATCACATAGATGATAAAGCCTCCCGGGATATGAGAAACTAAGCATGGTGAAATTTAAAATGTCTTCCCTATGCTGCATATGTCAATCCAATTCTTCTTGACCGCTTTCCTAGACATGTTCCGCTGGACGGTATTAATCGTCGCCCTAAGAGACATGCTAAAGTAGTGACATCAAGCGTCCTTTTCATGACATAGCGCTGCAGGTCACTAGGGATACACTAGGAATCACACAACTGTGATTCATGAGCTCACACAATAATGAAGAGGGATCCATTCATCATTCTCATATGCGGTCGAATAATACACATGCGGTATGATACGCATGCCGCGGTGTTCTTCCATTTTCATGGGCGTGTCATTAATATGAATATTAAAACACCGCACGGATACCAGTTTAGTTGCGACTTACGCATCTAACCCGAGTCATGCAAACCAGTCGCTCCCACTGAGCACCTTCTTGCGACTCAGGTATCCGAAATTTACAGGCTCCATGGGATTACCGTAGAATCCTCATGGTCGATCTACATCAGATCTCATCTTAGTCCTTAACTAAGGCGGCATATATAATCTGTTCGAGATATTCCCCTTACACCATGACCTTCAGGGTGCCGGGAATATCAAATGCCTCATCTTTGTCGCTTTCGATAAGCGCCAAAGGTGAATCACCTGTGTGAGTAGGTGATTCTTAGCCTGGTGACACTCTGACAATGTGTAAAACATTCGTATAATGCACATAACATAATAAGCAAACTTTAATGATGTCAACACTTGTAATAATTACAATTTACAAAGGCCCATAGACTTACAATGGCCAACAAAACTTTCTCTAGCTATTTGCTTTGTTAGTGGATCAGCTACCATACGACCAGAACTAATCTGTCGTAGCACCACTAACCCTTTTACAAGCAAATCTCTTATATAGTGGTAACGTATATCAATGTGTTTCGTTCTGCCATGATATTTAGGATCTTTAGCGAAAGCAAGTGCGGAAGTGCTATCTGTATATAGCAGTACACCTTCATCCGCATGAGGTGTAAGCGCCAAGTGCTTTAACAAATTCCGCATCCATACTGCTTCTTGACTCGCCGCAGAACAAGCCACATATTCTGCCTCCATAGTGGATAGGGCAATGCAATGTTGCTTCTTGCTGCACCACGAAATAGCTCCACTAGCTAACAGGAACACAAAGCCTGAAGTGGACTTGCGCTCATCATGGTCACCAACCCAATCCGCGTCACTGTATCCCACTAGCTTTAGGTCACCTCCGTGGTAACGTAGGACATAGTCTGATGTCCCTCGCAAGTATCGAAAAATACGTTTAACTGCCTTCCAATGTGCAGGACCGGGGTTACTCTGATAACGGCTAACTAAACCCATTGCAAAGCTAATGTCTGGCCGAGTACACAACATAGCATACATTAGACTTCCAATTGCAGCAGCATAAGGCACTCTAGACATTTCTCTCCTTTCTTCTTCATTTTTGGGACATTGATTAGCACGAAGGACACATCCTCTTTCAACTGGAGTATCAATGGGTTTTGAATTGTGCATTCGAAAACGCTCCAGGATTTTATTAATGTAGGTTTCTTGAGACAAACTCAATAACCTTTGCGAGCGATTTCGCATAATTTTTACGCCGAGCACATAGCTTGCTTCACCCATATCTTTCATCTCAAAGACAGAAGATAGCCATCCTTTGATAGCATTGATTAACTCCATATCATTTCCGGCTATTAAAATGTCATCAACATATAATGACAAAATGAGGAAGCTCTCTCCCACTCGCTTGACGTACACACAGTGGTCCTCTTCAATCATCTCAAAATCATATGAGAGGATTGCCTTGTGAAATTTTAAGTACCACTGTCTAGACGACTGTTTTAAGCCATATATTGAGCGTTTGAGGCGGCAAACTTTTTGCTCTTCACTTTTAGCCTCAAAACCTTCTGGCTGGAGCATATAAATCTCCTCGTCTAGTTCTCCATTGAGAAATGCAGTCTTTACATCCATTTGGAACAATTCCAAATCAAGATGCGCGACTATAGCCAGAACCAGGCGAATAGATGAAAATCTCACGACTGGTGAGAACGTTTCATCATAGTCTATACCCTCCTTTTGGGTATAACCCTTCGCCACCAATCGTGCTTTGAATTTATCTATAGCCCCATCAGCCTTGCGCTTAAGCTTGAAAATCCACTTATTTCCAATAGCTTTGCGCCCAGGCGGGAGTTCCACCAACTCCCAGACTTCATTCTGCGCCATAGACTTAATTTCATCTTGCATGGCGGCTTTCCACTCTTTCCTAGATAAGGATGCAAGAGCTTCCTGAATAGATCTAGGCTCTTCATCATCCATGGGCTCACAAATGATTACCTCATCTTCAATTTCTAAGAATCGACGCGGCACAAGCCCACGCTTGCTGCGACGTAATGAGTCTTGATTTTCTAGTGGTTCTATTGGAGCACTCCCACTGGACGTACTCCCACTAGCATGATCATCCCTACTATCTTTAGCAGACACGGGTTCGGGAACGCATTCCCTTCCTGCGTTAGAAGATGGTGGGAGATCAGAGGATTCTTCCAACTCATGGAGATCAGGACTCTTTTCACTGTCGCCAATACTAAGAAAATCTGTTTCTATGAAAACAACATCTCGGACATCTCGCTCTGTCAGTCCTCCTTCTGGACGTTGTCCATACATGACATAACCCACGGAGTTCTCTGGATATCTAATGAAAATAAGCTTTTGAGCTCTAGGGCCAAGTTTCCCAAACTTACTAGACATGTCATGGACATATCCCGCTGACCCCCATGGTTGCAATTTATCTAAATTGGGCTTGTGGCCATGCCACAATTCATATGGGGTAGAAGGAACTGACTGTGAGGGCACACGATTCAAGATATAGGCAGCAGTTAACAAAGCATCTCCCCAAAAGGAGATAGGAAGGTTCGCCTGCGCCATCATAGATCGAACCATGTCCAACAACGTTCTATTCCTTCGCTCAGCAACACCATTTTGTTGTGGCGTATAAGGGATAGTAAGTTGTCGCTGAATACCTTTTTCTTCACACAATGTCTGGAACTGATTCGACAAGTATTCGCGTCCACGATCTGTCCGAAGAGCTTTAATGCTATTTTCCTTTTGATTCTCGACCTCGGCTAGGAAGCGCTTAAAACAATCCAGCGCTTCATAGCGGTGAGCGATCAAATAGACATATCCGTATCGCGAATAATCATCTATAAATGTGAGAAAATAGGTATGACCATGTCGTGCCCTCACACTCATTGGTCCGCAGATGTCGGAGTGGATTAGCTCCAAAGGTGCTGATGCCCTTACAGCCCTTCCAAAAGGCTTCCGGCATGCTTTCCCAGCAAGACACGGCTCACATACTGGCAAGTCGACTTTAGTGAGTGATCCCAAAAGACCTCCTCGAACTAATCTAGCCATTCTATCTTGCCCTATGTGACCTAAACGAGCATGCCATGTCGCAGAATCTAAGTCTTTACTATTCAACACATATGTCGAAATGGAAGAAGAATACAATGCATTATCTATAGCAAGATCCAATATAAAGAAACCATCATTCATCTTACCATGTCCATACATAATATTGTCTAAAGTAATATTTACACAACTGCCAGAAAAGTTCAAACAAAAACCTAGTGATAATAAGCTAGAAACTGATAGGAGATTATAACGAATCCCAGGCGCATAGAGTACATCATACAGAATCAGCGTACGTCCATTTGGAAAACGGAGTTGGTACGAACCGACTCCGAGGACTTCTTCGCTGGTTCCATTACCCATAAAAACTCTATGCCTGCCTACAGGGATCTTATTGTATTCTATGAAGCCAGCTCGATCCATAGTTATATGTTTGGTCGCTCCTGAATCCACAATCCACACAGGATTAGGTTGAGCAGTTAAAACATGTGTACAAACATAAACATATGGATAGCTAGGTACGTTAATTACCTTCTTCGGCTCATGACATTCATTAGCGAAGTGGCCTCTTTTCCCACAGTTGTAGCATTTTATCCGGCTTTTATCTTTCTTTTTCTTCCCACCACGGCTTCCACGGCGGTGCTTAAAGGACTGAGTTGCTTTGGGGCCAGGTGCGACATCTAGCCCTTGTGACCTCCTCTGTGGCCCCTTCCTGCCAAATCGTCGACTGCTCTGACCGACATTGGCAGTGGCGCGGTGCAAAATCTCGCGCTCAGCTTCCAGCTCCACATGACGAGAAATATCCGAAAAGTCTTTGACATTCTCGTTATGTGTTAGAATTTGTTTCATCTGGAACCACGAGTCAGGGAGAGATCTGATCACAGCCTGCACCTGCTGCTCATCTGTGAGATCATGTCCCGCCGCCTTCAAATCACGAATCATATGAGCCATAACCCTCAGGTGCTCAGTCATCGTGTGGCGCGAGTCTTTCCGGTAGGTCTCAAATTTCAAAACAAGAGCCCTTAGCCGTGTCACAGACGTCCCTCCAAAGTTAAATCTCAACTGGTCCCACATTTCTTTGGCAGTATCAAAACGCTCATACTCACCAATGAGATCGTCTTCCATTGCGCTAAGCATAGTAAAGCGTGCACTTCGATCTCTCTTAAATCAAGTCTTATATGTTTCTTGGTCTTGGCGATGTTGGGCAGTGATGCCCTCTTCGGGCGGTAACATGGTAATAGTAAGGTGGTCGAGCAGTTCTTGCTCATTGAGGAGATATTGGATTTTACGGTGCCACATATCGTAGTTTGTGCCGTTCAATTTTTCACCCCTAGTGAGATCTGCAATAACATGCCTGGCGGCCATAGCTATCGACCACTATAGAAATAGAGAAAGTCAGTGACATCAAATTTACACATCGTCTCAATTTGCTAACAGAAGTCCAAACTAATTATATTAAACTTTCTTATGTGATGAAATCGAAAGCAGAGTCAGACTATTACAATCATCTCCCATTCACAGAAGATCATTTAATAACCTTAGAATGACTTCAAGCAAATTCATAACAAATTCACATATATTTTTTTTATGCAAAATAAATTCGCATTTATAGTTATGCAAAATAAATTTGCACAATATTAAAGTAGTACTATATATACAAAATAAATTCGCATTCACATGCAAAATAAATGACATAATGTACAGATAACATGTTAACTAAAAACACTATCTTATAAACATGTCAGCATAATATGTACAATATCCGCTGTAAGCGTGTACACACGAGCAAAAGGGCGGAACAAAAGTACACTGCATAAAGAAACTGTATCTAAGGTAAGTCACAGCAACTGGACATATCCGTGAAGTATTACCAACACCCCATCAGGAGTCACAATCGGAATAGTCGGAATAATCGGTGGAGGTGGTACTTCCGGAGGCTCAGCTGGTGGCGACACACGCTGACCAGGAGGCCCAGGCTCCCACTCGGCCTGGACGGGGTCCGGAGGCTGCAGTCGCGTCTGTGGACACGAGGGGGCTCCTCTGGCTGCGGACCGAACAGCGGCCTGCCAACTCCCTATTCCAGCTCTCCCCACTCTGGGGGAAGTCGCGTTCCCTGGTGGTCAAGGCGTGCGATCTCTCACTGGTAAGGGGAGAGAGCTCGCCCGATGATGCGCGACCACCCTCGCGCCGTCCGCGTGTCTACTCCCGCCACGCCTCTGTGCTCGTCGTACTCGTGCAACTGGTGCAATGGTCATACTCGCTGCAGTGGACGACCCCCGAAGTGCACTCTCAAAGCCCTGTCGGTACTCTCTGGCTGTCAGGAGACGTCGTCGAGGGGGCAGCTCCTCTATAGGAGCGCGCACAGAGGGACCCGGCTCCATGTCATTTTCTCCGAATGATGACGGTAGTGGCTCTGCCTCTCTTTCATCCGGCACGGGTTGCGCCAAAGGGCCTCTGGGTATACCCAGCATTGTCCGTAGTGGCGCTAAAGCCCTAGCAGGAGGGAAAGAGGGGGGAGAGTCACGCTCCGGGGACGATTCCTCGGAGTGATCGGTAAGAACAACGTCATCGTGGGGAGGAAATGATGGAGCCGCCATCACCTACAGTTCTTTTGGCACAGAAATAGTCAAATTATCAACATGAGTTTAGAATAAAATAGACAATATAATGTCAAACAGATCTAGGAAGAACCTAGAAAATTAAACATGTTGCATTTGACACCAAATAAAAATACACGGGATAAACTCGGTATGTCCGAGACAAATATAGATCAAATAAAATATTAACATGCTGCATCTAATGTGAAATAAAATAGCACTAAGTCATTTCAGCATGTCCGGGATAATTGTCAGAGTAAAGAAAAATTAAACGGGCAACATTTCAGCATCAGTCGGTCTTAATCCGGCATAACCCGCACACCCAGACTAATTACCAAAATTAACGGGTATCATTTCGACATGGAGTGAAATTAGTCGAAATTAATCCTGACATATCCGGCATACCCAGAATAATTATAAAAATGAACAGGCAGCATTTGGACATGAAATAAAATTATTCGGAATGAATCCTACATATCCGTCACACCCAGAATAATTATAAAAATTAACGGGCATTATTTCGGCATGAAATAAAATTATTTGAAACTAACCCGGCAAATCCGGGACAAACCCGGGATAAAAAATAAACGGGCATTATTTCGACATGAAATAGGCTATTCGGGATCAACCCGATAAGAAAAAATAGAAAGGAAGAACCTTGCTCTGATACCAATGATGGGTTGAACCCGAAATTTGATATAGATAATAAACAGAGCTTTAAATGAAAAGGCATACCTTTACGCAGAGGAAATATATATATATATATATATATATATATATATATATATATATATATATATATATATATATATATATATATATATATATATATATATATATATATATATATATATATACTCAGGAACTTGCAGAGTAGAAAGGCGGCTTCAAGAGTCACCTTCACGAGTCCACACTCCAAATCCCAAGCCGAGGTGACGTGCCTCCGTGAGCAGCCGAGAGAGACGTCTCTCTCCCTTTTCCTCTCTATTTTATTCCCTTCACACGGGCACAGCCGCTGGCACGGCCGCAGCAAAACAGGTGACGTGCCTCCGTGAGCAGCCGAGAGAGACGTATCTCTCCCTTTTCCTCTCTATTTTATTCCCATCACACGGGCACAGCCGCAGCAAAACCTCTGCCGCAGCAAAACCTCTCTTTCCCTTTTTACTGCACTTTGCTTTTTCACTTTTCTCCTCTCCACATTTTACTCGGATGGTGGGGGATATATATAGTGGTGGGAGAGGTAAAAGCTTCGAAGAGAAGGCAAATGGGAGAGAGAGGGAGTGGATAAAGGGAGAAGAGGAGGAGGGGGCACCGCAGGGTGCCACGCGGGGTGGTCCCTGCGGTTCCCCAAGGGACGCCCCCCCCCACCCCCCCCTTGGCGTCTTAGTGGGGTCAGCCCAAGGGGGCACCGCACCGCCGCGTCGCACGTAACAGTCACAAATATGTTTAAGATTGTTGCTTCAATAAGCTAATTAGAAAATCATAGTGAATGGAATCTTCATAATACATCCTTTTTGTTTCACCAAATATATTGATAGGCACAAGTGTATTTACTATTGTTGTCTATATTTTTTTTATCGATAGAACTTAGTGGGGGAGGAAGAATGATGTAAGAATGTCCCTTTGATGAACGTAGGAACATGCACACTGTTTACTGTTAGAATATTTGGGCATAGTCTCCCGGGCAATAGTCCCGTATTGGTTAAATGAGTTGTGGTTCATTTGCTTATGACCCTGGGTCCTTGTATCTCAACACCACAGTTTTGTGGATTTAACATGGTATCAGGGCGGGCCAAATGACCCAACTCCTCTTGTCACCTCCACCCGATTAATGTCCACGGCCCATCTTGACCGTGAGGGGGAGTGTTGGAATATTTAGACATAGTCTCCCGGGCAATAGTCCCGTATTGGTTAAATGAGTTGTGGTTCATGTGCTTATGACCATGGGCCCTTGTATCTCAACACCGCGATTTTGTGGATTCAACAGTTACCATAGATACCACGAGCCTACCATGCAAATTGGACTAACTCTTGCGAGAATATAAAATGGAGCTGCCTTTTAGAGTTTTGAGGTTGGCGAAAAATGTTCTTGAATTAAATATTCTGGATTTCGTATCCTCTTCAATAAATGGTAGACTCGGATAGAGTATTTCAGAGTTAATAGGGTGCTCGGGAACACTTTTTTTTAAAAAACTTTTTCTATCTAAAAGATTATGTTAGATTAATATTTGACTTAAAATTTAAAATCGATAAAAATTAACACTTCTTGTTTAGAATAAGTGCCATAATTGTTAAAATTTGTGTAAACTTGTTTAGCATATATAACTTTTCATTATTTTATTTAAAAATTATTAAAATGACGATAACAGTTCAATACATATTACTATCGTTCGTAAAAGAAAAAAATAACTATTAAATAAATTCGTGAAAATCTTGACTCGAGTGCTCTCCCACAAAGAGTTTATCCTTCACAATGGGACCTCGGAACCCCAAATAGTCGCTCGGCTGACCTATATTAGGAAGTTATCGCATGGGAAAGACTTAGTGAGGATACTCAAGAGACAATTCAAAATTTAAATACCCTGATCATATTTTTGGGTGTGGAAAAAAATCCCTATTGAGAGGAACATATGCTTGAGAGACCATTCAGAAATTATAAGTGTCTTGTCTAAAAAAAAACACACACACAAAAGACGAAGGGAAAGAGTCTATGACTTAGTCGCATCGGACGTCCTTTCGTGTGAGAGGGAAGTTTAAGTTAAACCCTGCATTCACGAGTCGTGCATGTGAGAGACGGGATTTGACCCACAAAATATTGAAATTGAAAACGTGAGTGACCCCTCCAAATCGATGACATCTACAGGGGGAGTAATCTACTCCAAGCAGAAGGTTCACCCATCCCAACATGAAGAGCAGCTCTGGACATGGTGTGGTGACGAAGGAAACCCCAGAACCAGAGACGACGTTTACAGGTCCTCTATGGCTTGAATTCTATAGCTTGAACTAAGCAATCCTTACGCTCCAAGAAGAGAAGGGAGCTTCCTATCTATAGACTGTAGTTTGAACAAGTCTCGGGCATTAAATTATGTGGCGTGAACGGAGATCTGCAAAAAACTATATATATATATATATATATTATAACTTATTAATCTTTCTGACTTGTCAAGATCTATGCGTCGCCTTGCCTGACCAGTCAACAACAATTCCCCTACGCCCACGGTGGTCCGGCTGATAAACATGTGGTGACCCATTGGAGTTTTGAAAATTCACAAACCATAGTGAGTTAAATTATAGTTTTAGGGCGGATAATTCAAAATCTACTGGAGCACTAGGGATGTCGCTGAGTTAACAATGAGAGTTAACCCACTTGTTACCAAAGCAAATGGTTACACATGTGAGTTAAGTTACCTCGGTTACCTTAATCTGGAATAAATTTATAGGGCGTTTCGAAACACTTTTTTTTTCAAAGTTATTTCTCTCTAAAAATTTAGTCCATGTCAATTTTTGACTCAATTTTTAAAAGTGATGTAAATTGTTAGTCACATGTTTGGCCGGGAGGGGGACCGGGAGAGAGAGAGAGAGGGGGGAGGAGGGAGTGTCGGCGGGGTGCTCCGACGTCCGGCTTCCCCCTCCCCTCTCCGCAGCCACCGCCGGCTCCACAAGCCCGGCCCTGCCCGCACCGGCCAGCCGCCATCGGCCCCGCCGTCGCCAGCCCTACTGCCCCTCCCGCGCGCCACCGCCTGCGTCGTTCCGGGTTGGCGCCACCCTCCGCCATCCACCGGCGGCAGCCACAGCCCAACAGCGACGCCCTTCCTCTTGCCGCCTGCGGCCCTCGCCACTCACGGCCGGACACCGCCGGTCGCCTCCCTTGCGGCTCTCGCGGCCGAGCATCGCCACAACAGGCCCCAGGGTCGTCCACCACCCCTCCAGCTGCCGTCTGCGCGCAGCCCGGTCGCCACCGCGAACCAGCACGCTGCGGCCGCCGCCGTCGTTGGGGGTAAGCCAGCACAGCCGGCCACTGCCGGTCGCTGCCCCACTGGCCCAGCAACCCGCCGTCGGCCGCCTCTGCCGCTGGCCGTCGCTCCACTGCACCGCTCGCGGCCCCACCATCCGCTCGCCGCCGCGAGCCCTGCCGTCACCGCTGCCGCGGCGCCTTCTTCCCCGTGCCTACTGCGATCGTCTCCTGCTGCCAGCAGCCGCCGGGGTCCCTTGCATGTCTGTCCCGTTGACGTCCTCCGGGCATGGTGACCTCCCTCTTCCTATGCACTGCACCGGCCGCCGTCGTCGTCACCGTTCGCGGGTGGGGAGAGCAGGAGGGAGAAGGGAGGAGGGAGAGGGGAGGGGAGCGTGTCGAGAGATTCTGTTTTAACAAAAAAAATTGGTCAACCTTTTTTTTATTTCGAGAGTTAAAGAATAAAATTTAATCTTACAAATTAGGATAGCGTTATCAAACACGTCTAAGTGAATTTCTTATTCTTATTTTTAAAATTAAGAGAATAAAAAATAAAAAAAATTAATCAAACACCGCATTAGTCCTATGCCAAATTGGGGCTAAGCCCCTCTTTTGTTTATACCTTATCCCAGGGATAAGTCTACTAATTTTCAAAATTAGTCTAATTTATTTTGACAAAGGAGAATTTAATAAATTCACTTGAAATTGACTTAATCCAAGTTAATTCGGATTAACTTATCTCATCTCCACACTTGAGATAACTTAATCCGATACACAACCAAAGTAAATAAAGTTAAAAGTGAATTAACTCGATCCACTTATCTTAATCTGAGCTACATTTAATCTCAAAGCGAGAATTAAAATACTCCACTCTCAGCCACACTTCATATCCCCACCACCCACTTACATTTATTATAATGAATTCCATCCAACCAAATTTCATCAAGGGCCAGTTTGTTAACTGAATTGTCGGTCGGGTTAACAAATCGGTGAGAGAGAAAATACATGGAGCCCACTTGCTGCACTCACACACAGCCCCCCTTATTCGGGCCGACAAGATTTGTTCGACCCTTTGGGGTCGAACGCCTTATCCTAACAGAAAAACAAAGTGGCCCCAAATGATAACTGCATGCGGAGCAATCAATGAACAGTAATGACTAATGTAAGGGTATACTTTAAGCACTGATTGGAAGTTTTATCGGGGTTAACCCATTGTTAGTCATAAGTTATCTATTTCGTTAGTTTGATTGGCCGTTTTCAGTAACCCCGTTAGAATTGGGTTATATAACCCACCAAGAGAGAGGTGGGATAAATTAACCCGGTTGGGGTTACAAATGAAAACGGAATTAAACATGGGGTAAACTTAGCCTGGATAAGTTAACCTCAGAAAAAAATAACTCCAACCAAGCCAAACTGGGACCAAATGCCTAAATCTGATTTTAACTTTTTTCTAGAGTGAATTTCTTTTTAATCTTTAGATGGAATCATTGTCGGTGGATCGAGTTGTTCTGCAACCCAATCTACCTTCGAGCAACAAAATCTGATGCAATATGCCTTTATGCAGATTGGAGAGCACTTGAATCAGAACATCTTGTTGGAAATAAACAGTGTGCAGGGACAACATCATGGCAATAAACGGACCACAGTAGATGCAATGCAAACCATAGTAAAATTACATAGGAGGTTGATTCAAATAAGGACAACCAAGAGGAATCAAACATAAGCATGATTGTTGAACAATTAAGTATGAAGGAATAAACAATTATATCTATCTAAACAACTGGATTAGTAGAAGCGCCTCAAAGAGACTCCCCTTAGAGAAGATATCGCCCCCACAAACACGGTGCGATAGAAATAGCGATCTTCCCCCAGGATACGACTACTAACACAAGAAACTTAAGCGCACTCTTAAGAATCTTGTAATAATTACTACACGAAAAACCTAAATCGCTTCTTTTAAAAAGGTTAGAAAGCATGCACCGAACACCGAAGAACAAGGGCTGCAAGTGTCCGCGAGCGTGCACAGCGACGAAGACGGTGGCGAACGCACGGGACGAAGACAGCAGCGATATCCGCGGGATGGCGCAAGGAGGAGCCGGAGACGAGAGCAAGAGAGCGACGTTGCGAGCGGTTCCTCTGTGAAGTCGAACAGACACGAAAAAAGAGTAGCAGTAATTAGGGTAATCCTAATTACTCTCCTTATGTGCCCCACGCCCGCGACGGTTCGTATCCGAAACGATAAGTTCGGAAACCCCTCTTTCTCTCCAAGGAAAGGATAGAATAGCAAAAAGAATTCCAAAAAAGGTGCCAAGGCAAGCCGGCTGGACCCACACCTCACACACGCGCGCCCGCCCAGCCCCGCCCGCGCCCAGCCCGGCCGCGTGCGTGCGTGTGATTGGATCTAGCTTACCTCCACTATGTCTATAAGACATAGTCCATGGGGTCCTAGGAACTATAAGGTCCCCTCACCTCTTTGTGTTTTCCAATGTGGGACTAATATCCCCATACAAAACACAACACTTGAGGTAGCACCCTTATGGAAAACCTTTGAGTTTCCCTTCCTTAGATATACTCCCAACCCCCCTTCAACCTAACATTCCCCCACAAACTCAAGGTTTGATAAAAGGGAACAAACAGAAGAGATATGAACAAATCATGCTTTCAGTAAAGGTACCTTTCGGGTTTGAACCTTCACCTAAGTGTTCTAATTTTCACCCCCCCACAGAATCGAAGTGAATTAAATCTTGAACTTGATCCTTTATGTGAAGGGCTACTTATTAGAAAACAACATGAAATAAGGTTCTATTGGTAGCAAAAAGTAACTGGCACTTTAAAGGCCATATGCCCAATCCTGTTTCATGAGTACTTTCAAGAATAACCCAATTCTTTAACTGCGGCCTCACAGTTGTACTCATATAGGTGGGCTTCTCCAAGGATGCACTGCAAACATCCTGCCTTACCAGGCTTGAACCCATTAAAAGTATACAACTTAACCTTAACTTGCAGTAACAGGCACTAGATTGTTTAGGATTACAGGGGAGGAACTCAGATACAAAGCATCTATTTAAACAAGTGCCTTCCAGTCCTCTCAACAGCTTGTTATTACCACATTGAACCTTCTTTGTAGGATCTCTACTCAGATAGGTTGGGTTGCCACTGTAGGAGAACAACTGATGGGTTTCAGTCCCATCCCCATCCTAAATTTTTGGACTTGACTCTTGTTAAGTCCTTTAGTCAGAGGATCAGCTATGTTGTCCTTGGTACCAACAAAATCCACAGCTATCACTCCCTGAGACACTAATTCTCTTACAGACTTAAGTCTGAGTTGAATATGTCTCCTTTCTTTTTGATTGTACTTTGAACTTTTAATCTTGGCAATTGTGGTCATATTATCACAATGCACAGATATCGCAGGTATAGGCTTACTCATCAGAGGGAGTTCAGAAAGAAGACCCCTGATCCATTCAGCCTCCATACCAGTAGTATCCAAAGCACACAACTCAGCCTCAAAAGTAGACCGAGACAAGATGGTTTGTTTAGTTGACCTCCAGGCAACTACACCACCTCCCAGGGTAAAGACATACCCTGTGACACCATTGCTCCCTGAGTTTTCAGCTATCCAGCTTGCATCACTATATCCCTCAAGTACAGCAGGGAATTTTGAAAATGCAAGCTTAGGGTCATGGTACCCTTTAGGTACCTCAGCACCCTATCTAAGCCTTCCCAGTGAGTATGGTCAGGACAGCTTGTGTATCTACTGAGTTTAGACACAGCATATGAAATGTCTGGTCTAGTACAGTTTGCAAGATACATTAAGCTTCCTATAACCTGAGAATACCGCAATTGAGACACAGGATCACCACTCTTATTCTTGCAGAAAATTCTAGAAGGATCATAGGGTGTACAGACAGCTTTACAATTCTGATAGCCAAATTTCTCTAAAACCTTCTCAACATAGTGAGATTGAGAAATTGCTATTCCTTCAGCTGATCTAATAAGAGTCAGCCCCAGAATCACATTTGCCTCACCCATATCTTTCATTTCAAATCTGCTACTTAAGAATGATTTGGTCTCAGTTATGATTCCCAAACTGCTTCCAAACAACAAGATATCATCTACATATAGGCACAAGATTACAAATTCATTACCCTTAACTTTGTGATAGATACACTTATCAAACTCATTGACTATAAAACCAAATGATATGATAGTCATATCAAATTTTTCATGCCATTGCTTAGGAGCTTGTTTCAAACCATACAGAGACTTTACAAGTCTACAAACTTTATTCTCACTATCCGGAGCCACAAATCCTTCAGGCTGATCCATATAAATCTCTTCATCAAGATCACCATTAAGAAAAGCAGTCTTGACATCCATCTGATGGACAAAGAGATTATGTAAGGAAGCCAGTGCTACAAGCACCCTGATTGTGGTTATCCTAGTGACCGGGGAATAGGTATCAAAATAATCTATTCCCTCCATTTGTTTGAAACCCTTAGCAACTAGCCTAGCTTTATACTTGTCAACGGTTCCATCTGGTTTTAGTTTCTTCTTAAAGACCCATTTGCATCCAATGGTCTTTGAACCAGGAGGAGGATCAACTAACACCCAAGTGCCATTAGCAAGAATGGAATCCATCTCACTCTTAATGGCATCCTTCCAATGCCTAGCTTCAGCTGAAGCCATGGCATCTCGAAAGGTGGGAGGATCACCCATGATCTGGAAAGTGACAAAATCACTACCATAATCCTTGGCAACCCTTAGTCTTTTACTCCTTCTAGGTTCAACCTCTTCTTGATCATCAGCATCAAGATTAGGTCCGGATGCATCAGCCCCCACATTAGTCATTCTTTCCACATGTTCTGGAATAGAATCAGATGTAGAGGCAACAGTCTCAGAAGACAAATGTTGAGTCAAACCAGTCTTCATGGGAAAAACATTTTCGAAGAACGTGGCATCACGAAACTCGACTATGGTGTTAATATCTATGCCAGGAATTTCTGATTTGACAACCAGAAACCTGTACGCATAGCTATTTTCAGCATAGCCTAAGAAGACTGCGTCAACTGTCTTAGGTCCTAGTTTCTTTCTCTTGTGCTCAGGAACAAGTACCTTTGCAAGGCACCCCCACACTTTGAGAAATTTCAAACTAGGTTTCCTATGTCTCCAAAGTTCAATTGGACTACTATCTCTATGTTTCAGGGGAATATGATTCAGAATAAGGCAAGCCGTATTCAAAGCTTCCCCCCACATATACTTTGGTAGTCCCGAGCTCTGCAGGAGAGAGTTGACCATGTCAATGAATACCCTGTTTTTCCTTTCTGCTATCCCATTAGACTGAGGAGAGTATGGGGCAGTTGTTTCATGAATAATGCCATGATCTTGGCAATATTCCACAAACAAACTTGAAGTATACTCTCCTCCTCTATCAGACCTCAACCTTTTAAGAACTTTGCCAGATTGTGTTTCTGCTTCTTTCTTAAAGATGATAAACTTTTGCAAAGCCTCATCCTTAGATCTAAGCAAATACACATAACAGTATCTACTACAGTCATCAATAAAGGTAATGAAATACTTTTTATGATCCCTAGTCAACACACCATTAAACTCACAAATATCTGAGTGCACCAGATCCAGAATTTCTGAATCTCTAACCACAGAATGAAAGGGTTTTCTGGGTTGTTTAGCCTGTACACAGATATCACATTTCTTAGTTTTATCAACAGTATGTTCAGGAATCAATTTCAGGTTCATCATACGTTTCAAGGAATTGAAATTAAGATGACCTAAACGAGCATGCCACAATTCAGATGAATCTATAACATTATAAGCAACAGGAACAGAAGTAGAAACGGAAGCATTAACATCCACATTTCTGTTCATCACATGATCCACAAAGATTTTAAACAAACCATCAGAAAGATAACCTTTTGCAATAAAAGTCTTCAAATAGAGTATGACAACCTTATTACATTTAAAGTTCAGTTCATAACCCTCTCTTACTAACACAGAACCAGATAAAATGTTCCTCTTGACACTAGGAACATGGTACACTAAGGAAAGAGTAAGAACACGCCCTGAAGTAAACTTCAGGCTCACACGTCCAACTCCTAGCACCCTAGCTGTACTCCCATTTCCCATTGTCACGGAGCGATCATGGATTTCCTGATAAGACACAAAATTAGCCCTGTCAGCACATAAATGCACATTGGCTCCAGTGTCTACCAGCCATTCATTTGGTTCATAAATAGTAAACAACTGAGGATTAAGAGAAACATACTCCATACCAGAAGAAGATCCACCGGTCACTACATTGACCTGTGCTGGGACATCATGGATCAACAGGGCCCTGTTCAGCACATTTTCTTTCTTTTTGGGACATTCATTGCGCATATGACCCTTATCACCACATGTCCAGCACTGTCCTAGCACCTTCTTCTTCTTTATCTTTCCTTTGTGTTTCATCTGCACAGTGGAATCAACCTTGGCCTTTCCTTTTAAATCTTTACCCTTCTGTTTCATTACTAAGTTTGCACTTGCATCTACAGGCATTTTGGGCTTTTCCTTTCTATGTTCCTCCTCAATAGCTATTGCCCTCATCAAATCATCAAGAGAAATGGCCCCTTTTCGATGCTTTAGGCCCATGCCAAAATCCTCCCAGGATCTAGGCAACTTCTCTATGATGCACATGACTTGGAGCTTTTCAGGCATTTTCATTTCTGCCTCAGCCAAACCATGGAACATAAGAAGAAGCTCATGTGCCTGCTCCCCTATAGATTTATTCTCGACCATTTGGAATTTAAGGAACTTGCCAACGGAGTACTTTTCCAGACCTTGGTCCTCGGTATTGTACTTCCGATCAAGTTCATTCCACAGAGCTTTAGTAGTGTTGAAGGTGGAGGTACTATAGACATCAAACAGGACATCTGACAGTGCAGTTAGAATGCACACATGTCCTAACCTGTCTCTATTAGTCCACTCTTCAACCCTCCTAGTACTCTCGGGGTCGTTTTCATCTATCACAGGGGGGTCCGATTCTATCAATGAGATTAGGCCAACCATGGTGAACCACATCTTCATGCGTTGTTGCCAACGCTTAAAGTGTTGCCCGGAAAACTTCGCGGGCATCCCAGACATGTCCACCCTGTTTCCAAAACTCATCGAAGACGACGATGCCATGAAGGATATCTTCTCTAAGACTGTTGGAAATAAACAGTGTGCAGGGACAACATCATGGCAATAAACGGACCACAGTAGATGCAATGCAAACCATAGTAAAATTACATAGGAGGTTGATTCAAATAAGGACAACCAAGAGGAATCAAACATAAGCATGATTGTTGAACAATTAAGTATGAAGGAATAAACAATTATATCTATCTAAACAACTGGATTAGTAGAAGCGCCTCAAAGAGACTCCCCTTAGAGAAGATATCGCCCCCACAAACACGGTGCGATAGAAATAGCGATCTTCCCCCAGGATACGACTACTAACACAAGAAACTTAAGCGCACTCTTAAGAATCTTGTAATAATTACTACACGAAAAACCTAAATCGCTTCTTTTAAAAAGGTTAGAAAGCATGCACCGAATACCGAAGAACAAGGGCTGCAAGTGTCCGCGAGCGTGCACAGCGACGAAGACGGTGGCGAACGCACGGGACGAAGACAGCAGCGATATCCGCGGGATGGCGCAAGGAGGAGCCGGAGACGAGAGCAAGAGAGCGACGTTGCGAGCGGTTCCTCTGTGAAGTCGAACAGACACGAAAAAAGAGTAGCAGTAATTAGGGTAATCCTAATTACTCTCCTTATGTGCCCCACGCCCGCGACGGTTCGTATCCGAAACGATAAGTTCGGAAACCCCTCTTTCTCTCCAAGGAAAGGATAGAATAGCAAAAAGAATTCCAAAAAAGGTGCCAAGGCAAGCCGGCTGGACCCACACCTCACACACGCGCGCCCGCCCAGCCCCGCCCGCGCCCAGCCCGGCCCGGCCCGGCGCGTGCGTGTGATTGGATCTAGCTTACCTCCACTATGTCTATAAGACATAGTCCATGGGGTCCTAGGAACTATAAGGTCCCCTCACCTCTTTGTGTTTTCCAATGTGGGACTAATATCCCCATACAAAACACAACACTTGAGGTAGCACCCTTATGGAAAACCTTTGAGTTTCCCTTCCTTAGATATACTCCCAACCCCCCTTCAACCTAACACATCTCACATGGTTCTTCCGTATCAGGTCATGAATAGCATAAACAGAGATCTAATGCAATTTAATTTACACCTATGTATGGATCAGATAAAATTGTAAATTTTAAAACCTGATTTGATAACGAAGACATCCGATTCGATTTGGAAAATTTATTGACATTCACTAATTGATTTATTAAGATAATATCATATTTATTTTTTAAAATTTTTGCATGAAAATTATGGTTAGACGTAAATTTATATAAAAAATTTATTTATAAAAATATATTAATGAACATATCACTGCGTATAATCAAATAGTGCATAAATGTCATCGTGATTAACTTATATCGACCGAGGAGTGAATATTTGAAAAAGATGCCAATATTCTCATTAGTTAGGTGTTAAAGAACCAATATACTCTCCGTGAGAGAGAGAGAGAGAAAACACAAGGGGGAAGGGGAGGTGGGCTCCAACCGATGAGGAGGGGTGACACGAAGGGGGTTTTCCGTTTGCGCAGGGGGAGGGGGGTCTAGCTTCACAAGGAGAAGGGGGAGGGGCTCCGGCGGCGTTTCGAGGCCAAGGGAGGGGCAAGAGGGTCCGGTGGGCAGGTGGAAGGGGGGGAGGCTCCGATAGCTAGGGGAGGGGGTTTGGCTTCACAGGGAGAGGGGGAGGGGGCTTCGAAAGCCAAGGGAGGGGGAGGCGGATCTGGTAACGTCTGGTAGCCAGGGGAGGGGGAGAGGATTTCTCGTTTGCACAGAGGAAGGAAGAGGGAGGGTTTGGCTTCGCAGGGAGATGGGGAGGGGACTCCGGCGGCCGGGGAAGGGGGAGGGGGATCCGACGGCATCTGACGGTCAGGGGAGGGAGCATCCCATTTGGGCGGGGTCTCGTTTCGCAAGGAGATGGGGATCCAGTGGCCAGAGGGAGGGGGGTCTCGCTTCGCAGGTGGAAGGGGGAGGGGGCTCCAACGGCCTGGGAAGGGGGAGGGGGGGCCCTACTCCCCACTCCGACAGCCCCTCTCCCCCACCCCAGCATCCGGCGGCCATGGGAGGGAGAGAGGGGTCCGACAGCCAGTGGAGGGGGAGGAGATAAGAAGTTTTTATTTTATTTTATTTTATTTTTTTAAAATTGAGAGTAATTAGATCTTTTCATATGTCTAATTAATTTTAACTATGATTAAGTTGACGATAATACCAGACCGTTACGACGATGATATTTATACACTGTTTAATTTTACACAGTGATATGTCTGCTAATATTTTTCTTACAAATCCACATATAACAATGATTTTAACGTAAAAACCCTTATTTTTTCCATGACTTCAATGTATTAAACGCACTTCTAATTTGAATTTATGTAAGAAGAAGCTTAAGACGTACGACAGCTCTTCAATAATGATCACAAATCTTGTACCACTTCTCTCTTTCCGCGTAACTTAAACAAGGCTAATGACTCTTTTATTTCAAAAAAAAATTTAAGTATAAATTTAAAGTTGTTTCGTTGGATTTAAGATCTATTGTTTTATCATCTAGTACGATGAATGACGTTGTCTTATGCCGTGGACCTTTTTTTATTCTTTTGTAGGGACCTTATCTATTTTGTCATTTTTTAATTATTACTTAATTCACACCTACCTCAATCCACACAAGAATGAGTCACATTTACCTCGATCCAATCGAATCCATATCATCTGTGGATCAAGTGAGTTTATGTTTAATCCGATTCTATCCCATCCGCAATAATAAATAGATTGGATCCTTCATCTCCACAATGCAATAGAAAATGAGAAATAAAACAGTGCTATACATACATACATATATATATATATATATATATATCCCCTTTTTATTTAAATTTATCATCTCAACTATCAAATTTCATAATTAAATAGTCGAGATGAGAGTAGCAAAAACCCGTTCTAACGAGAGCACCTCTCATTCGAAATATTTATCCACTAGAAAATGTCACACCTTTTTTTCTCTTAAACAAGGGTTTACTTAAAAATGTCGAGGGAGAGAGAGGGGGTGGGCAGGGGTTCACTGGTGTCGACGGTTGAAGAACAAACGCACGACGACAGCCACGTGAGGGAGTGAAGCCACCACCATAAAGAGACCCGATGACCCATTTAAAGAGGAACACAACCCTCCAACCGTCCCCGCGAGCAACAGGAGCGCCGCATTAAAGAAGCGGTGTGTGTGTGTGTGTGTGTGTGTGTGTGGGTGGGACGGGCACCCCCCACCACCCCCACACCGCATTAAAGAAATTCACACCCCACAGGCCACAGCGCCTACTACAAACCCACGCATCGGGCAGAGCCGCGCAGGCCGACGCCATCGCGGCCTCCACTCCACTGCCGGTCTCCCCACCGGGAAAACAGGCCCCAGCAATAACTCCGCACAGCCTGTAACCGCGGATGCGCCCAGAGTGGCCACGCCCCCGGCCCTGCCGCAGCCCCAGTAGATCCGCGGCGGTGAAAGGGGAAGGAGAACAGAGGGGGCTGCGGCCTTTTCAAGATTGAAAACTCGGGTTTTGAGGGATGAGGTGGTCTCCTTCCTCTCTCCTCAGTCCTCCGCCCTCCCCCCCTTTTGCGTCACATGATGACCTCAACAAGTGGAACTCCTGCGGGAGATGAAGCTCCTGCAGGGTGCGGAGGCTCTGAAATCTTTCTCCTCGTCGTGGGTTTTCTATTGTTTTCAAAAATCTAAAAGGTTGGGGTTTGAGGTGGAACGTGTGTTTTGTTGAAGTGCAAGAGAATCTGCATGGAAAGAACATTGGGGGGGGGGGGGGCAGAGGAGTCATGTTGCAACAGGTGGGAACCTTCTGGGATGGAGCATACTTTACTGTAGGCTTTGCTCTCCTAAGCTCCCCATCACGCTTACGAAAGGTCCTTATTTTAATGGAGAGCTTTTAAAATAGGATGCTGATACTGGCAGGCGTGATAGAGACCAGATTAGCACACAGAGGGGAAAGGATGGTAAGCGGAACGAATAGGGAAATTTCACAGTACATCTGGGTTTCTGCTACTTCTGCATCGGACTGTGCTCTGTTTCACTCCTTAACACGGTTTCTGCACGCTTCATTGGAACTCATCTTTGATGCAAACAACCAGAGCTTGATTGAAGGGTGGACAAAGCAAGACAAGTGGAAAGTTTTTGAAATGGGTATCCCTTAATTTCACTCTTTCACTGCTCCAACCATTTGACATGTTCTGACGTTGGGCAGTGACTGGATGAAGAACATGGAGGACTAGTCTGATCCACTTTTGCAGATGAACACCACTTTTGAGCCAATCAGGGGATCTCAGAAACATGACGGAGAACATGGAGTACTACTCCGATCCACTTCTGCAGATGTACACCACTTTCTAGCCAATCAGGGGATCTCAAAAACATGATGGAGAACATGGAGGACTAGTCTGATCCACTCCTGCAGAAGACGAGTACATCTGGCAGGGTGTGAAACTCTAATTTCTCTCGCCTCATAATGGGTTTTCAATATCTTTCGATATTTAAGGTTGGGGGGAAGCTAGAAAACTGATTGAGGAAGCGGATTCAAAGTAGTCCTCTATCATTCCTGGAAGTGTAAGGAAATCTGCATATAAAAATGGGATTGCAGGAGGAGCCATGTTACAGCAGGAGGAAACGTACAGAAATTATAGTATAATTTCAGCGATGTGGGAAGCTTCCAATCACAGCAACCCTAGCCCAAGATCTTTTCTTTAATGCAGAACTTAAAAAATAGCACACCGAACGGACCCGTGTGTAATGGGAGCAGGTTAGCAAACAAGGAAAGGGATGGTAAACTTAGCAAATAAGATGATATTACTGCACAATTACTATATGTTCTTCAATGGTATGTTCTCTGCACTCTGTTTCTCATCCTTTACACTCCACTTGCTTCACACTTCAGCAAAACTCAAATGGGAAGCAAACGGCCAAACGTGGAATTGAGGTTCAAAAAACAAGAAAAAGCTTACATTTTGAACTGGGTATTTCTTGATTTCACTTTTCACTCTGTACAGAACTCAAATAGCATGCAACAACCAAGACTTCTGATTTATGAGTGAGAAAAAAAAGATTATAGATTTTTAGTAGGCTATCTCTTAATTTCACTCATTACTAACTTCTCCAGGACTCCAACCGTCTGATTCTGATATGTTCTTACACTGCAATGCCGTGGTGAATAGATGGGACGGTGGAAGAGAACTAATCTGACCCATCTTTACAGATGAACATCACAAGATCAAAAAATGGAATGAATCCCAGTAACATGATGGAAGAAGAGATTCTATGGAAGTATTTCTTCACATTCTTTCCTTTTTCTTATAATACTCTACATTTGCCTTTCAAAAAATTTTGTAGGAATCCAACACGAATAGATTCTAAACAAGAACAGAAAAAAGAATCCGAGTTGGGAGGGAGAGGAGGAGAGGAAGAGAAGAGGAGAATTGGGTCGGAATCAGACGTGGTTCACCACCTTGTGATGCCTCCCGACGATCCACAGTAGCGTCCTCCTCGCGAACGACGGCGTCTCCCCCGCCCGCGACAGGGCACCGCCGTCGCAGCTCCGCGCCTCCATGTCGAAGCTGAACTCGCTGCCCGTCTCGACCTCCTCCACCGACGCCCTCGGGCTGCTGAACCACCTCACCTTCCCCTCCTCCGCCGCCCCGCCCCGCTGCAGCGGCAGCCGGAACGAGGACGCCCGCCTCGAACCGCCCTCCTCGGCCGCGGCCTTCTCCTCCTTCCTCGGCCGCAGCCATGTCTTCGAGACCGAGAAGCTCTCCCTTTGCTGGGAGTTGGACCCGACGCTCGCGCCGCCGATTTGGCCTTCCCCTATCAGCTCGGCGGCGTTCTCCGGCGGCTCGAAGCCCGTGAAGCCTTCCCTCCGCGAGTTGCAGTCGCACTCGGACATGGCGTCGCGGTGGCGGGGTTTCATGGCGCCGGGCTTCCTCGCCTGTGGCTTGATGGCCACATGGAGGACGGAGGCCTCGTCCATGACGTACTCGAAGGAACCCATGGAAAAGCACCTCCTTGCATCCAGGCTGCCGCTGCTGGGACCGCCCTCGCCGCCCTCCACGGTGCTGCCGGCGTCCACGTTCCTAAATTTGCCTAGCTTAACTGGTACCACCTCCATGGCCGCTGCCGCCTCCTCCTTGGCGCCACTTTCCCCTGCCTTCCGCCCCGCGTCACCGGGAAGAGACCCGGGTTCCTCCTCTCCGTGGAGGGCCAGTGGGCCGCTAGCAGCGGCGCCCCTGTCGGGGACGATCTCCCTGGAGCTCTCGCTGCCGGACTCGAGGACGAGGACGAACGGGCTGCAGCCGCGGACGGGGGAAGCGTCCGGGAGGAGGCTGCTGCGACAGAGGGGGCACGTGGAGTGGGAGAGCAGCCACGTGTCGATGCACTCGAGGTGGAAGGCGTGGCTGCACCGGGGCAGCAGTCGGAGCTTGTCGTGGGCGCCGAACTCGCAGAGGCAGACGGCGCAGTCGAAGGGGTCCTTGAGGCCACCGATGATGGCCTTGTAGACGAAGACGGGGAGGGCGTCGATGAAGGACTGGTCGACCCCGGCGTCGTGGAGGTGGAAGAGCTGCTGGAGCTGGCCCTGGAGGGCCGTCCCGTTGTCGAGGTCCTCTGGGTCTCTGCCGGCTGGCCTGAGGAGGAGGCGAACGAGTAGGTGGAGCAGGCCGGAGATGAAGAAGATGACCGAGAGGATGACTATGATGAGGAGGATGCTGGGGCTGATGTCGCCGTTGAGGCCGCCATGGGAGGGCACGAATGGCTGGGCAGGCGGTGGGAAGGTGGGGCTTTGCTGGGTGTGGTTGGATTCCAGGGATACCCAGCCCATGCCTTCTCTCCAAACCAGGGAGAGCAGAGAGACAAAGAGAGGTATCTGAGAGGAGGAGCAGAAAGGGGGACTCGCCGGCGAACAGACCACTGGGCAGAAGAGCTAACAGGGAGTGCATATAAGCTAAATACCCATTCCCAGCATCCTCTCTCTCTCTCTCTCTAATCTCCAGGAACAGCCATGGCTTCGCAGAAGGTGCAAAGAGCCCCGACAGGGAGGAGCAGGGATCTCTTTCTGGGTTTTGCCTGATGGCGATGTGGGGACGGGTCTGGTTGGCTCTGTTTTTGTGTTCTCCACGCTGCCTGAGCCAAGGAGAGATAAACAACCAACACACACTTACGCTTAACAATAATAGGAGGTCAAGGTGGTGGGATAGAAGGAAGGAATGGGGTTGCAGCCAAAAGAATAGAACTTCTTGGGTGGAGATGGGGAGAAATTGTGCTATAGATGGATGGAAAACAAATCAAGAACACAAAGCAAGATAAAGAAGATTGGATTTGGAAATTGGAATGGGTTGGGTGGGAGGTGGGCACTTATTAATAGTATGGCAGATTTAATGGGGGATTGGAAACCACTGCCGGGCAATTGAATGGTCTCTGCCCCCCCCTCTCTCTCTCTCTCTCTACCCCGTGGGCTACAATGGTAGTAAGAAATGGTAGCAGTGGTGTGAGGCCATTAAGAGGGAGATGCGGGTGCTAGCTTCTTATGGTCATTGTTTACGGTAGCTGGGGAGGAGAGGTGAAACTCTTCGAGAGGAAACCCGGGAGCCGAGGCCATTTTGCCACCAAGCCTACCCACATGAAGCCCGGGGTCTCCTCTCCTCCCCCATGGTTTGACTTTCCAGAAGCCATGGGCAGCGGCCCCGATGTCCCCATTAATTCCTCTCCCGTGCAGCCCTGGCCCTCTCCCTCCCTCCCTCCCTCTCTCTCTCCCGCTCCTCCCCCTCGTCTTCTTTGTTTACTTCTTCCCCATTCCGCTGCAGCTGCAGCTGTTCTGACCGGACGAGGGCAGCAGATTATCTGCTTTGTTCTTTTCCCAGTCTGGAGGTGATGAGTTTGAGGACACACTCTCTCTCTCGCGCTAGGTGTATAAAGTCTGAGAGAGCAATTGGAGAGTATAGAAGGAGGGTAGGGGAAGGGTGAGGAGGGCTTCATGGGAGGGAGAGCATGCATGGAATGCGGTGGGTTGACATCGGGAGGAGCGAGGAGGAGACGATGGGATTCGGGTCGTCCCACAAAATTATGCCGTCAAAAGAGGGGAGCCATGGACCGAAGCTGTGTGGGTGTCTCTATTGCTTGCTGCTTGCTGATGTGTTGTTACTGGAAAACTTGCAATGATCATGGTAAGAAACTGACAACTAAGAACATGCCATTTTATACAGATGGCCCCTTCATGCATGACAATATTTGGCAGATCCCTTTAGGTTGTGCTATACTGTTACGTTGATCACTTGTTCGGATATTGTCTCTCCTCCCATGGGGATATGCTAATATTTTTTGACTTTACTCGAGTTGCTTTTTCATGGAAGTGTGATGGGGGGTGGGACTTGGGGGTGCTGGGGCTCCATTTGTGTATATTGCCATAGAAAAAGCACATATCTATGAATTCATGTTGGAGATGCAACTTAAAATTTAACTAGGGTATTACCGTACAAACTCATAGTCATACTATATAATGCGGGTGAGAGAAGGATCATAAAAAAAATTGTGGTCTTCTGCCACCCACGAAGTTATTAGACAAGGAAGTAATTCCATTGAGTAGTTTTTAAAAGACAACTTCAAAGTTGGGGCCACCCCATGACTTGTGTGTTGGGTTTCTTTGGTTCTCTGTTGTCTTGGGTTTCCTTTTAAGGGTGTGACTTGGGATTGGGTCCATCCTGCTGCCACCGAGGGATATATTCATATAGTACAGTCTCAATGAGTCCCAATCCAAAGTAGGGATTGGCTTGCGAGCGGAGGAGGCAATTGACCTGATCCACGGCCCTTCTCCGAGATTGTAAAAGCCTGATTCCCAACAGTTCGATGTTTCACACACGGTGGTGGATATAGATGTTCAAAGTAGTTATCTAACGGCGATTTTGATAACAGGTTAGAATAAGTTAACCTGGGCGAGGACGAGTGAACCATTCCTTCAGTTTTTAAAATTTTTTTAGATTTAGTCATTTATCTTAACCGATGTCTTTTATAACACACTCTATGTGAGATGATAGAACGAGTTAATTTCAGAAAAAGGGTCTTTAACATTAATCTACCCCGAGTACAATAACCTTACTATCAAACTAAATTAATCACTCTAATCGGCTCTTATTCGGTTATCAAGTCGCAATAAAAGATTATCTCATGGAACTATTAGGAAAGGTGCAATGTCACAGCCATGCAAGGCAACTTTTAGGCTTTTTACAGTGTCATCTAGATGTTGATTACTTTGCCATCGCCAACGATGATCCCTAATAAGTGTAAAAACAGCACCCAAAATTGCCGTAATATTCTCTGTCTTATTAGAAATTCACGAGACAAATAAAAATATGACACATACATGACATGCCAAGGCATACAGGAGTGGCCAATTATTCACTTTTACAAATAATTGCAAAGTTAATCATTTGCGTGCATGACCTTATGTTTGACTAGTCTCAAATAATGTGTTCCGCACAGTGTTCTTGATGCTGAGGTCTCACCTCTAAACTTGTATGCATGTGGGGGGTGAGTCCTCCCAAGTCGACGAGACTAAAGAAAGGGACCCAGGACCCAGTCCAACGGAGCTAACGTGTACTATAAATCCAAGTTTAGCAAATGACGAAACATTGAAAGGGATCCAGCTGATGCAGATCTTACTCAACAGAAACTCTTGTCCAGACTCAACTCCGATTTGCTGATATTTGTCGGGTATTATCGGAATTATACCAAATGCCCATTTGATTGTGTAACGAGAAATGCTAGCTATTCTTTTGGACGGGCTAGAAAAGTTACGCATCTAACGTATTATTGATCCATGTCATTAGCACGTACATCTCACTCATTAAAATTTTTAAATATTTTTTAAATATTTACGTACACTTTCATATATTTGTCACTTTTATTTATGTATTTATCACCCTTAGTTATTTTCATCTTTAGATAATTATTTGTCACCCTTAAATAACATTAGAAGTCTCATTCGTCACCTCGTGAATACGCAAAAAATGACAGGAGTTGACTATTTGTCACTCTTACATAATTATTTGTCACTCTTAGATGGTTATTTTTCACTATTAGATATTTATTTATCACTCTTAAATAATATTGAAAGTATTATTCGTCGTCTCGAGAGTACCCGAAAATCAAATTATTTGTCACCCTTACATAGCTATTTAGATAGCTATTTTTCACCCTTAAATAGTATTAGAAGTCTCATTTGTCGCCTTGATAATGTGCGAAAAATGACATGAGTCGACTATTTTGTCACCTTTACATAGTTATTTGTCACCCTTAAATAGTTATTTGTCACCTTTATAGTATTAAAAATCTCATTAGAAATACGTGTAAAATTCATAAAAAGTGAGACCCACACACCGTACGTGTGATCCAACGAGAGATAGGACGGATAATAAACTTACTTTCCTTCCCGAGTAATAAACATTTCTCTTGTGTAAAAGATATTTTAAAGGGAAAATGTTTTAAGGAAAGAAATACCACAAGAATCACCGATTTCATGGCTGATATATATATTCTAAAATGCTGTCGGGGTTCTTAGCATATCCAAACATTTACTTGGAAGTCAGATTGATTTGTGTGAATCGGAAGAGATCCACTTCCACTCCCAAACAAAAAAAAAGGGGGGGGGGGGGGGGGGGGGGGAAGCAAAATAACTTTACTGTGTAACCTATACAACATATGTCAGTAGAGGAGGCAATGCATAGGATGATGAGATAGGGTGAAAGCCCCATCACAAGTGAGGTAAGAGCATTATGATCCATGCCTGAATTAGGTCCAAACTAGTTAGGATCAAGTGACAAGAGCTAGACCAAGGTAAAACAGGCTTTTGGTCAAAATCTTTTTACCGTGATCTGAATTACTAGAAAGTTCAAAACTAATTGATCTGACCCACAATTGATAATCTGTTTCTATAGTTCTATTTTTTAAAGAGCCAGATTGAGTCAACTTAAACATGTCAACTCAAATTCTATCAAATCTACATATCACTGAACCATGATTTGAAATTACCCTCCATATAAAAATGATAACATCTAACCACTTAATTGTACCCTTCGCAATCTAATGGGATAATCCTCCCAAAGCTCCAAAATCCTATTTCTGATATTTTAGAGTTCTTAAAATTGAATAACCTCTCTAAAAAATAGGGGTAAGATTAAATACAATTGATTTTCTCCATGCTCAAAAATGCGGGAGCCCTCATAATATTGACTTATCAATTTTAGGCAAAAAAAAATCCATCATGACCTTAGTTTATCATCATTGTCTACAATTCTTTACGCAATTCCATTGCTTATGCATTCTCAATATTGGTAATTTGGCATTTCTTTCTTACTTCCCCTCTAGCTAAACAAATAATTATTTCAGCTTTCACTAGAATTTGGGACATGAAGATGAAAGGTTCCTAAATGTGTCTTCCATGGCTGCCTAATGTAATTATCTCTCCTCTAAAGGTCCACCAATTTAAATTTTCAACAAATAATAATGTGTATAGGAATATGACCACTTTAGATGATTTCATTCTACATAAATTGTTTGAATTTCCTATCTTCATTTACAATTAGCTTAGTTGATCATTCATAGCAAGAAAGAGCCGATAGTAAAGAAGCCTAGCCATAGCAAAATGTGAGGAAGCATGTGGAGAAGTAGAATACGTAATTTAATAAAAATAATAAAACATATAACAAAATAAACACGAAAGAAAAATACACAAATATTGTGACTCACTAATATGTCTATATTTATGGACGTTGCTACTATTGTCTTTCATTGGCTCTTAATCATTACGAGACAAATTTCAGAACTTTTTTCATTTCTCGAAGCTATATCCTTGCATTTTAAAAGAAATTTAGAACTAAAGATTTTGTGTTCGATAATAATATATCTACATTTGTGAATAAAATGATTGTTTTTCAATAGTTTTTAATTATTACAACACAAACTTTAAAACCTTTTCACTTCGCGAAGTCAATTTATTATGTTATGAAAGAACTTAATAACTATGGGTTTGTGCTTCGATAATTTGTCTATACACACACCTTTGTAATAGGGGTCATGTATTTACTAACAAAAAATCCACTTGATTCACGATGAAACAAAACAATGGAAGTAAAACAAGTTAATCTTTAGCATATTTATGTTTTGCAATCACTTTCATTATTGATTGTGAGAATATGCTTTTTTTTTCTAAGATACTTTGTAGATAATTTATTTTAAAATAAAAATATGACATTAAAAAAACAAATCCAACAATGGGTGTTTGACAATGAAAAATATCCATAAAATTCTAAGAATACTATAGATAAAAGAAGAAACAAATGATCAAGGGGTGCCTTTTAAATTTAATTAATATTAGTAATGATATTTTATCAAAAAAATATTATTTTGATGATATATTTATTTTTAAAATTTATTAAAAATATTTAAAAATATAAAAAGTAAATGAGTTTAAAATGAATAGGGACCGGGTATGCCATTGAGAATGGTAATTAAGGTACTTTTTGTCACCTTTAAATTTCAATTAATGATGATTTTTATCAAAAATTATTATTTTAATAGTATATTTAATTTATAGAATCTATTAAATTTATTTAAAAAATAAAAAATGGGTTTAAAGTGAATAGTGATGGTATGTTGCAGTCGAAAACACGCGGAATTTGTTTGTTATTTTTTTGGGTCCCTAGGGGGCATGCCAGTCTGTGGAGACAATGCGGGGGAGCTGATGTGTGGGTGCGCGTTCACGACTGTCAGGGTAGCATGCGTAGGGTTAATTCCACGGGTTTGGGTGTATCAGACGACTGTGAGGTTCCCGTGTAGGACCTATCCTCACCAACTGCAGTCGGTATTAATTTATATCGGACGTAATCCGAACACCCTTGTTTGATTGTCGAAAACAAAGAATCCAGTGACCCAGAGGGTCGTGACGTAATGCGAGGACCGACCCGAGCAACACCAATGAAGTGTCAGCAACAATCAACACAACGGGGCTGGGTGATATGGCTCAATGACCATTCAGAGTTTGATACTGAGACAGACGAGGGCTCTGAGTCAGTGAGAGCTGGATTTGAGCATAGTTAGACAAGGTGTGGCCCAGTTGGCACTGGCTCGGGTGTGGCACAGTGTAGCATTACCTCAGGTGTGGCATAGTTTGGGCATTGGCGTAGGGATATGGCATAGTGGGGCACTGGCGCAAGGGTGTGCCATAGTTTGGGCACTGGCACAGGGGTGTGGCGATCCATTTCGTTGTTCGAGTGGGGACCGATTCCGAGATGGGCATCCTCAGAGTTTGTTCTTGGCTAGATATATTTAGTCATTTCCCTAAAGGAACTTATTAATAAATGTCGTGAAAGACTTCATATGGGGTATTGTAGGTCCAATTATAAGACTTAGTGAAAGCTGCGAGACATTTCTGCATTCTTATTGGTTCTCGGGTCTTTGTAGAATCGGGCGGCTATTTTCATCATTTTACATGACATTCTTCGTAGGACTTATGCTTTACCGTTAGAGGGAGTATTCTTGTGACACACCCTCGGCATCGGATTGCTAAAGAAGAACTTTCGCCAGAGAGCTCGAGCACTCGTAGTCTATCGTCCGTGTCCTTTTTTTGGGTTTTCGTGTTGGGTGTCTGTGTTGGGTGTCCATGTTGGGTGTGAGGATCTTGGGAGACCTTTTATAGTTGAAGGGATGAGAGGGGGGTAACATGGCGTCAGTTGACCCCTAGGTCTACTTGAGCTGGGCGGCCCCCTAGAGTGGGGTACCTAGCCCGGGTAGACCCTTGGAGGTCTACCCAGGCTGGGTGGCCACCCAGAGGGGGGGGGACCCAGCCCGGCTAGTGGGGGTCAACTTGGTCACCACAACTGAGAGAGAGAGAGAGAGAGAGAGAGAGAGAGAGAGAGAGAGAGAGAGAGAGAGAGAGAGAGAGAGAGAGGTGATGGTCCCCCATATAAACCCCATTTTCTGATTTTTGTGAGGGTTTTCTGATTTTTTGCCACGTGGAGGAAGAAGATGATGTTCCGAGCTCCTGAGGTCACTTTGGGCTCTGCTCCTCATGCTGCTTTGACAGAGCGGCCTTCGATCCATTCATGGACTTCTTGTAAGTATCACAGGATACCCTTTGCCTGCTTGCTTATTGTGTTAGGCTTCTTTAGATTGTGCCGTTAGCCACGGCAATATGCTCCAAGACCCGAGATCGACCTGGCATTGGGAGCGTCATCGGCGTTATGTCGTTGCATGAATTATTTGGGATTGATTCCCAATCTTCAATTCGTGCAGCATAAGATGGCTCGTGGCCCTGAGACTCGGGTTTGACCTGCCATTCGGAGTAGGGTTTGACGGATCGGGCAGGGTCGGCCAGACCCGCACGACCCGCCCCGTCCCAGGCGCCCAGCGGGTCGGGCGGGGCGTGGGACGTGGGCGGGTCGGATTGGCCCGCACCAACCCGTCTGTCCCGCCTCTGGTACGTGGACGTGACGGGCTAGTAGGTGCGGGTCGGCCTACTCGTGCCGGTCCGCCCATTTAACGGGCTGGTGGGGGGGCGTCCCCAGGCCGTGGGTAGCTGGGCGGCTAGCGTCGGTGGACGTGCCGGAACGGCGGTGCACGGCGGCGGTGGACGGCGAGCGGCGGTGCACGGCGATCGGAGGTAGGTTTTAGTTTTTGAAAACAAAAAATTTAATACGGGGGAGGGTGGCCGATGGGGGGCGTGGGAGGGCGGAGGAGGTGGTGGGGGGGGCACCGGCGCCCAACGCCCCCTCCGGCCTCCCACCGGTCAGATCTGGCCGGCCACCGGCCACCGGCCAGATCTGACTGGTGGGAGGCCGGAGGGGGCAGGGGGCGGCCGTGGCGACCCTGGCGGGGGAGGTGGCGGCTGTGGCGGCGGTGGGAGTTGGGGGTGGGGCACGGGCGGTCCTGGGCGGCCAGGTGGGAGGTGGGGGTGGGGCAGATGCGGTCCTGGGCGGCCGTGGCGGCGGTGGGAGGTGGGGGTGGGGCAGGGGGCGGCGGTGGGAGGGGGGGTCCACCAGTGGGGGACGGTGGGGGAGGGGGGGGAGAGATTAAAAAAAAAATGAAATATTTAACTTATATAATTTTTTTCTTAGATTTAGAAATTTAAGAATAGAATTTGTTAGATTTTTTAAATTTATTTTTGATGTATTGTTTAATTCATGTAATTAGAGATGTTTTTAATTTAAATATAAATTTAGTGATAAATATTTTACAAATAATGCGAAAGTTAATTTCGATGTATTAAATAATATAATTAATCTTATGTGTAAGAATAATTATATTATTTTGGACTAAATTATATTTGTAACACAAATGTAATAATTACATTACTTTCTGACTGAGTTACGGGAGGGATATGTTTCTCGTAACAGAGGCGGGGCATCCTCTTCTACGTCTAGAGTACCACCCACCACTAGCACAAGGCAGAGCAGGATCTTCCTCCACGTTCAGAGTTCGAGCAGCACCAGCACCAGTCGCACATGATAGAATTGAATGTATAGATGTAGTGAGGACTTTTGTTATTGATTTTCATGTACCCTCCAGTGCTGCACACGACCCATCATTTGTGTAGATGGTTACATATTTTCAGTCCCACCAACATGTACCTCCACCCACTAGGATAGAGTTAGATCATACGGGTCATCCATCTCATATTTCTGATTGTGATTGGAAGTCGGGCTTCACAGATGACTCAGATGAATGAGTTTTAGTATTTTATACTTCATGACTAGAGTTGAATGATGTAATTATTATGTCTATGTTTACTTTAACATATTTAGTGAATTTTTTTTATCTGTTAGCATTGGATGTTTAATTTAGAGGTGTAATATGTTAATTTTATATAGTTAATTGTGTGTAATTTAATATGGATCTATTATCATAAAAAATTAACTCTACATTCTAATATTATTAAATGTATATAACATTTAATATTTAAATAAAATTTAAATAAAATTTTATTTTTTAAAAACTAAATTTAAAATTTAAAAAAAATAAAAAAATCGCGTGACTTGCCGAGAGAGCGGACCGGGTCGCTGGGCGACCCGCTCGACCCGTCCCGCGCCGAGGCCGGGTCGCACGGGTCAACAAACCCTGATTCGGAGTGCCCTAGGCCTCACGCCACTTCATGACTTGTTCAAGATTGATTCCCATTATTCCAACCATACCGTGTGATATAGCGAGTTTCTTGGGACCAAACCCGACATTTAGAGCGCCGTTGGCGTTGTGCCTTTTATAGTTTGTCCAGAAGTGATTCCCGTTCTTTGTCTTGTGTCGTTTGAAAGGGCGGGATGCCCCGACTCCCGAGTTTGACTCGACCGTTGGAGTGACTTCAGCATTATGTCATTTGTAGTTTAGGAGTGATTCTCGTACTTTGTTCTCGATTATCTCGAGAAAATAAATAGATGCAATAGTAACATTTTCTGATTGGTTAGGTCTATTAGACCTAATGAATCTTTGAAAAAAAGAAAGGCCCTAATGAACTTTTTAAAAAATTATTTCTATATTATTATTATTATTATTATTATTAGTATATATTTTAATAAAAATATAAAAATATACTTAAAAATGCCAATGACCTTTTCTCATTTTCCACTTTTCAATTTTAATTAATAGTATTAATACTTCTTTTTATAAAATAAATTAGTAAAATATTTTATAAAAAGAATTATTAATACTACTAAAAATAATTTAAAAATAAAAAATAAATGAGATCAGAGTGAATGGTGATGGGATATGTGATATTTTCTGATTCATTGTGTCTATTAGACTAATGAATCTTTCGAAATATAAATTAGGGATTTAACTAACTTTAATTAAAATTTTTATTCTAATTACTATAATTATAATTATACATTTTAATAAAAGATAAAAATATATTTAAAAATCTCTCTCACTCTATCAAATTAATGGGTTAGCGAACAATAAATTTGGTTAATCTACTAGATGGTCATTAAAATGGGCATTAAATGATAGATGGACATTGAAATCCTCCCAAAAGCTCTTTTGGAGATTTTTTGCCTCCTCTATCTATGTATCTTTCCCTCTATCAATTAAAAAATCTGGACATTTGATTAGGCTTAACGTTTATAGAGGATTTTTAATGATCGGAAGTTCCAAAAGACCTTCCCACCTTTGTTTTCAAACATGGTCTAAGACTTCGTTTGAGAATACACTCAACTTTTTCCTTCCCATAAAAATTCTCACACCGTACAATTGTATGTCTCTTTCAAGATTCATAATGATTAATAATCCTGGAAATCTTCTTTCCACTTGTTTACGAGGATTCATCGACAAAGACACTTTTGTGTCTATAATCTCTCCTCTTAGACTTTTTGTGAGCGCTCAAAATCCTAGATACATCAAAACATTTGTTAAAAATTAAAAGGTGTCAGTGATTATGACTCGCAAGCCATTGCCCATAGCGTTCTCAAACGAAGCCTAAGTGTCAGCACCACTCAAAATAACTCTTTTCTATAGGATTTATCATTAAAAATTTTTAATTTTGTAGATGAAAACATAATATTCTTCCCATATTAAATGGAGGTTGGCTACAAAAGATATTTTTGATACAATATTGATGCAAGAAGATTGTTAAAGATAATATAAAAAGAGATTTTTATATGAAAATTATTGTTAAAGATGAATTTAAAAAATATTAATAGAAATATATTAACGGACATATCATTACATTAATTTAAATAGTACATAAATGTTATTTAATTATAAATTATTTTATAAGTTTTTGACAAAAAACATGATATGTGCGAATAAAAATAATATTTTAAACAATTCATATTTACATAGTGATATACATATTAATGTATTTACGAAAATATTTTTTTAAATTTCTGTTTAACAATAATTTTAATAAAAACATTATATAAAAGTTAAGATATATAATTATGTTAAAAATGTATAAAAAGTGTTTTTTAAAATTAAACAATAAACTGAAGAAATACGAGAGTTATGTAATCATCGTCGTCATCATCATCAGAGTATTATCCCAATTATTTAGGATCGACTACATGAATCTTGTTCCGTCAAAGATTTCTATCAATAATTATATTCATATTTAAACTCAAAAAATTAATGTCATTCCTAATAGTATCGCACCATCTCATTTTAGGTCTTCCTCGAACTCTTTTACTAGTATTCACTAAGATTCGGTCACATCTTCTAACTGATATCGAATTAGTCCAACAAAACACATGATCAAACCAGCTAAATCTATTTAAAAAAATAAAAAATAAAAAATTTAATTAACTTGTGATAATAAAGGTTACTTTTACTACCAAAATCTACCTACCTGCTCCGGACCCAACAAATCTTGTTCCACGCCGGTCGCCAACCGCTCACGTCAATACGTCATTCCGGCAATTATCCGTTTCAACACCGACCAACTACCACACACACCCACCGCACGTTCGGCTGCCTCGCGGAGGTGCATGCACCCTCCTTACTAGTCGTTTGCAGAAGGCCAGTCATCGGCCCTCTGGGAGACGTACCCATGAGCTTAAAGGAAATACGCGAGACAACACACGCACCGTCCAATCAAATCGGAAGAATGAGAGGCGAGAGCTGAGGGATCCGCGGACCTCAGAGGGGAAGAGAGCTGCGGCGGCCATGGCCTCCACAGCCACCTCTCCGCCCTCTGTCTACCTCCTCCCCAGGCTCCTCCACCGCCTTCCGGCGGCCCCCTCGCGGAGCTGCCCCGCCTCCGCCTTCTCCACGGCCAGCTCCGCCCTTCTGCTCCCCTCCTTGCTCGCCGCCGCACGCCGGATGGACCCTCCGCGGTGCGCCGCCCCGCAGCTGTGCGACCAGGAGACCCTGACGGTGGACTGGAGCTCCGTCGCCATCGGGGAAGCCCGAGCGGACGACGAGCTCCGCGCCGCCGTCCGCCTCCGAGTTCGCTCGTTCTACGAGTTCAGCCAGTCCTACAACATCGAGGTGAGGCACGCCTCCTCCGCGGCCTCCGTTTCTTTCAAACCCTAGGAGTAGGAATCTTGTTTCAATGTCGCTGAGGCCTCGCACTTTCCGCATCCTGTTGGATTTTTGTTCGTAATTAAGTAGAGTTCTAAGTTAATCAGGTGGGAGTTGGCCGATCAGTTGTAGTGATCGATTTTGTTCTGTTCTGCAACTATGCTGATGGTACTTGTTATACGTCAAGTTGTGCTAGGGACACAAGGAATATGTGGTGGATAGAGAATTTGAGGCATTGAAAGAACGCGTCGCTGGAAAGAGAATAGGGTTTCGAAGAGTTGCTTGCATAAATGCTACACTGCCGTTGTCGCAGTCATTAAGCCCTGCTGATGGTCTGTGCGCCGCTTGCAAGGTATGGAAGTGAATTTTAGTCATCACCATGTGAAAAAGTGCTATATTAGCATGTGAGTTGGTTGCATCCTCGAAGATCGCAACGATTTATTTTTCCAGGATTCACCCATATATTTTAGTTACTAACCCATGTTTCCATAAGCATACATTTGGTTCTTATCAAGAGAACATACTTGGAGATTGGTACATCAGCTCTCAGTTGATGACACTGAGACTATTTGCATCTAAACAAGATCATGACAAGAACAAGTATTTGTACATTGTTGCTTTCTTTTTTTCATCACTTTTCATCATGTCATATTTTATGTTATTGATTATTTGATTACAATGATAAGGTCCACCAACAGTGGCTGGGGCTGGGAGGATCCAAAGTAAATTCTTGTTGTGCATCGCGTCGCAGTTATTAACAATGTCTTTGATAAACAGGCTCTGTGCGATATGAATATCTGATGTTGCAAGTTTGTCTCAAATACAATTAGCAGGAGTAGATGCATGATGTGAGCCATATGACCGGCCACTTGGATTTCCCGAATGAAATCTATCGTTTATGTTCAAAGTGAAATTGTGTTATAAGATTTGACATACCTTTCCTAAGAAAATTCTTTAGTAACTATACATGAATAGAGAGAGGTCAGAGGAGCTAGGTGAATGTAATATGTTTGTGATGGACGGATGCAAAAATGACGATCATTATAGATTCAAACTGCTTTTCATTGGAAGCTTTAGAATACTACAGATGACAGAAGTGATAAACTATTCTGATTGTGAGATGAATCTATTAAATAATATAGATGATTCAGTAGTATTGACCTCTTATAGTGCAAGAACAGCAGTGACAAGTTTTTGATTTGGAATTTTAGGCAGTGTTTGCTCAGATGCTTTGGTATAGAATGCAAGAGGATTTGTAGTTCCTTCTTTATATGTTTATTAGAGCAGCTGGTCCGGTTTTAAGGACACAGGAGGTGTCTCCATATTGTGCTGACTGGAATGAAATTTTCACCATATAATTTTTTTAGGAATCAGGATTCTTGTCACATATATTGGATTCTCTAGGGACAATGGCAAAGAGCTTCTTTCCTTTGGACCTATACTATCCAATGCATAAAAGGGGTTTTTGCACATATACCTTAGCATATTTACATATATGTCCCTGACTTTCATGCATTATCAAAAATACCCCTAATACTTCCAAATGGTTGCAGTTATACCCTCGCCATGACTAAGTACAGTTTAATCAAATTATTGTAGCTATACCCTCGCCATGACTAAGTACAGTATAAATACTGAAATGATGAAACTACCCTGAATTTAGGTTTTGTGGGAGCTTGATGAGATCACATAAATCTTAAGGATATTTTTTTGGGTTTTTTGCATTTATTAATACTTTTTGTAGCATCTTTTAAGAATATTCCTTCAAAGTTGACAGCATAAGAACTAGAAGCGTATAACTACAACTATTTGGAAGTATTTAGGGGTATTTTTGACGATTCATGAAAGTCAAGGGTATTGTTGAACACTAAAAGTTTCCCTTTTAATTAGGGTAAAATATAAATTAAATTGATTCAAAAATGACGCAAAGCTGGAACAAAACTAGCACTGTTGTGTGTACAGATCATGCACACATCCAAGGTATTCCGACGGACGGAATTACAGGCATAAATCTCACATGTTTTGTACACCGGAATTTTGTCGAACAGGTGGCTGCCAGCAAGAACGACACACCTGTCACGATATTTCAGCAAGAAACAAGGTCTTACGTGTGTCCAGGAGTCACTCGGGATGCGTTGGACGATGGCCCTAGTGGGACGGAATGCCCTAACGGCTAGCCGGTCTGCCTCAATGAAGAAACAAAAGCACAGAAAAGTAGCTCTCCACCACGTGGGCTGCAGGCCTGGTCAACGTGGAAGAATAAAAAAAAGAAGAGGAGTAAAAGGGGTCAAAGGGGGTTTTTATAAGCCTTCAAGGCTGGCCAGGCAAGGGGGGGATTCGCCCTCTCTCTCCTCTCTCGGCTTGACCGGGAGAGGTTGACAGGGGGGTGGGACCCACCGCACCCCATCCTTCCTTTCCCTTAACCGGGAGAGGTTGAGGACGGGGCAGGGCCCACCCATCTCCTTCTTCTCTCTCTCCTCTCTCTTCTGGCTCCCTCCCCCTTGACTGAGAGGTTGAAGAGGGGTGTGGGAGCCACCCGCGGGCCTCATCTCCCTCCCCCTTAGCCGGGAGAGGTTGAGAGGTGCCGCAGGTTCTCTCTCTCTTCTTGGGTTCTTTCAATAGAAAAGGTACGTTTTTCTGCAAAAAACCATGCTTAACCAGGGGAGGTTGATGGGCTAACCCACGTTAATGCCCACTCTCATTTATTTGGGCTTAACCGGGAGAACTTGACAAGAGTCAACCTCTCCTGGATAATACCTCCCAATCTCTATAAGTAGGAGTGGCTTGGACCTCAAGGGGGATGAAGAAGAAGGCATCAAGCATCGAGCAAGGTGAAGGAGGTCCAAGTGTTCTTGTGCTTGTGTTTAAAAGAAAACAAAAGAAAAGGTATTATACATATACCCCTGCCATGTGCACCATATAAATTGTATACATACCTCTGTCGATGGGTGCTTCTATAAAAAGCAGAAAGTGTGTTTATATCCCTGTCTATGGGTATTTTAGAAAAACAGAAAATTGTGTACATACCCCTGTCTATGGGTGCTTTTTTAAAAGCAGAAAATGTGCATATGCCCATGTCATGTGTATTTGTTAAAACAGAAATCAGAAAAGAGATATTGCATATATGCCCTTGTCTTGTTTAAAAGAAAAAGGGATATCATGCATATTCCCAAGCCTCTTTTGGAAATTAACCCAAGTTAGTGGGGTGGATCTATCAAAGTCCGATCTGGCGTTCCAATCATGACCATATTCAAATGTAGCGGTTGGATCGTGACTAGGATTAAATCCGATGGTCCAATCTAACCTAAAGCAAATTTAACAACTAAATCTTGATCAGGAATAAATCCAACAGTCCGATCATGATCAAATTCAAATCTAACGGTCAAATCTTGACCAGGAATAAATCCAATGGTCCGATCATGAACAAATTCAAATTTAATGGTCAGATCTTGATCAGAAATAAATCCAAATGTCTGATCCTGACCAAATTCAAATCTAGCGGTCAGATCTTGATTGAGAATAGATCCAACGTTCTGATCATGACCAAATTCAAGTCTAACAGTCAGATCTTGATCATGAATAAATCCAACGGTCTGATCATGACCAAATTCAAATCTAACAGTCGAATCTAGACCGGGAACAAATCTAACGGTCATATTTTGACCATTTTCAAATCTAATAGTAAGATCTAGACCAAGAACAAATCCAACAATCTGATTGTGATCGGATGCAAACAAAATGGTTCGATTGTGATTGTAAGCGGATGTAAAGATCCGATCTCATGATCGGGATCAAATGTATTGGTTTTAAAGGATCAATTGTAATTCATTGTTGCATATATTGAATCTTCAAATTCTCTGCAAGAGTATGTGCTTCTAATGAATGGTCTCTGCGATCATATCCATTAGATGAAACGTTCAATATCACAATGGATATTGTTAGAGGTTGAGAGTTTCTTTGACAGATAATCAATGGTGTTCGGATTTTAAGCTAATGTAAATTAACACCAACCGTGGTTGGTGGGGAAAGGTCCAGAGCACAAACCCTAATCCTCTGATAAAACCAAAAAGAACGAAATTAATAGTGCACACGCTAATAACCCAAAGGAACAATCTATTTTATCTTTCCTTCTTTATTAGCAAAAGCGGGCCGTGCATTTTTCACTGTCCAACAGGTATGTTTACAAAATGTGTTATATTATAGAGGTATATATGTAAAAATTCCTATATAAAAAGATAATAGGACTGTAAGCATGATGTCCAATCAAATTGTGAATGGATGATGTGTCTAATTACTAGTTTTGATGACACTTCACACAGTTTTCACTTTTCATTGCTTAGCTTTTTTTCCCTTTTGCCATAAGTCGTCTAATTTTGGTTTCTTTAACCGTAAGTCAGCTAAACTCATTAAGTGGTTTATTGCCTTGCTACATGGCATGCCATTGTGGACCTGGATAGAAGATGCGAGGGTTGCCCAAATGTGGAAGCAAACGAGAGGACTTATCATTTCATATCTATTAGACAAAGTGAATCATCTGGCTTACTCAGTGGCTTGGGTCAGCCGATGTCTTGCATGTTTACTCCTCCAAGATATGGCTGCATTTTAGTTGTTCAAGTCTACTTTCAGCAAGAGAATGTGAAAAAAGCTATTAGGTTTCATTTTTTCTGTTTAGTTTCTAAAGTCCTCCCATGGAATTCAAAAGTGGTAAATCTGGATGGGGATTAATCCTAGATTATCCAAAATAGATGAAGGAGTGCTATATCAGCTAAAAGTCAGTTCAGAACTGGCTGAATTTTGATTTCTGTACTTGATTCCTTTCATTGGAACGTATCATATTGAGCCAGCTGAATTGGCACAATTGGCCTGATGTAGGCCAGTACAGATCCGATTGGGATCAGGATCTGCCAAAGTCAATTCAGACGAAACTGATTTTAAAATTTTTGTGGTTTTCCTGGTGAACTATTCTGATTTGTGAGCTTCAGTATTTTGATCTGTTGCATATGCTATTTACAGATTTTACTGTTGTCACATTTCTCACTCAGTTTATCTCTGTATCAAAATGTTGCTCATGGTGAAAGAAATGCAACCTACCTAGCCTGTGATCTATCTTTGGGCATTATCTCAGCTCTGAAAGCTGCCAAGGACCTGAATAAATTAGTTTCACTTTGCAGCTTTATGCATTTCTCCTGTCATTTCCTGAAAACTGGATGATGATCTCACTTTGGGGTTTGAATGGGCATATTACAACTGTGCCCTGATGAATGTCTTCTGCAGTTTTCTGATAAAGGAGAAGAACGAGTGGTGGTTGGGACCTTAGATCTCAACCAATGTCTCTTTTTATCAGATGAGCTGACAGGAATGAGGCCTGAGGTACATATCCTTACTTGATTGCATTTTTTACCTTTCAATTGGATCATTTTATTCAACATAAGATCAAGCATTATTGAGATCGTGCTGTCATATGGAGCCATTCTGATTATTATGGAAACATTATGGCATTCTTGACTTGGGCTTATTTTTTTTTTCTAAAATTTTCTTCTTTTGGGTGTGTTATTTTGTAAAGATTCAACTTAGGCTACCCTCATATACATAAGTAAAGCAATGGATTTAATTCTATTGTTTTCACAATGTTGACCCCACCTTTCTCTTTCAAATTTTTATATCTTCTCTTTTTTGTTTGTTTTTTTTAAATGGAGGACTCATAGTGTATTATCTGATGTTTTTTTTCCTGCATTTTCATTTGGAGTTAGGTAGTACAAATGTACACCAATAACATATGGTTGGTGGTTATTGTGATGCTTAAAATTTAAGGTCTTTCTGTTAAACAACTGCAATGTCTTATTGTTTAAAAACTGCAATGTTTTATAAATAACCTTACTCCAATTCTGATCCAGATTAGAATTTAGTTGATTCTTAGATATTCTCCAAATTTCCATGGCCTCCGACATGTGATGGGTGTCTTAACCTGACCTCCCACAATTAAACACAAGGGATAACCTCTGCCTCGGGAGGGGGGGGCATGAAACAAAGGGGGCGAGGGGGGAGGGGCCTGCTGCTTGGATAAAATAAATTTCCAGGATTAAGAAATTGAAACCACTTGTGAGGCATATCTTAATGAAATTCTCTGATATGTCTTCTGGCACCGAAGAGCTGCAAGTTTAAAAGAAGAGTATTCAGGTTTGTTATAGTTCAATAGAAGCTGCAAGATAAATAGAATCTTTATGGTTTGATTCTTTTTTGCTTCAGTGGAGGAGAAAGGCAATTGCATGGATGTCAAGCTATTTTTTCTATTCACTTGATCTGACATTTACCGAAAATGACTGAATCATGCACATATGTTTGCACATAAAGACTGAAAAATACTTGCGATCGAGGGATCCCAAAGTCAGATAAGGTATGCTTGAACCTGATTTTTTTTTAAGTGGTTGGTTCCACAAAATTGTATTAAAGTGAAAATAAGATGGATATACAAGTATATTCAGAGTGCTTCCAAAAGCTCCCTATACAAAAAATTCCCCACATCAAGGTGATGTGGCACCCACTAGTCTCCCATTAAAGCCAAAAAAAAATGAGTTGTGAGGGCCCACATTACAAATAGCCAAATTCCACTCTCTCACTTTCCCCAAAATAAAAGAAACAATCCTACCTGAGATTAGCTTCCCTTATGAAAACTCTATTGTTCCTCTCTCCCCATAAGGTCTAAAGAGTAGCTTGGAGGATGAGCCATCATGAGTCTATCACCCTTGAGAGTGTAATGCTTGTGCCACCTTTCTATCAAGAGCTGCACATTATTAGCTATGCGTGTGGTACCTAGGAACATACTCAAAAGCTGCGTCCAAACCTCCTTGGAGGAGCAGCCTACAAAAAGGTGATCAAGGGTCTCCTCCTCATCTCCACAGAGGGAACACAGTGTAGGAATATTCACCAGGAAAGGAGCCAATTTATCACATGTCACCAGGTGCCCATGTGAGATCCTCCATACAAGTAGCTCACTTTCAAAGGGCTCTTAGGGGACCAAATCAGTGCTGGACAACTGTGTCTAAGTCCTCCGTCTACAATAAGACTGTATACTGAGTTGATTGAGAACCTTCCTTCTTTATCCCACCTCCACCACCACCTATCAATGTTGCTGACATCTGGCACAACATCTAGGAGTATGGATAGTAAATTCTCTGGTTGCTCAATCTTCTCCACTCTGAGATTTCTTCTGAGTCCAAATTTCTTCTAATAGCTGTGCCTCAAAAAGTTGGGAGACTGTTGCCGCTGGTGTAGAGGTAATGGCAAAATGCTGCGGAAAGGTGTCCTTCAGCGTAAAATCACCATACCACCTGCTTCCCAGAACAAACACTTCTTCCCATTCCTCAACCGAACCCATACTCTGACTTGAACGATATCCCTGCAACTCAATATACCTCTCCAGATGGGAGAGATGTTGTGATGGGAAGCTGAGGTCACATCTCAGTCGCTTACTCTCCCATAGTACCTTTGCCGAATCACTTGCAGCCATACCCCGTTGTCTTCAGATCTAAGCTTCTACAACCATTTGCATGGTAAGGATTGATTGAAGTCCCTGATATTTTTTAAGCCCACTCCCCCAGTTTCCTTACTTTTGCACACTTTGCCCCATGTACTATCATGTCAACCCCTGCTCCTGCTACTACTGCCGTGCTAGAAAAATCGTGACTGAATGGACTCCAGCTTCTTTACTGTCATTGGGATCTGGAAAATTGAGAGAATATATGGGGATACTATTCAATGCTGATTTGCAAAGCACCATTCTTCTGCATATGAGAGAAGTCTTGCCTTCCACCTTGCCAGCCTGGATTCATATCTTTGGACCACAGTTTGTCAATCACTATAGTGTAGAGCCCCTGGGGACAGCAGTAGGCCCAAATAGGAGATAGGGAAATATGCTGTTTGACAACCTAGGATGAAAGCTGCTCTCCCAAAGGTTCTATTTTTCCATATTAATCCCCACCATGTTACTTTTACTGTAGTTCACCTTAAGCCCACCAACTTCCTCCAGCAGCTTCAACAAGAGGCTGGTGACATATAGCTTCCTCTTATCCTCTACTAGGAAGAGTATGGTATGATCCACATACTGCAAGTGGGTAATCTAAGCTCTACCAACTTTGACTTGGAATCCTTTGATCAGCCCATGTGTTTCGGCCCGCAACCACATCCTGTGGAGAATTTGAGCAACCAGAACAAATAGAACGGGTGAACATTGCGTCATCCTGCGAGAGCCTCCTACCACTGTGTGGAAGGCTGTCCATTGACAGATATTGCAAATCTGGATGAAGTGACACAACTCCAAATCCAACTAATCTACCTATCATTAAAACCTATCTTCTCAAGCACAGTAAATAAACATTGCCAATTGACAATGTCATAGACTTTCTCAAAATCCAACTTGAGTGCCACTCCACTTTTCCTTTGGATCTTCATGGCATGCAGGCATTCATGAGACTATCAAGGGGCTTTCATCAGAGGCCGACATATCCAAGAGAATTTTATACGTTCCATTCATGCTGCCAATCATAGTGTCGAGTCTCATGGCTAGAAGGTTGAAAATAATTTTATACGTTCCATTCAAGAGGCTGACGGGTCTGAAGTCTTGAAGATTCTGTGTGCCTTGCTTCTTAGGAATGAGGACGAATATGGTCTTGTTGATATCCTTCAGGTAAGCCCTTCCCTCCTAGAACTTCTGCATTGCAAGCAGTAGATCTGCCTTAATGATGTCTCAACACTTCTGAAAGGAAGTCAGTGGGAAGCCATTAGGCTCAGGTGCTTTATCCCCTGCAAGGAAAAAGATAGCCTCATGGACTTCTCCTACGAGCTCTTTCCTCTGCAAAGATACATGGAAGGAGGCCATCAGCTATGGGGGCCCTAACTATGTCCCCCTCAGTGAAAAGCTGAGAAGAATTCCTTTGCCTGCCTCCTGATGCCCTCATTTCTAGAAAGCAATTGGTCACCCACTTTGATGCATTTGATTAAGTTGACTCTTATCCTTCCCGAAGCTATCCTCTAAGCCCCACTTTGATAGAGGGTTAGATAAATCGAGGGATATCCTCCTTGGATTAGTCTGTCCTTTCATTTACTCTCATTTATTTTGATAAGAGGGGTGGGTTAAACTGTTCCACCTATTTAGGTGGGTCACACTATCCAGATTAGATGAGGGTTAAGTGGGGGATAACCCCCTATCAAAACGGAGCTAAAAGTAGAAAGTTTTCTTGTCCTGTTCCTTGAGCCATTTCTCCCTTGATCTCTGCTCCCAAGAAATCTCTTCTCTCAGAAGGATCTCATCAAACTCCTCCCTAAGTCTGTCCCTGAGTTGTCTATCTGTTTCATCCAGTAGCCCAGCCTCCTCCAAACATCCAACAGCTGATCAAGTATCCTGCCTTTGGCAGCTTTGCCAGGTAACGTCCCCTCTCTTTAGTTTTCAGTAAAATTGGTGGTACAGTCCACTTTTCATTCTAAAGAAAATGTTTGATCCTGATTTGTTCTTCTGGATCAGAAGGGATCTGCCAGTTGGCTGATCTGGCAGAACAGAGCTGATCCAGGAAAAGAACAAAAGATAAAGTATTTGTATAAATCAAAAGTGTTTTGTAAAAAGGTAGAAGGTATAGTTACAAATATATCATATGGGGGGTTTATAAAATTTAGCCACTTATACCTTGATCTACCTAAGCGTTTGCTATCCCCTTTTCGCAGCAACCGAAATGAAAAATAATGGAAGAAGAGAAAGGCAGGCTGGACCTTCTCATGAAGAGGAGCTGGACTAACGGCTGATTCACATTTCACAAAAGAATCAGCCAAGTCACTGCGGATTTGGATAAATTAAGTATGATTCCCAGGCTGATCTGGAAGTTTTTTTTTTTTCAAGTAAAGCCTGTAGGATCAATTTTGTTGAGTCAAAATCGGTTCAGTCCCTCTCTGGTCTCAGCCCGTAGGCCAGATCTAGGTTGGATCTGCGGATCTTGTAAACAATGCTTGCAACACATTTTATTTGCATCCTTGGATATCTGAACCAATGTTTGAGTTATTGATGGTAATTTCTTCATCTTTTCACCTCTAATAGGAAAGATGAGGTCATGCTAAAGCTTGTGATTGGAATCTAGCTTCAATCTGATTGACCTGTTTTGCCATTACATGAATCGAATTTGTCAATGGTTTCAAAGTTAATTCTATCTTCTGGTTTCCTTCTTTTAGCTCCAAATTGCTAGTTATAGTTATTTGTGCTTTTTTAAAATTGTTGAACATTCACATTTTTAAACTTCATCTCTAAGTGAAATGTTTAATACAGAGCACTGGAGAGGGCACCCCACGGGCATACCTGAGCAATGTGTGTGTTGCTGAGGAGCTGCATAGAAATGGTCTTGGGCATGCATTAGTTAGGAGGTCCAAGAAAGTTGCTAAAGACTGGGGTATCTTGCCTGTTTCCTTGCACCTGTGTTCAGCATCATCACCATCATCATCTTTGTTCATTGTTGTACTACTGGTTGGTTACAATGCACATAAATTCTCTGTATGGTTTAGAGATTGGTTGTGTTATTTTAATGTCATTCCCAGGGATTTCTCTCTCATATGCAGAAAAGCAGAACTTATACACTGCAATTCTTTACTGCTCAAATGACATAATGAAGAAAAAATAATTAATGGCTGAAATTCTTTCGTAATCTTAGGATGTAGAATATTTATCCGTCCCAGCTTAATTTCATGTATTGTGGGGCTTCTCTTCGTGATACCCTGGTCTATTATGAGAAATGTCTTAAACTATGTGGATTGTCCTAATACTGTAAAGTAAAAAATTACAGGACAAATCAACTTCTGGAATCACACGTCTTTCTTCTTGTGTTTTGAGCTCTAGTTCTATTATTTTTGGGTTTTGTTTTGTCAAAGAGAAAAGAACGAATTGATCTCGTAGGATTCCCAAGAAATTCTTCAATTTCTTTTGGAAGCAGATGATTATTCATCTGCTTCTCACGTTCTGTGAATAGCCGGGACATTGAGGAAGATCCAAAAAGGCACTTCGACCATCCTCCGAAATAGGTGTGATAAAGTCTGAAATCAGCCAAGGTGGTCCAAAAAAGTCTTTCTTGGGTTGGGCTAGATTCCCATACGGCTATCATTAAGCTGTCTTCCAAGGTAGCTCTAGTATATAGATACGAATGAAAAGTCACCTGCTAATGCGCATTCTCGAAACGTTCTTTCATTCAATCCACTTGATATAAGTTTCATGCCAAAGAACCCCTCCGGGGAGGAAAAAGAAAAAGGGGATCAACAAGGTTCGCATATGGCTCCGTCCCGAGTTTCCGTCATCGGCCCTTGTCATTAGACCACTATCTATGCATGTATTTTCCACCTTGACTCTCGAATCTTTTGCTTCTCGGGTGGTGGTGATAGTACAAACAATCACACCATTTTCCACAAATTCACTATCACATTTCTCTTCATTTTCACCATTTTCCACAGATTCAGATTCAGGCTTCTCTTCATTTTAAGGAATTTGTACTTTTCCTCCATTACATTGTTTTGTTCAAGGACTTGATTATGTACCCACGTGGGGAATGTGTAAAGAAAACTGTTTAATGAATTATTTTCCCCTAGCAGATGTTTGAGGACATTCACACTATAGAAAATATCCATTGTGAAGTAGAAAAAAAAGGATCTTCTGTTTGCTGTTAATTCATGTCAGTTGTTGAGGATTTTGGTCCACATGATAAATCAACTTCTTTTATTTTCACATGGCATAACTTTTACCTGTGTAACTGAGAGCATTTGTATTGGAGTCTGTCTATTGTGGAAGTGATTTGTGTAATCGCTTCCCTGAGTGATAACTCCGGCCTTTAGAATTATGCATTCTATTGATGATATAAGTGCATCCGAATTGCACAGATTTTTACATCTGCAATGTCACTTGGTAGCAATAATCATACTATAGCAATCATTCGACTTCCATCTTGATACATCTGTTTCCGAGTTATTCACATGAGCAGGTTATTATTTATTTATTTATTTTGACTGGGATGTGTGTTTGGAATAGTAAGCATTCGTGGTGCTACCTTAAGAATGTTAATCACATGGAGGCTACCCACCTGTCAGGAGGGTTAGAGCAACTCACCGTACTAGGACAAGAATGTAGTGCCAAACTCTATGTCGGCATGATAAGTTGTATTTCTACTGCACCATAGAAGAGCTGGTTTATTAAAAAAAGGTGCCGCTGTTAATTCTCACCGAAAGATACCTGGGTTACTCCCTAGGAAGAAGATGTCAATGTTGTTCAGCTGCACCAGGGAGCTTCTAAAACTCCTTAATGAGGAGATGATGCCATTGGGGTTCAGCTGCATAGGTGTTAGCTCCTAAAAGCCCTTCTTGCATGCCAGAGCAGGATGTGGTGAAGCCTGAGCAGTTTGGGGCATTTCTTTAAGTTGTAGGGGCCCCATCCTATTTGGGATGACAGAGTGGATTCAATATGCAACTTCCGGTTGGGGCTAGATTCTGCATGCTGATGAACATATCTTCTGTTTATTAGAAACTCAGAGATACCTTCTTAATCAAACCAGTGAAATTTAGTGGAAAGAGTGTCATTTTCAGCATTCCTAAGCTTCTTCCATGAATATATACTAGAAACCCACATGGACTTATATTTACTTGGGTCTAACTATACTTGTACAGATTGCCTAGCACCGTTGGTGCACGTTAATTGAACAGTAATGTGGATGGACAAATGTTGGCAAGGTAAAATATGCATTTTTTAATAGAATCTGAATTTCTCTTCTATGTTTTGTTGTTTGAGCCTTAAAACTGTTAGTCAAAAGTCTCATAATCAGTTGCTGACACCATGCCATCATCTTTCTGATCATCATTTCAAAACTCAAAATTTTGTGCCATTCTGTGCCCCATATGCACTTCCCTGGTTGCCTATGACTATCCATATCCTGTATTATATAAATATAAAAATAGAAAATATTTTGTATGCTATTTTCTGAAAGTGTTATTTTTTTTGGGAAAGTGGAAAAGATCTTGTGTGTTTCCCACGCCAGTACCAGCACCCATGCCAATGACCTGCGCTGACCTCTTTAATGACTATGATCATGAGATTAGGCCCATCAATCCATGATGTGCAGTGATCATGACATGCCTTGTTTTGCTTCATTGGTTAGCTAATGCTGAGACATTCTCTTGTGCACGGCAAGAATTTAGCTCTTAGTATCTATCTATGCAAGTTTTTGGTAAAATAGACTGGATCACATAGTTACAGGCCGGCTAGTTGCTAACCGGCTGTTAATTCTATGTTCCTCTCTGTTAAATATATGTTAATTTGTACGTCTTCTGTTCAATTAGTGGTACTACCCACTTTAAAAAAAAAATTGTACATCTCTGGTCATGAAAATAAGTTTACAGAATGTTATGTTCTGATGCTTAGTGGAAAGAATCCGCAAACTTCACGTGGCTGTTTCATAAGACAGAGATAATGCATTATGTCTATTGGCATAGAGCTCGTGTTAAGGCTTCATTTGGAAAATTTTCGGACCTTAAATTCATGGGATACACGTAGGATAGATTTTCGTGGAATCAGAATTTGGAAACATCAGACCACAGATTCTTACGCTTTCCCTTTTGAAAAATATGACATGTCCAGGTAGCATTAGCCAGCTGGTCTTTAAACAGATTCTCCCCCCATCCCTTTCCGAGGGATGGGAGAGAAATCTGTGCTGTTGGGAACAAGGTTTGCCATGCCAGTGGTACCAGCCGTGCCACTCCCGGCCAGATATTTTAGCTTCTAGGGTCTATTTCTTAGTTCAAGATCTCTCTTACTAACTGGAATAAAAGAATTAGTAGATCTGTTCTGCCCAAAATAGGAATGGGCTGGCGTTATGAACTTATAATCACGGTACGGTACGGTATGTTGGCGTGCCGAGAAGAATTTTTTTTAAAGTCTCAAATGAGAGAAACTCATGTTTTAGGGGTTTATTTATAAAATAACCTCGAACTCAATAACCCATCTCTCCTCCCCCCTTTCCCGATCCCTCTCTTTGGAACCCTAGCCGCCCCCTCTCCCCGGCAACCCCCCTCGCCCTCTCCCCACATCTCGGTGTCCCCCAGCCACAGCCATCCCCGCCACCGCCTCCACCTCTGCCATCCCTGGCCCTAGCTGTCGCTGCCGTGCCCTGCTCGAGCCGGCATCCTTGCCATCTCCTTCTTCTTCCCCTGCTCGAGCCGCCGCTGTCCCTGGCTCCCTGTAGCCGCTGCTGCCGCCACCAGGCCGCCGGCGACCAGGCGTGGCATACTGCATGTGTGCCACATGCCTGCCGTGCTGGTCGTGACCTGACACGATCCGGTATACCCTGTACCGGCACAGCAAACCTTGGTTGGGAATATAAGGCCTATAGTCTCTTTTTCCTCAATGACCCCCCCCCTCCCCCCCCCACCTTCCCCCTCCCGACCCTGCACCCCCCCTCCCCCCCAAGAGATGTTGTTTGTTTCTACCCTGAGAATATGACACGATTAGTCAGCCCATAACAGTTTGTATATCATTTACATTGCCCGTTCTCTATTTCATTTTAATCAACCCTAGGGACTTCCGCAGGTATTACTGATCTGTATGTTCATGTTGCTGTGGACAATGAAGCTGCAAAGAAGCTATATGAGAAAAATGGTTTCATATACGAAAATGAAGAGCCTGCTTGGCAAGCCAGGTTTCTTGGTCGACCTAGACGATTTCTTCTTTGGACTGATCTGACACAAGCAGGTGATTTATAAGCTAAATAGATTGTAATCAGTGTCTCAATTACACATAGATCTGCAGGGATTAAATTACACAGTGCATTTTTTAGCCGGAGCTTCTATTTCCGCCGCTGTATCTGAAGTTGTGTACATCTCTGTATCCAATCCTATAAACACCATTTCTTGTGTATGATTTCTGTTTTGTTTATTTCTTGCAAGTTCCAAAGGCTTGCGACCTTATCCACTTGCCACTTTTCAATTTTCCCTGTCATTTTTGTCGTCAGTCGCTATTCGCTCGACTGACGCTTACGCTGTATGAGATTATCGCCAGAACTTGTACTATTTTTGCTAATAATATTCTTCATTACTTAGTTGAAGTGAACCAAAAAACAAAAAGAGAAGATGAGCAACAGGATTCTTACTGATGTTGGAGGTATGATTTTGGGATATGTTAAACCAATTTTATATGCTTAATCATAGGTCTATAGCATTGCTTCCTTGAATCAAGCGTGAAGCTTGTACACAGTAAAGAGGTTCGAGGCTTTAACACACAAAGTATATGCGATCATCTAATCGCGGTTAGACAAGCCATTCATCGTTAGCATATGATTGATGCACAGAGATAAGGAGGTGTTCAGGCGGGACTACAAATTTTCGATCCTGGATAGGCTGGATGACTAATTGTTGTCATCTTCATAAAGGAATGTTGGCATTAATGTAGATGCGAAGGCTATGTTTGGTGCAGGAATAACTTAGGATTTGGATAGGCTGGATGACTAATTGTTGTCATCTTCATAAAGGAATGTTGGCATTAATGTAGATGCGAAGGCTATGTTTGGTGCAGGAATAACTTAGGATTGCCTTAATATTATAGAACGAGCCATGATATATATTCCGTTAGCGCCACTTTGTTTCAGGATTAAACATATCCCGGTTATATTTATGGGTTCCTCACTTATACTTTTTTGCTTTGGTATGGGATTAGGTTAAATTATCCCACCTATGGAGGTGGGATAGTTTAACATGGCTTAAGTCTATTTAATCTACTTTTAAGTAGATTATCTAAAAAAGCTCCCGTCAAATTAAAGAGGGATAAGTTACATCAAAAAGTAACTTATTCTTATGTTAAACCCCAAACAAAGCGGCGCTTACAGACTGTTTGGTGTAAGACGGGGGGAAAAGGGAAGATAATGCTGAGTCGTAGAAGTCTTTCCATTTTTCTTTTTTTTTTCGTTGGTCAACCATTCTATTTTTCTGATGGAATGACTCATCGTAAGAATCCAGGATAAGGAAAAATAAATTTGTTCTATCTTTCTCTTCACTTGGTTTTAATTTTTAAGAAGAAATTTTGTTGATAGTAAAAGGAGTACAGAGATAATTCATCTTATTTTCATCCAATTCTGATAACTAAATATGATAAATAATTAAATCACCCTAATAAGTCGATGAACTTTTGATTTAAAAAAAATGTCAAAGTAGTTGCTGGTAGCTTATATGCAAATGGGAAGAGTCTACGTGAAGCAGAATCATTCCTCTATGGCTTTATCCTACGATCAGAACTCAGAAGTGCAACCTTAAGAGTCGGTGTACTTAGTGAATGAAGACCTCGGCCGTCCAGAATCCAAATCAAAGTTAGAAAGTAATAATAGGGTGTCTGAGAACAATTTTTTTTAAAGAAATTCTTTCTATCTAAAAAATTATGTTGTGTTAATTTTTAACTTAAAATTTAAAATTATAAAAAATGATATTATATGTTTGATACGTCATGCACGGTGTTGGCGACGCTGGTGTGAGCGGCAGCAGAGGGGAGGGGGGGAAACTAGCGGCAACGGCGGGAGGGGCGTGGCCTCCGGCTGTGGCTTGCGGCAGGAGAAGAGAGAGAGGTAGGGTCACGCCGGCGTGGTCATATGGAGAGAGGGAGCATCGGGAGGGGGAGGGGCCTGGAAAGAGAGAGATAGGGCCACGTCGGCGTGGTCATCTGGAGAGAGAGAGAGAGAGAGATACTGTGTCGAGAGGAGAGAGGGGGGAAAGAAGAGAAGAGAGAGCCTGGGTTCTGTTCGCGAGAGCACGCGTCGTGTCTTTCTTTAAAAAAATTGTGAAAAGATTTATTTTTATTTTGGGAGAAGCTATAATAGGATTAAATTTCATCTTAAAAAATTAGAGTGTCTTACGGAATATGATTAAGTAGGTTGTTCATTCTTAATTTTTATTTTAAAATAAAGAAGGGAAAAAATTGTAACCATACACCCTGTATAAGTACTTTTGAGTAAACCTTAACAATCTCAGTAAAAGGGCGGCATGTTTAATTTGGGCCAGAGGCCTGGCTAAGCTGGCACAGGTGTTCTGGCTGGTTCACATCCAGAAGCTTGTGCTCAAAACCATCCGGGACACCAACACTGCAACCCACGAGTTTTTTTTAAACACTATTCTATACTATTGGGATAGTACGGATTTAGATAACATTAACATATAAAAAGTAATATTATTTTTTACTCTTTTTGATGGGTTTAAAATTATTTTCCTACACTATTGTGACTTATATCTCATTGTGACTGAAAATTTATGCCTTATATATAAAATTTATAGAAAGCGTCTACTCAAGGCCTTTCTTTTAAACTACGTATGATATTGCAATCAAACACCTCCTAAACAATTGAATTGGCAACTACAAATTTTTATTAGAAGCCAAAAGTTGCTGTCTCAACATGAAAAATATTGAGTGGAAGTGCTTATAACTAACTTCTGATTTATGTAGACATAAAAGCCGAGTATTCCTATGTTTACCCGTATACAAGAAGCTCGTTTTAGAGTATTTTAGTTGAAAGTCAAAAAAAAAAAACCATCGAAGACTACACTTGCCTTCCAAGGCCGAATGTCCTCTTCCCTCAAAATAACAGGGTTGAAGCCTGAGGAAATCCAGAAATATCTGTTTGGAAGCTAGCAAAATACAGACTCTGTACGTATTATTCCACTTGGCTATATATATAAACCATATGCGTACCGTGTGAACCTTGTTGCGTGTGAACCTTGTTGCTTTTAACGAAACATGAACCTTCTTCTTACGTACGTACACCATTTCCTCAGGCACGATCAAGGCACAGGGAACACTAATTCTCTCCCTGCGCCATCCATCCGTTTCTCTAGGGTCTACAAGAGCTGGGGGAATGGCTAGCTCCATGCCCGTGCTGTTTGCTCTCCTGGGTCCATAATTAATCAACGAGCTTAGGACAGAATATATACGGGTGCTTTAATTTGATGATCCACACTGATGTTGGGAAAGCAGTATGATCGAGCTGGTCTTCACAGTATAATGCAGGTGAATATTCTGACGATTTTTATCCTTCGCCACAGCCCAAGTTTCATCAGACACATAGTTCTATATATAAGCCTTTGGAAACAGTCATCCTCTTCCATGGAAAACCCCATCCATATATATATTTATATGTATATATATAAGCCAGAGCTAGTGTGCGGTGATGGTTTTGGTTCGAGTCGATCGTCTCCCTGTTCACCATATATGAAGTCGACGATGTGTAATTAAGTTGCCGGCACCTCGCTGCATTATATTGATTCCTGACATGCATGAAAGGAAGAGAATTAAACGAGACTTAAAAATAACAGTGAGAGAGACCTCTCCTACTCAGCTTTCAGTCCTCTTCTCCTGTTGATCAGGTCGACTTAATTTGTGTCCTGAAGCATTAACCGTTGGTGGTTGATATATACTTGTTGGTTGCGTGCATGCCGGGGTTGGAATTTCGTACGTCCTGATCAGGAACTTTCCGCAGTTGTTGAGACATGAAAGCAACTCTTCATTGCAAGTTTGCAGCTGTTTGAGATGTGAAAGCACCTCTTGATTGCCATTTCTGATCACAGGGACCAGTTTTGGCCGATATATATCGGGAGCCAGCGAGTTCTCTCATTACCTCTACCAATGGCGGGTTGCCGGTCGCGTACGTTTTCGCGATCTCAGTCCATCACTGTTAGATCATGAGATGTGACCAGAAAGTCACCAGATCAACAGTCGAGAGATGAGAGGCAGACATGACAGCTGACAGACATGGGATGTACAACATGAGCTAGCTTTTAGCCTATTAGTTAGCATCCGACCATGAGCTGAACAGTGAGTCGTGTCCGATCGACCCGGTTTGTGCATGACTCGATCGACGACAGATCACAAGCACTCCGGCAGTGTAACCAGACTGTTGAAGAGGAATGTAGGAACCCAATGTGAGTCGACTGGCCGGATGCAACTAGACTCGAAATGAGAAACATGATTTTTTAAATGAAGGTGGAGCAGAAGCATGCAACCTGCAGTGTGCCAAAATCATTACATATTTTACCATCCGAGAGGAGATCCTCCAGATGCAGGCGGCACAATGGGTCCTCTCCACTTGTGCGTGTGGACACTCGCGCACACACAGATAGATAGATAGATTGTTAGAGAGAGAAATAGAAATAGAAATAGAGAGAGAGAGAGAGAGAGAGAGAAGTGATATCGATTATTGTTGTGTATGCTACCCTGGAATGTCCGGTTGATTAGCGGTGATTGTTGTGTGTCGTGAGATTGTTTGCCTTGTATTGGTAATACGCGTGAGATCGATCCATACGTGATAAGGTAATTTCGTAAGAGAAATTCTTAACGATGTCTCTGCAATCGACTGGCATCATATCACACGATGATATGTTGTTATCGCCGTCGATCATGTCTCTTAAAATTAATTTTGAATATAGTTAAAGTCCACTTCAAAAAAAAAGAGCAGACCACGTGTCGATGGCGAGGAGGGTCTACCCATATCAGCCATAAACATGAGAAGATCACAATCTTCGTCTCTACATCGTGGTCAGTTTCTTCGCAGATCCCTGTCATGTATCTTGAGTGTAGGGTTTGCGCGCCGTACGTGTCTGCTCAGCCTGGTCACTTGTCCAAGTTCCAGAACTCCCACCTTAATCATTGATGAACTCAACTTGCAGCTTCATTATTGGCATGACGTCTCCGTCTCATACCTGAATCACACTCAGCTGTACGTAGATCCATTGACATCTTCAAATCTTACGGGTTAAAAGTTAATGCCATGAAAAAGAAAAATCCAGAATATATATATATATATATATATATATATATATATATATATATTGGGAGCTAGCAGGATCATAATTAGCAAGCTCGATTAAGCCAAATTATCAAACAATTAAGCCAAATTAAGCGTGAGAAAACTACTTGTAGGGTGGGGAGGGGGGGGGGGGGAAGAAGGAACCTTGAAAGACCTGATTCACCTTGTACGCGTACAAACCTGCAGACAGACCCTATTTAGTGTTATGAGATATCCGTCTCTAGACCTATATACGATCACCAAGGCAGCCCTAGCGGGACCCTAGCTAGAGGGCCGGCCGGGTTAGCTGGATATATCTAATCAAAGAACGTTTATAATATGGAGAAAAACTAAACCTAAAACACAGTATGTCTGCATGAGTAGCCGTGTTGTAATTAATTAATTTGATAACCACGTTTAGAAAAGAAAAATTCTCCGTATCAACTTCCAATTAAAGCATCACAATTAGATGGTTTACTACTTGGTGAAAGGTCCAGAATATTAATTAATTAATGCTGGTTCGTGGATTTTTTTTTGGAAACATCTACTAGACCCTTTCCATGGTCGTATAAATTTTTCCCATGCAATTAATGGGCCATATTAATGTTTGGACTAATTAATTAGTCTCTTTAAAGCGTTGCAAGGAATATATAATTAAGTAGGACCGATAGTTTCTTGACCGTCTTCACCTAATTAACCTATCACAGTCCTCGATCAGAATGTGTGTTATTTAGAAGGGAGAGGAGTACGTACGTAGAAGGGGGAGGGTCGGTGTTAATATTCAAATATATATACATGGCAATTTCATGCCTAATCACAAGCAGATTTTAACAAAGAATCACATTAATTAATCTGCTGGCAACTTTGAGTCAATAAATCAAGTGAATACATATATAGTCGTCATTGTACAACATGCAGGTATGTGTATATGCCCATTTTCGCTAGCTAATGATCGGTAATTATTTTTTTTCAGCCCAAGAAGTGCACTGGAGATCGACATGCTTTTGTCATGATATACACGAACATTTGTGCAAACGGCGAGACAAGCATGCATCCACAGGTGTAATCTATAAACAGTCCCGACCCTACCTGTTGGATGAACGCTAAATCCTGCATTGCAGTGTCTTCTTAAACTACTTGAAATCAGTATTTTCTTTCGATGAGTAAACAAGACACAAAATACGTACTAAAAGAGACTGCGGCCTAACTTGCCGTGGTGATCTGATCGGCCTCCTCCCTTTGGGGGATCAGGTCCCGGGGGGTTCAATCCTAGATTCCCCCATTCCCCTTTTTTTTCCTAAAAAAATGCCTACCAAAAAAAAGACGAAACACTAAGAACACTGTGAGATGGGGGTTGAATTAAGTACTGCGACAATCGTCATACAGAAGCCATAAGCAGTGGTCGATTTAGATGTACTTTAGAGAGCATTACAAGACGGCATGGTCGTGCAGATTCACTCACAGTGAACCAAATCATAAAACTGAAGATGTCTCCCCCTTCTCTCTCTCTCTCTCTCGCTACTCCAATATCACATGATTAAATGTATGATTTTTAATCCAGATATAGTTAAAGTCTCTGATTTACTATTAAAAAACTACCTGTTGATTAAAAACAATTAATAGAGTTCTGATATTTATTTCTCATGTATACATTAAATGAACAACTCAGACAGTACAATTTTAATATCATGTAATATACATAATTTTTGTATATCAAATTTGAATAAGTTTTAGTTGTGGTTAAGTTTATAATATTAGAGAATATTTGATTGAAGATAGGTGATTGAATCATGTGCTTTTGAAATATATGACATCATTATTATTATTATTTGAGTTTTTTGTATATATAAATCACTGTTGAATGTCTAATTATAAAAATATCATGCATGAAAATACATTAGCAAAAATATCATTATTTTTGTCAAAACAGTGCAAACATGTCACCCTGGTTAACTTTCGTCGATGAAAAGATGAATATTTTAAAATGATTCTAATATTCATGTTATTTTACTGTTGAATGACCAAACTATCCCTCTCAAATCCCAAATTCCCCATCTTTACAAGAGAGAGATGAGAAAGAAAAGAGACCTACCCAGAGAGGAGGGAGGAGCCACATGGGACTTCCCTCTTTGGTTCTGACAACTCTCTTCAATCTCGCCCCCTCCCTCCCCCTGGACCCCTATGCAAACCACCCCTCCCGTCGGACCTACCTCTTCATGCTCACCCCCTCTCTCCAGGCCGTTGCTGCTCCTTGCAAACTATCGGTGATAGTGAGAGAGAGAAAGAGTGGGGAGAGATGATAGGGAAAGAGAGAGAGGGTGATAGATGACAGAGAGAGAGAGAGAGGGGGTGATAGAGGGCCGCCAGATCCCCCTTCAAGCTCATCCCCCCTTCGGGTCGTCATCGCTCCCTGCAAACCACCAGTGATAGAGAGAGAGAGTAGGGAGAGATGAGAGAGAAAGAGAGAAAGGGTGACAGAGGACCGCTAGACCCGGGCCCCCTTCAAGCTTGCCCCCCACCCTCTCGTTGGAGCCCCCAACAAATCTCCCTCCCACCCACCATACCCACCCCTTTAAACTCCCCCCCCCTTCTCTAAGCCATCGCCACTCCCTACAAACTGCCAGCGATAGTGAGAGAGAGAGAGAGAGGGAAGAGATGAGAGAGAAAGAGGTGACAGAGGGCCGCTGAACCCCCCCTTCAACCTTTCCCCCCTCCCTCTCACCGTATGCCCCTGCATGCAACCCCCCTCCCACCAGACCCGCCCTTGCAAGCTCGCCCCCTCTCTCTCTGAGCCATCGTCGCTCCCTGCAAACGGCCGATGATAGTGTGAGAGAGAAAAGAGTGGGGAGAGATGAGAGACAAAGATAGAGAGGGTTACAGAGGGCCGTCGGCCCCCCCCATCAAGATCGTCCCCCTCCATTTGACTAGACCTCCTGCAAACCCCCCTCCCTCCTGCCAGACCCGCCCCTTCAATCTCCCCCCTGCTCTCTCTGGGGGCCACCGTCGCTCCCTGCAAACCACCGCTAACAATCAGAGAGGGTGTTAAAGGGCCGCCGAACCTCCCCTTCAAGCTCACCCCCCTCTCTTTGGGTCGCTACCCTCGGTGACAATGAGAGAGAGAGAGAAAGTGGGGACAAATGAGGGAGAAAGAGGTTGATAGAGGGCCACCGGACCCCCCTTCAAGCTTGTCCTCCTCTCTCCCACCATTGGACCCCCCTATAAACCTTCCCTCTAGCCGGACCTACCCTTCAAGCTTGTCGCCCCCCCCTCTCTCCAGGCTGTCGCCCCTCCTTGCAAACCATCAATGATAGTGAGAGAAGGTGATAGAGGGCCATCAGACTCCCCCTTCAAGCTCGCCCCGCCTCCTGTTGGACCGTACCGTCCTACAACCCCCCCCTCTCGTCTAACATACCCCTTCAAGCTCCCCCCCGCTCTCCAGGCCATCGTTGCTCCCTACAAACTATTGGTGATAATGAGAGAGAGATAGTGGGGAGAGATGAGAGAGAAAGAGAGAGAGAGTGATAGAGGCCACCAAACCCCCATTCAAGCTTGTCCCCATACCTCTCGCCAGTCGACTTTTGCTGAACCCGCCCCTTCAAGCTCGCCCCCTTCTCTCCGGGCCATCGCCACTCCCTACAAACCGTCAATGACAGTGATAGAGCGAGAGAGAGAGAGAGTGGAGAGAGATGAGAGAGAAAGGGTAACAGAGGGTCGACGGACCCCCCTTCAAGCTCGCCCCTCTCCCTCTCATCAGATCGTCTTGCAATCCCCCTCTCCCGCAGAACACGCCTAGTCAAGCTCATGCCTCCTCTATCCGGGCTGCCACCGCTCCCTGTAAACCACCTGTGACAGTGAGAGAGATAGTGGAGAGAGATGGGAGAGAGAGAGTGAGGGTGCAGGGGGGCGGGACCCCCTGCAAACCCCTCCCCCTCCTGCTAGACTCACCCCTTCAAGCTTGCCCCTCCTCTCTGGGCCACCGTCGCTCCCTGCAAATTAACCATCGGTGATAGTAAGAAAAAGTGACAAAGGGCTGCTAGATCCCCCCTTCAAGCTCGCCCCCTCCCTCCCGTCGGAAGCCCCATGCAAACCCCCCTCCCTCTCTCCGAGCCGTCCCCACTCATCTCTCTCTCTCTCATACTCTCACCACCCTCTCTCTCTCCCTCTCCCTCTGGGTGGGAGTTTGTTAACTAATCCCTCTCAGTATGCCCCCTCCTTGGCGAACCCTCTCCGACTAATCGATGAGAGGGGGACAAAGTTGGAGAGAGAGATGTGTCTTTTTTTAACCCATGAATATTATTATCTTCTTTTTAGATCGAGTTAAAGTTTACCGGGGTTAAATTCATGGCCGGTAGCATGAGGTCACGACGATGACATTTTTACACTATTTTGACAAAAGTAATAATATCTTTTACTAATACATTTTCAGATATGATATTTTTACAATCAGACATTTAATAGTAACTATATGCAAAAATTAAGGGAGCATATATAATAAAACAATAAAACCACAGCTTCACGGTTGTAGTCATCATCCAGATCTCCTTTCTGCTCTGAATCTTCCGTTGTCATTTCCTTGCCCACCTTCTGCATGCATATTCCTCCCCATCGAGCACTCTCACTTCATCTTTTCCCACTCTACTTAACTCCCTTCACATAGCTAATACTATTCTGATCCCCTGCCGCAGATAGTCCAATGTGTCAAGCAGCTCCCACATGTGACATGGAGGATGGAGCCCTTCATCCAATAGATATTAAGCCTCAATTTGATATGGGGTTAGATTAAAAGTGGACTAACTCAACCTACTTAACATAGTCCGGAGTTAACCTATTTTTAATTTGATAAGAGGATAATTAATTTGGGAGTAAAGGGGTGGACTAACCTACTTTTAATCTAATGTGATTTGATAAGTAGTATGTTAACCGAGTAATAATGACATATAAAATATTACATTTATATAGCTTTAAAATTTTTTAATATATCTCTCATTCCCTCTCTCTACCTCTCTCCCCTCCCCTCTCTCTCTAGTCGCTCTCTATCTCGCACATATATTAATTACTAGTTTTAGTTACTATTCATCTTTAAAATTTTAATTCATTTAAATTTTAAATTATTTTAAAATATGTTATATATTAAATATATCATAATATATCTTTTTTATAAATAATTTTATTAATTTTTTGATAAATAACATCAATGATCTCACTAATTAAAATTTAAAATTTAAAAACAACATTAATACGAGTTTATGTTACTGTTCATCTTTAAAAAATTTTATTTTATCTTAATTTTTAAAAATTTTATTATATTATATAAATATAACATATCATGAAAATAAATTTTGTTTGATAAATAACATCAATAATCTCATTAATTAAAATATAATAGTCAAATATGACATTAATTATGCATTTATATTACTGTTCATCTTAAAAAATATGTTATCTTATTTTTTAATAATTTTACTCTATTATATAAATTAAATATATCATGAAAATAATTTAATATTGATAAATAACATCAATAATCTCACTAATTAAAATCCATAAGTCAAAAATGACATTAATTATGTACGTAAGTTATCGTTCATCTTAAGAAATATTTTATGTTAATTTTTAAATATTCTTAATATATTCTATAAATTAAATATATTATGAAAATATTTTTTTGATAAAACATCATTAATCTCATTAATTAAAATTTAAAAGTCACAAACGTTTTTTAAAAATACTATTTATCTTAATATATATTAACTCATAAAAATTTTAAATAAATTTTATATGATAAATATATCATTGCCATAATAAATTTTTTCTTACGTTAACGTGAGAGAGAGAGAGAGGAGAGAGAGTGTGTGCATTTAATGTTCATTAAATGCACTTAACCCCCCTCTAAATCCACCTCCATGGGTGGATTTTCTAATCTGGGAGTAACCCATGGTTAGCCATATTTCTAACTTGATTAACCTAAATCTACAATCAAAGTAGAATTATAGAAAAAGGGTTAGGTCAGGGTTAATTTTAAGCTAAGTTAGGGTTAACCTAATACCAAAGTGGGGCTAAATGTTTGGATCTAGAATGAAGCTCAAGGCAGGGTTGTTGAAATATCATAGCGCTGCTTTGATAGGGGGTTATCCTCCACTTGTCCCTGGGATAACTCCTATTTTTAATTTGACATAGGGATATAAATATTCAAGTTAGATTGAAGGATAACCCTCGTCTAATCCGGAAGTGTGACCTAAATAGGTGGAACAGTTTAATCCACCTCTTATCAAAGTAAATGAGAGTAAATGGAGTGACAGATTAATCCAATGAGGATATCCCTCCATTTATCTAACCCTCTATCAAAGCGGCGCATAGTTTGGCTTGCCGGGCACCTTAATTAATTAAGTAAATAAACTCTTTGTTCTTTTTTGAAAATATGCATAGGATGGGGCTCACCTCCCCCAAATTGTCCGTATAACCCGAACTTGGGTTGATGGTTAAAAAAATTAAAAAAAATCAAAAAATATTTTTGACCAAATAAGTAGTTTTTTATTGTTATTATTATTTTTTGAGTCATGAATCTCAAATTTGGGTTGTACGGATGGTTGGGGGAGGTGGGCCCACAACTCCTCGTATTTTCGTAAAGAAATTAAGTTTAATTGTTACATCTGCAACAAACCAAGGTGTACAACAAGCCTTTCTCGAATATTCTATAGATGACTTGCGCTCGATCGAGCCCAAGTAAATGGAGGCAGAAAAAAATTGGAGAACGAAGCCGGATGTTCTCAGTTTTGAACATCTGATGCTTCTAACTTTTAATTACCAACTACCCTGTGGCAGCTTAAAGAAAGAGCAAGAGTACTGAGGGGAGATCATTCGGTGACGTACTTAATTTGTTCTCTCCTGTAATTCATATTTTCACTCTCAGCACTTCTGAAGACGTATCAGCACAGTAACTGTTATTACCAGCAGCCACGCTGCAGGGCAGTAGAGACAATAAGTGAGGGGATTTTTATCCATTATTCGAACGTCAAGAACTTGAATCAAATCAGACTTAATTTGTTGATGATTACATGTTAACTAATTTTCTTTGTGTATTTGGGTTATCTAGCTAGATCGTGAATTGCTTAGAAAGGGAATTAATGAACATGTGTGATCCAAAAGATTCAAGCTACATATAAACGGATAGTTCCTGCAATCAGAAACCTTAGCTACAGGAAAAATGCATTAAGCTGATTTGACGTACGTTCAGATCATCGAGCTTTTAGAACAGTTGTTTCATTTGAAATGTGGAAAAGAAAAAAAAAACTTGCGACGGGCGTCAGAGGGCCGGGGGTTGCTCGTGATGTCTACTGCTTTCACATGTTTCCCATTTTGGAGGGGATCGCGCGCGGGCGGCGAGGGCGCCAGCGTCCACGTGCATGGGATGTAAATGCCAACCCATAAGAGATGGAGACGTTCACAAGCAACCCCCTACATGCTCCGTCAGACACGCCCAACCCCCCCTCCTACTCCCTATCTCCACTTTTCGGTGGAAGCATCTCTCTCTCTCTCTCTTCAATACAATACATATCATCTCTAGGATAGGATGAGTGGGGTTGAGTCACAACGAGAGTGAGAGAAATAGGGAAGAGATGATGCATGTCAAGTCAGCCTGACTCAGTTGGGACTCGGGAGTATTATATCGGATCATGAAAGATCCGATCTGATACGGATCAACGAGGTTGGGGGTGAGTGGAGTTCTCATTTCGCAACACCTTCGAAACATACTGTCTTGACAGGACAACAATGGCATGCATACCTTCATTTTCCAGGACCGTCCGCGCGCTGTGTAACGGGTCGTGTTGTAGATGCTATATGCCCAGGAAAATGCAACTTGTTAACAACAACGGCGTATCAATTCCACCGTCCGGGGGCGTCCCTGTCTACCCTTGAACAGTGTTCATCGTAGCTATATATATGATGTTAAGGGGGAAAAAAGACGCAACTTGTACTCCCATCTAGCTAGTCATCCCATCTTTTAATTAAGCATAACACATACTAATTCATCACAGTACTACTGAACAATAACGTTATATAACGAGCGAGCGTGAACTGAACTGGGGCTAGCTAGCTAGGGACGTCCTGGGGGCTTGCAACTTGGAGTGCTACTTTTGTTGAGTAGTTCCGCGCCTCGTAAACATGCATGCATGCTAGCTGGGTATGGGGCGGTGCTAGTTTCTAATTAATGAAACCTTAAGCAAACTATAAGTATTATACGTACATATTAATTTAAGGTAGATGATGGATGCGTACGTAGACCGCGTGCAAGTTGGGCATATAGGAACTTGTATGTACATGTTGCCCTCCCCCCCTCTCCTCCCAAATCGATCTACATCGACGTCCTGGCTGTCTTCTGTGTCGTGGTACGTAACATTGACCACAAGCGTAAGCCACTACGGAGACGCATATGGACGCCCGGGAGATCTGTATGTAGCTAGGACGCCCCGTGCGAAGCCGAATGACTTAATTATGCTAGCTAGCTACCTCAAAGAGGTAGGGATCCTAGCTAGTTTTGGGCATTCCATGGGCGTGGGCGTCGGCGGTTTGTGAGGAAGTGTGGTTGGTTGTGATATAAGATCGACCCCGCGCCGCCCCACCACATGGGTAGCTACACTACACTACACTCCCTTGCATGAGAGCAGTGAAACAAGTTGTGGCCCTGCGGGGCTTCTCTGTTCAGTCCCTCCAAGTTCCGATCAACTCTGCCTATTCCGTCCTGTAGGCTGATTTGATTGATGCTCTGAAGGTTAATTAGAAGCTCTTTTTATAACCATGCATATATATGAGAATTAAAGGGGGTCATGGCGCTGCCTATTTATATGATCTTTGGTGTCCGTCCCGTACTTCGTATATATATGCAGATAATAAAAGGGAGTAGGAGGAGGAGGATCGAGGATGGCGAGGTGCTTCAGGGGAAGGAGAACTGCCAGCTGGTTGTTGGTCTTTAGGAATTTAGCTGAGGGAACTCAAAGGGATCGTGCCGGGTTGGCGTGGCTCGGACGTCGAGTCCTTGCTTCGTAAAACTGCGGACTACATCTCCTTCCTGGAGCTGCAAGTGACTGTTTTGAAGGGACTCGCATGTCTCTGTGGTGTGAACATATCTATGTGCTCTAATTTAGTTGTCAGGAGATATCTTAAAGTCTACTTAATTTCTTTGCATAAGGTATGTGTGTTTATGTGTGTGTGTGTGTGTGTGTGTGTGTGTGTGTGTGTGAGAGAGAGAGAGAGAGAGAGAGAGAGAGCTCTTTCCCCTTGTATATATATGTACCGAACTTCTTGCTCTGATGCATGAGATAAAGGACTGAGACCCTCATTAATTTACGTCTTACAGCCCGGAAAATCATAGTCCAATTAATGAATAGTATTCTTGTCATAAATATATATGACTTGGAGAAGGGATGGAGCTTATGTTGGAGACACAAGCACTCTCAAAAGAAACTTTCAAATGAATAGTATCCTTTTCCTCACCCCCCCCCACTTTCATATATGTACTAGTAGGTGTTATCCCCTAGATCGAGGATCGATCATTGCACGTTACCATGTCATGTCAAGCAGGGTTTTAGGTTTTAATTGGCTGCGCCTTCATGTCAACTGGCCTGGTCAAGTAGGGTCGTCGCAACAAACAATTGACCTTTTGAGTTTCCCGTCCCTTCTACAGCGCGCAGTTCGGGAGCCTAAAGGCTTCATTGTGCTCACTGTAGGTGTTGCTCCTCTGTCCTAACATGATGCTACTAGCTAGAGCTCTTACAATATATATCGTTTGAGCATTAAGAGAAGCTTCTGACCAGCTGCCAGTTAGGACAGAACTAGAAGCTTCAAGCTAAAATATTAGTACTCCAGTTGATGTGACAGCATTTTCTACTGCTTCTTTAAGATCTGATTGAAATCTGAACAATCCGAGGCATTAATTATTGGGGTTTGAGAAGAAAAATCCATATGTTGATGGAACTTCATTTGTCTCTAGGACTACTGAAGTGGGCTAAAGAAAATCAAACTGCACCCATGAAAACTACATCCTGCTTGTATTCATATGTATCCACATGTACATGTGTATATATGCATGCGGTTTTGGCTGAGACTGAGATTGACGTATATACCTGTCTGATCAGAGAGGAGGGAGAGAAGCTAGAAGACAAAAGAGAGGAATGAAGGCTATAAGGTCGCGCAAATCCTAACTGAAATCAAATGAGAGGCTAAATAATTCTCCATGAAAAAAGGAACGGAACATTATCACCTTTAAATTAAAACTGGTGAAACATGATTTTTTGTCAAGTGAATTGAAATATCTCCAACTAAAAGTCAAATTCCCTTAACATAAAAGAAGAAGAAATTCTAAAGCTCTCCTGAATTAATTCATATGTCTAAACTGGCATTAATCTCCACGGCAGCTTCCAAAAACGAAAACAAATTAAGTTTACTTTCTGATGCAAAATGAAGGGGGCAAAATTAAGGAAAGATATCCAAGGGTAAGAACTGAGGGTGCACCGTTTGTATAGTTCTCGGTTCTGAATAAACCTTTTTTTATCATAACTGAGAATACGGAATGTTTGCACAAGATTATGACTATTTTATTCAAAAAATAGTAAGCAACTTCACGACCATTCTTGTGCCAATCATAACATTCCACCTATTCAATTGCTGCAACACCAACTGCATAAAAGACTCAACAAATTAAAGAAATGGAAACTATCTTGTGTCTAGGAAATACTAAGATAAAAACCTCTTGTCATTTTTTAGGGCACACCTATTTAAGTATATATATATATGTGTGTGTGTATATATATATATATATATATATATATATATATATATATATATAGAGAGAGAGAGAGAGAGAGAGAGAGAGAGAGAGAGATGATGGGCTAATTTCCTATTACTATTTTCCTAATATTTAGATCATGCAAATATAGGGACAGTGGTTAAAAGAATGAGTGATGGTGTGTTATGTGGTTTCTCTGCTCTGCAAGTTAGGTTAAGGGGATTAACTTAACCACATGTATAGTAGGACATTCCAAAAAATAGATCATTTTACTTTAATAATATTCGGGTTAATTTATTCCGTCTTTTTACTAGAATAGGTCTAACTCGAATATTGGCCCTTAACTCGGATATGGACCAGAATAACAGATTCGCCCAAACAAATGGAATACGATGGTTAAGGCGCCGGTATCTGAATTACCAGTGCCACATTCCGCAATCAAACAGGCCCTAAATTCACGGAAGGACAGGAGGGGTTAAAAATGAATACTGCTACGAGAGGAAGCAATGTCATAAATAAAAAACAAGAGGAAAACAAATTAATGTCCTGGCCGTCTGATCACCAATATGCAGATGGCTAGGGTCTGGATCGCAGGGGGTTTCATCCGCCTTTTTTAATTGCCCATGCCAATGGGTTAATTAAATCCAACGGCTTTTTGGAATTCGTGAATAGGATCAATCCAGCCCCCCGTTTTATTCGAATATCTTTCTTCCAATTTCAACTGTGTTTCAGTCATGAAATCATGACCCATACTTGGTTAATTAGCCTTGAGAAAAAAGAATTAAAGCTCTGATAATGGTTAGTCCTTTCCCTTTGATCAACCATTACAAACATATATATAGCGTTTTGATCACACAATCACATGGGAACCTTCGAGCCAATCGATAAGCGAAAAGGAAGGTTGCTCTCTAATTAAGTACGTTTCACAGCCCTTGTCATCTCAAAACAGAAGCCTATATATTCTGTCGAGTCGATCGTAGGTACTCGAGAATTTCCCAGAGAAATTATTAAGAATCAAATTCATGACTAAAAGGTTCATATATATCATACACACCCTCGAATTAGCAAAAGTTTTTCATGAGAAAGATGACCGATTCACTGCACACTAGCTAGCTAGAAGATGGGTATAAATTAATGAACAAATTTTTTTTCTAGCTGGAGTAATCAGATGCTTCACATTGGTTAGGGCACTCAAATATATAGAACAATGGATGTGCTATATCCTCTCGTTCATATGTTTCAAGATGCATGTGGTGATCCGCATACATATGAAGCAACAGGAATTATTTCCAGTTCCTTTTTGATCAGCGTACGTATGCATCGAACGGGAACCCAGATCATTGAGCAGGAACTCTCGACCATAATGTCGTGTCACATCAAAAGCTGTGCATGTGCTTCCAGGGTGTCTGTGAAAAGCTGACCATTTCATAATCTCCATGATCATGACCTCATTAAATATCTTTAACTTGATGTTTGAACTTCAAAGTGTGCTTTGTTCAAAAAGGAGCGTAAAATCACGGGACAAAAAAGAGAGGGAGGGGGGAGGAATGCACAGACAATGATAAAGTGGGTCATAGTTGCAGATTCTATAGTAGATATTCTGGGATCATGCATGGCATGTTCATGTAACTTCAGACCGAGACTGATCTTGTGCAATCTTGATTAGAAAAAAAAGAATTCTATATATAAGCAATATTTATATAGATAGATAGATACCTATTACGCACCCAAGCTTTAGCCAATAGTGAGGATCACTCTAGCATACATACTAAACAAACACTACAAAACAAACCTCCCTTTCTTGAAACAAGGAGACACACCCACGACCCCGATTAAGTTGCCAGTGGTGCTCACTTCCGGCCCCCTGTTTGAGGGTGAACCCCAAAAACCCCCCTAGAATGGGGAAAGAGGACATACATATTGCACAAAATATAACCCACACGTATGCCGGCCCTGATGACTCCACACTAATTTAGCAACAGCCTCTACTAACTCTGCCCATCTTCCCAAGATGCCGGCCCCTTTATCCCAAGGAGAACATATATTAAAGATGGGTTTTGTACGTACCACTACTTCTAATTGTGATGTCTTCCAAATAAACCTCGAGCTGTACGTCGTTGATGGTAAGATAACTAAGATTAAGCTCAACTTGATGTAATTGAGATCTGGTCAAGATTAATTTGGTAGGGTAGTGAACAACTTAAAAACTGTCGTTTTACCGGGATGTATAGTAAGATTGACATTAACTCAATGTTTAGAGAGGCAGCGAAGGAAAAGAGCCATCCAAACTGATCGACCCACATATCAGAGACTCTGAATCAGGAATATATATATCTATATAGGCTCTTCCAGAGTAATCGTGTAGTAACATAGCCTCTATATATTATCCTTGACAATATCATGCCCTCGAAATGCCCTTCCTTTTCAAGGGAATATAATTAGGGGAGGGAAGGGGGGGGGAGAGAGAGAGAGAGAGAGATTGGGGGATGGGTCCCCTTCCAAGGCCCCCCTCATGATTCTAGCCCGGAGGGCTGCATGCCTTTGTTGGGACAGGAGGGAGCCCATCCATGTGTGTGCATGTGTCCGCGTGATTCGGGGGCTCCCCCTTCCTGCTCCACCCACAAACCCTTCTTCTCAGGTCCCTCCCCGCCAGTTGGGTGTACGTACGTATCCACATTTCCATACTCTCCCCACTGCGCCACATGTGAGGGGTGTACCCTGTCCCCGGATGGTACAAACAGTACATGTACCCCCCCCCCACCCTCAGCTCCCCGCCCTCTCTCTGTGGTCCTGAACTCGCCACCATTGGAGGTCGCATTGGGCCGGCCCCCACCTGGTCCCCTGGCAGGCGGGCCGCCGTGGGCGGTGGTCCTCGGACGAGAATTGCACCTGCACCTGCTCTCGATCGAGTTGGGGGGAGGGGGGGGGGTCTCCGTACCATGTAGCTGTTCGACGTCGTTGAGTGCGCGGGGGAAGAGAGAGACGGATGGGATCAGGTGTATTCATGGAGGGGCAAATTCATAAATCATGAGATTATTGCTCGGCTAATTAATTGATGAATGGTGCTAGCTAGCAGAATGGTATGGAAGAATAATTTACTTCATACATCCATGTACACAATTAAGCTCTCTCTCTTTTCATGTTAGAATATTGTTAGATCTGAACGATTGACACAATTCGAAAGTCTTCATTAATGTCCGGAACATCAAAATCAAATTAATTTAAGTTGACAACTTTTGCCATTGTTACGAAGACTAGTTCAGAGAAAGAAATGTTATGTCATCAATCACCATGCAGCTTAATAGTTTACAAGAATTACGATAATTAGAATGTTATGTCATACCAGATGTGATATATTAATGTTCTATATATGTAAATTAACTAACGACGTCTTCCCTATGTCATCTCAACGTATATAGTACATACGAAATCACCACATTAATTATAGTTATGCACATTGGTTTAAGTGAGCAAATTAAGTGGTATATCTAATTATACGTTTACCATCTTCATTACTCAGGTGATTGGCATCTGATATAGGCAAAAATTTACTTAGGTGCTTCACGTCTAAGCACTTTGCAAATGTACTCCGTACTCGTACGTATATGTGGCAAGCCTGAAAGGAAAAGATAAAGAGAGGGCAAAAAGAAAAGGGGAAAAAATGGGAAAGAAGAATGAAAGGTTGATAAGGAGTCAAATGGCATGTGTACTTGAGGCCATGATGGAGGAGGGGGAGGGGGAGGGGGAGGGAGAGGAGACGGGTGTGTGTCGTTGCAGCCTGGACACTGTAGGAACCCCAAAAAGATTAGAAGCCCCATGTGGAGGCCATGTGAGACAGATCTTTTTCCTCAGAGCCAAAACCAGCCTGCAAAGAAAGGGAAGGGGGGGGGGGGAGGGGGGAGATTGAGGGAGCAGTGGGGAGGGGCAAAGAAAGATATACTAGAATTTTGTTTGCCCCCCCACATCCATCACCATGTTTCCCGGATCCTGCCAATCCACCTTTCCCCACCACCCACAATTAACCTGATGTGTATTAATTAGGAAAAAAACTTAATTAATTAAACTCCAAAACACAGGTAGTAATATATAATATTGGAGGGCGGACTCTTAATTGAGAGCAATCTCATATATATGGTATTAACTTATATATATATGTTTTGCTTAAGCAAACATGCATGAAAGCAGGTGCATGTATGTATGATAATAGAACACAGCATATAATTTTTCATCTGTGCTACCCACCTTAATTTGGAGGGTTGCATGTGTGTGCAATCATCATATAACAAGTGTTGGGGGTCAAGCACTTGAGTATTTCTATGATTAGATAATAAAGTGTATTCCTGAGGATTGCGGGGTGGGCCTCAGCCTGCATGTGCAGGCATGTGGTGTGTCTCTTCCTCAGAGGTCCCCTCAACACAGGCAACCCGGCCTCTTCCCCTCCATCCTCATTTGAGTTTCAAATAAATGGGATTTTACTTCCTGTGCATCCCTTCCCCATGATGCTTTTTTTTTTCTTTCCCTTCTCTCCTGATCAAATTAATGCCATCTCTCCTCCTCCTCCCCACCCCCCGCCAACAATTCCAAGTCCTTCCTGTCTTCCCTTTCTTCTTGGCGCCCAATCTTTCTGATACATGTGTAGGCATTCCCACCACTCCTCTCTGCAACTGGATCGATCTCTGAAGCGATAGAGAGAGCAAGGCCACGGGGGAAACAGGAAACCCACATATCACAAGTCTCGGATTGCATGCACCTGGCCATGAGATCCTAGAATACCAGAAGATCGAAACCACAAGTTCCAAGCCAAACTCCCTTTTACCCATGTTTCATGGCTTTCTTCCCTCCTCTGCGAACCTGGTAACATGGTACGAGAAAGCTGGCTCTGATCAGTTGATAGTCCCAAAATTCTGGACCACCAAAGCAAAAGCATGCACCTTTGAATAGCCTCCTCTCCTTTGAACCAAGCCCGTATTCACAGAGGAAGTTTCCTTAGCCTGCAAGTATCAACACTCTCGGCATTGTTCTTCTGCCATTTCTCCCAGCCATGCAACCCACAGCGTCGTTCAAGCTCGCGCTCCTCAGGCACATGCTGGCGGGTTTCCGAGGCGTCTCGTCCAGGAGCATGGGCATCCTGGAGAGGAAGGCAGCGTTCAAGCACGCGGCCGACATGGCCATGGCCACCGCGAGGGGCGGCGGCGCCAGGTGGAGCCGGGCCCTCCTCGCCGACCTCTCCAAGAACAAGGCCCCGGCGGAGCCCGACAGCTGGCTGCAGTTGCGCCGGCCGCGCCGCGCGTCCTGCGGGGCGTCGAGCAGCAGCAGGAAGATCCTGAGGAGGAGCTTCCGGGCGCGCAGCAGGGGGTGGAAGCGCCCGCCGGCGCCCCGCCGGGCCGCATCGGCGAGCCTCCTCGCCAGGAGGATGGTGAAGAAGAGGGCCCAGGTGCTGCGGCGGCTCGTGCCCGGGGGCGACGCCATGGACGGCTTCTCCCTGCTGGAAGAGACCCTCGACTACGTCGTCTCCCTCCGAGCCCAGGTCGAGCTAATGCGGCGTCTAACGGGCGCCCTCGGCCTCGCCCACCAAAGGTAACGGAGCCTGCTCTCTCTCCCTCCCTCTCTCTCTCTCATCTTTCATTCGTATGCCCAGAGAAGCATCATGATACACCAACACTCACTTCCTTAAGCTTTCCAGAAGTTAGATTTCTGAGACTTTTGATGTCTTGCTGCTTATCGAAAGCCTCATTAATTATACTTGGGTTTTCTTTAGATTCTTGAATAAAATTTTGCCTCCTATATACTAAAAATCTTTGAAACATGCATTCTGACACCTCCTCGATCGATCTCCTCTTGGATTGCATTCAAATGCAGTGGCTCTCCCCCGGCATGCAGTCCGCGGCCGGAGACGAAGGATTCATGAATGGGATTGGGGAGCATCTTAATGAAGGACAAGCCGAGCTCCCTTCCCTCCCCTTCATTAATCCTGTCATAGGCAGCCACAATAGAACAGTTCCTGTACAACATCCCCCCCCGCTGCCCATCGTTCTCAAGTGTAGTAGTCTTCTTCTTCCCAGTGCAACATGGAAGAGATCGAGCAGCACTGCTGTGTTCTGGAGTTTCTTTTTTTCCTTTCTCTTTTTTTCCCCCCTCCGAGTACGTGTTCGATCGATTGATGGTGAGTTTGGGCGGGGGATCAGGATCCCCGGCCCATTGCTTTCTCTCTACCGATCGAGTTTTTTGTGAGGGGGAAAAACCGAAGGTGGTGTTCTGTGAAATGTACGGCGCACCCTGCGGTGCCTGCAGTTAGAAGAAAGCCACAAGGGAGCGTGCTCATGATCACATCGACTTTGTATTATATCTACTTTTGCATTAAATATGTTGTGTGATAGAATTTGCGCCTTTGGGAGACACAGAAGATGGGGTTTGTACGTGGGGAGTGGGTAGCATTTTCCCCATTAACGCCATCCGCTGCAAGAAGCCCCTTGTGATTCTGTCATGAAGGGGGCACACATCACATGCACTTGCCAAATGCCATGACGACCTCACGATCGAAGTTCCAATAAAAACGATCGAGGAACACCATGTCGTGCAAATTAAGGACTTGGCATTCTCAACACTCGAATTCTCTGCTGCCTATGTATTGATGTGGTGAATGTTAATTAACTGAATAACTGATGCATGATCCCCCATGATCCATAGATGATTATAATCAAAGAAAGGAACATTAATATGATCTTCAATTGGCGTAGAATATATATGATCCTGACGGCTAATTAGTATATGTAAAATTCCCTTACAACTTTACATTTCCCATTCAGAACTCCACTTATCCTACACATCTGGCTAGTTTAATGTTGGCCAATATATATATAATATGTAGCAGGTGATAGAATATATACTTGATTTTGTCAGGGACTTCTTTTACATGTACAAAATATGTAGGGATTTTTCACACGTGGGAGGTTTGTAAATGTGTGCTTGCAAAAAAAAATCATTTTTATCAAATTTGAAATTTAAGCCTTCGTGGAAGCATTATTTTTATGTATATACACACGTTGTTAAGAACCACAAGGAAATTGTAAGGTCGATGTCTTTCCTCGGTAGAATATATATATATATATATATATATATATATATATATATATATATATATATATATATATATATATATATATATATATATAATTGAATGTTTTATGACTTTCTCAATAAAAAAAATTCAAATTTAGAGGTGGCAAAGTTCAGTATGGTCTGAAATTGCAATATATATGGGAAGGCTGAAATCATGGGGGGCCGACAAAATTTGTGGGGACGGGGCAGCATATATATATATATATATATAGATATATATATATATATATATATATATATATATATCTATATATATATATATACATATATGTATTGAGAGGTCATAATTAACATGGGCAGACTAAAATCATAAGAGCCATATATATTCCTAGCTAGGTAGAATGTAATTGATTGTTTAAGACTTTCTCAATATATAAAAAAATTAAAGAATCAAAATTTAGGGGTGAGAAAGTTTAGTGCGATCTGAAAGTTGTAACACGAGAATTGAAGGCTAAATTAATCATGAGGGCCAACAGAATTTGTGGGGAGGGGGTGGCATATATATGTTGAGAGGTCATATATAACATGGGGAAGACAAATCAAATGTAAGAGCCAAATTAATAGTATTTAAGCCAGGGATATGTTCTTTTAGAAACTTAATGATTAAATTAATAAAAGAAATTAAAAGGTCTTCTTCGTGCCCACTTGGCTCTCATGGGAGGTGTAATTATAATTACCATATATGTGTGTCTGCATCTAGTTGTCTCAGGCTGATCTGAGTTTAGGTGTTATCTGCATGTCTGGATCAGGCTAGATAATTCGGACTGACATAATTAATCAGAATAATTTTGTATCATACTTAATAACTCATTTTGATCGATCGATAATCTAAATGCATGCCAACTAATAGTAGTCTAAATTATTTATGCTTGCCTGTGGTCTACATATATTAATTCACTGTCATTAGTCTGTGGGTTGTAATCCGATATATAGTTGATATCACCTATACATGACTTTGTTTATTTGATATATGTATCAATAAATATCGAAGTTGTACTGGACACAAATTTTCTTCGACATATATAGTGAGGGTTTTAATTATAGAAACACAAAAATAGTGTCAGTGGATATGGAATAATTTGTGGATAATATCGACATCTAACCGGATAAAATAGTGGATATAAAGTGGTGAGTTAGTATTGGATCCCACCTGTGTACGTACATCCCTTGGCGGGGGGTTGGGAATTAATAAATTATGAATGGTATTAATATTAATCAAATAAAACATGGGATAACACAGTGGTGAGTTTGCACTAAATCCAAACGTATGTACATCCTGGGACTGGGCTGGCAATTATGCATTATGGATAATATCCATTATTAAATAAAAATTATAAATAAAATATTGTTATAAATAAATTTATAAAAAAATATTCTTAAAAATGTGTTAGTAATCATATCACTGAGTAAAATTAAAGTGTATACGTGAATTTTTTTACAAATTTTTGACAAAAGGTGATATCATTATAAATAAAAATAATATATGTATACAATATAATTTTTCGTAGTGGTATCTATACTCATGTATTTTAAAAATATTTTTTATAAATTTATATTTAATAATGATTTATTTATAAAAATCTCTTAAAGAAATGAAACATCAAATACACATCGGTAAGTTCGTACTATATAATCCCTTCCCTCACCCCACCCCACTGCCTTATATATATATATATATGCATGGAAAGGATTAATTAGGATTAGGTGATTAAGATAGATAATTATCTTAGACATTAAACCTGATCTTAATTAGATAGAACTCACATGTAACTGGCATATCTGGTACCCAATAAGAATATTTTTCTGTAGCCAGAGTCCATATATATATATATAGAAACCCCGAATTACTGGAATAGCCATCTATTTTATTAGTCGTATAATCCAAGCACACACCTCGTAAATTAATGATGACTACGTTAATTATCAGGGGAGAGCATCGAGTCAAAACAAGGGTACGTTCCGAGCTAACTTCGACTGCAACAACAAGGCTTGTCACCACCCGAATGGGGCGATTAATTCATCGACTCCGTTTAATTAAGATGCATGGTGTACACGAGCGTCGACGCCTTAGCTAGCCAATCCCCATGTAACCCGTGGCGAGCCAGAAATTTTTTTTTAAGGGGACAAAAAATATGAGTGTGTATTGATATAAAAAAATAAGATAAAAATAAAGTTTATGATAGTATCTTTTCACAAAGTTAAATTAACACTAACTACAAAAGCTATATATTGCATCAAAGAGTTTTGCACATCATACGTTTTATTTTTTTATTTTTTATTTAAAAAATAGGTCAGCCCCAACCTGATTTCCATATACATTTCAATATTCGATCATCAAACTGCTAACACCTTATATAAATGTGCTAAAAAGATGTAGTCATGTCATTATGATCTCAGACAAATTGGTGTCTAATAGGGTGTTTGGGAATAATTTTTTTTTAAAAAATTATTTCTCTCTAAAAAATTAGTCCATGTCAATTTTTGACTTAAATATTAAAAGCGATTAAAACTGTATTGACATGTTTGGTAAGGCTAACATAATTCTGAAAAATTATATTGACATGTTTGGCATCCCGTGCTCGATCCGACTTTCTCCGATCGACAGTGGCGGAGGGGGAGGCCCTCCTCCACCGGCGGCTCCGACTTTCCGGCCTCTCCCAGCTGTGGCTGCACTCCAACGCCTTCTCCGGGCTGCTGCCGGACTTCTCCGGCCTCGCCGCCCTCCAGGGGCTGCAGCTTCGAGACAACCGCCTCACCGGCCCCGTTCCCGCCTCGCTGATCTCCACCGACTTCGCGACCGGAAGGGCACCGCTCTCCCGTTCCCGTACTCAACTTGGGAGAACCCGCCGCCATCTGCGACCTGAAGGGCACTAGAGATGTAGTTTCCAGAGAGGGAAAGGACAGTGAGATTAGGGAGGAGGGCGAGCCCGGGGGGCACGCGGCCTGTGAGGGCATTGTCGGAGAGGTTGAGCAATTGGAGATTGGTCACCGCGGTGCCGGCCAACAGGTCGGGGAGCTCCCCCGAGATCTCGTTGAGGAGGACGAGGCTGACGACGCGGGAGGTGTCGTTGCCGCCGCTGCTGCCGACGCAGGCGACGCCGTTCCAACCGCAGGGCGTGTCGTCGTCGTAGTTCCAGGAGGCGAGGACGGACAGCGGGTCGCTGAGCACGGCGTACTTGAACGCTAGCAGTAGCACACCATCCGTGGTGAGGGCCGAGGTCGTCAGAGCCGGCGCCCCCACCAGCAGCAGGCGTCGGGCAGGGAGAGGGGGCCGCGGGGGAGGGAGAGGGGGGATCCGCCGGGGAGGGAGGGGGAGAGGGGGGCCTCGCAGGGGGGATCTGCCGGGGAGGGTGGGAGACGGGGGGATCCGCCGGGGAGGGAGAGGGGGGCCGCGGGGGGGGGAGACCTGACGGGGAGGGAGGGGGAACGGCAAGGGGAGGGGGCGGGGACGAGCCAGGGGAGGGAGGGGGAGGGGACGCCGGCTGTGGGGGAGAGGGGAGGGGACGCACGGGGGGGGGGGGGGGGGGGGGGGGGAGAACGAGAGACGAGAGACTGCGGTTTCAAAAAAAAAATTGGTCGGGAGTTATTTTTTTTTCGAGGAAGATTTACACGGGAGTAGATTCTCTCCCTAAAATTTAGGAGAGGCATACCAAACAGGGTTATAAGATCTCCTTCTCTTTTTTTAAAAATTGAGAGAAAAAAAGATAAAAAAGAATAACCAAACACCCTATAATCTTTATTTGATTTAATTTTTTTAGTTGTCCTATCATTGACTAGATTGTAAGTCAACATGCAATGCAACAAATCGGATTCTACGGTCAACTTTGATCTCGGTGAGTTCATCTTTTGAAGATGAACATGTGTGGTATTATGCAATTAAAAAGGAATATGAGAGAATATGAGAGAGAGAGAGGTAGTATACAATTAAAAAGTAATATGAGAGAATATGAGAGAGAGAGAGAGAGTGGTATCATGCAACTAAAAAGGAATATGTGAGAGAGAGAGAGAGAGAGAGAGTAGTGACGACTACTATTTGTCTCTATTTCATCTAAAATTTATTGCAAAATTATTTTATGATGAATTCTGGATAGATTTCTAATGAATACTGATCACATATCGCTTTGCAACCAGAAGAGAAAAGGGAGAAGAAAAATATTTTATACGTTCCTAAGAAATGTCTTATGTTCAATGACTTTTATGTTGGAGATAGATTTATCACTTAAAATAAGTTGTATTAATTGAGAAAGATAAAAATCACCGGATGAAGATGGAGACTCTTTTTAACTTCCTTATATAAAATGTGAGCACATGTGGTAATATATATATATATATATATTATTTTTTCACTTGAGAAGTCCACAACAGGGGGAAGGGCATATCAAATTACAAATAAATTTACCCACCTAATCTTAACCCATCTAACGGGGAAGTATTAACCCAAAACTCAAGGGGGTGGCGGGGGGGGGGGGGGGTGGAGCAGCGATCCCCCCTCGCCCCTCCCTCCCTCCGCCACTGCATGCAAGAGAGAGAACAATATTCTCACCATTTTTGGGTCTAGCTCGTGCCCTATCTGTTGGTCTAAATTAATGTCCGTAAATTATAAAGTTCGCAAATCATTTTTCTGGCTCTCGGATCTGGGGACCCCGCACGTGGCAAATCATAATCACATTAAAGTTGAGCACCCCACCTCCAACCTGGTGACCTCCACCATGAACCTTGCAACCACCATCCACGACATACATGGATGATCAGCCGTCCGATCGACGGCCGTCGACGGCCTGATCCTTGCCGACAGTCGGGGGTGAGGACCAGCGGGGGAATGAAAGAGGGGGATGCTCTGTTCTCTCTTTTGTTTCGACGCTGCGGCCAACCACATGCGAGGCAACCACCGCGGACGCCGGAGGGGATCCACCACTGTAGACCATGTGATCGAACAGCCTTTTGATCTGTACACGACGGTGAACCTGGTCCGAGCCATAGGGGCGGGCGGGTGAGGTGCTACTTGAGCCGGTGAGGTCGAACCAGGTTGGCCTTTGATTTTTTGGGAGAAACCGCAGAACCCAGGCCCAAACCTGAAGGATAGGCCGCAGAATTTGAGAAGGCCCAAACCTTGTATCCATTGTGTTTGTTTGGAATGGATTAGCCCTCACAATCATGTTGCTTACTTATAAACCCTCTCGATTACACACCTATTTGATAAAACACACTTTTCATGGGCTTTAATATCCTCTAAAAAATTAAGGGGGTTATCCCTAATATTCTAAAATCTAAAGTGTTTGCTACAACTTGAAATTGCGAGAATTCATAAATAAATATAAAGTTAGAGAGATTAATTCGTAATATGGTAGATTATGAAATTAAGTTGGAGATTAAAAATTCCTTCCTACAAGTATGTTCTAATTAAGATAGTTCTCAGAACCGAAATCCCTATAGACTATGACAATCGATATTTAGGTTGCTCTGAGGATAAAACCTTGAAAATATCCGTAGAATAAAATGCAGAAATAAAGATCCAAGAGTTAGTTTCACTGTGAAACACTATCAAACTCTATAATTGTCTCATTTTACAGCATTTATTAGTTATTTATTATATTATAAAACAATATAAATACGATTACCATCGAAAGGTATTGGACCATGTGGCACCAAAATTTCATAATTTTGATGTCTAAACTATAGCCATTGGAAATCAAACTGGAGATAAAATAAACTAAAATTACAAACAAGCAAACTAAATGTCATATTTTGTTTCACGTATTTCATTATCACTGCAATGAAATACTCTTTGACTTTTAAAGTTTATATAAATAAACAACACCTTAGTATACTTTCTAACATAAATAATGTTAGAAAGTGACATACTTTCTAACATAAATCTATGCGCAAGCCATCTTTCACACCCACTTCTAATTAATTCTCTTGCACTTTTTTTTCACTAGTGAGAGAATTGATAGATTCTTTCATTATCAATTTTGAGTTTTACATATTTTCAAAGATTCTTTATGTACATATGTCTATTAAAAGTGAAATTGTACGAGAATTCAGCTGATGCGGGACGGGACCACGGACTCGACTCCGAATGGATATGCGATTCTCGGACTCTAAACAAGTTCGTGATTGTCCCTTAACGAGGGAAGCGTCGGACGTGCACGGTTGAGAAACCGGCAAGAGCTAGGGTGGTCAATTCGTACTTTCGTACCCGGATCGGGTCACGGGACGGTAACGCTCTCTCTCGCATCAGCGGTGGTATAAATATAAAGTGAGCTAATTACCCTATCATGCTCTCTAGCAGCGGCATAAACAAGCATATATGAAATAAAGTAAAATGCCAAGTGTAGGAGCGAACACGATACCTCCACGCTCTCGGCGTGGGGAAGATGGACCCTGCCGAACTCGTACTCCCGGACAGTTAATACACAATAATTACAGAAGTGAATATTTCTGCCCACTCCACGCAGGGAGGTAAAGGGCTACACAAGTGGGCCCGGGAGGACCGATTTCGGGTTGACGGGCGGCTTCTCGCGTAGCTTCAGCGGCACACGAACTCGTGACTGTGGGGCCCGTGTACTGGCCGGAGGGGCCGTGTGGGACCCGGTGGCACCGCTGTGTAGACACGCCGTTTCTGACGTTACAATGAGTAAATCCCATATTGTACCGTAATGCCCTGAAGTGGTTTACATTTTCTTTTATTTGGGTGATTTCCGTAATTGTGGTTAAATTGCATTATTTAAGTGTGGTTAAATTGCATTATTTTGTAAAAGGGAGAAGATTAAAATATGTGTACATATAAATAAATAAAAAGAGAAAAAAATAAAATTCCAAAAAATGTGTGTAATGTGTTTACGTAAACATAATATAATTGATTTTCTTTAATAAATTTATAAAATATAAATATACATATAAGTGATTAGTATATACATAATATATTTATTAAAAAGCAAAAAAATATAATAGCCATAAATAATATATATATAAAAAGAAGCAAAAAAAGAAACAAAACAAACAAAAATAAACAAAACAAACAAACATAAAATATAATAAAATATAATAAATAATAAGATAATATTCCCTACCCCATTTTATTCTCTCTAAGTCTCTTTCTATTTTTTATTTCCTTCCCTCTCTCTCACGTAATCCTCTCATCTCCGTCTCTTTCTTTCCCTCTCACCTCACTGCACACACCCCCTCCCCTACGGCACACACACACACTCCCTCGTCCACACTCACCCCCACTTCATTCTCTCCCGTTCGGAAGCTCACCCCATCCATCTCTCCATTTTCTCTCCCTCTCCACTGTCCCTCATGCGACCACCCCCCACTCTCTCTAACTCTACCCACGTAAACCACCTCCACCTCCCTTTCCTTTCTCTTCCTCCCTCTAACACACACAAAAAAACCCACCTTCGCCATCGTGAAGCCCCCGGTCGAACTCCCCTCTCCCGAACATCACACACCCCCCACCTTCACTTCCTCTCCTCTACCACCGGCCAGCCACCACCGTGACCACCTCCGCCTTGGATGCACCCCTTGCACCATTGACGCCGCCGTCGCCGTCTCCCGCTCCTGTTGCCGCTCACACCCACGTCCACGAGGCCGCCGCCCGTGTTCTCTCTCCACCAGACGCCGATGCCGTCGCCCTCCGCCGTCCTCTCCCTCCACACTACACCGCCAACGACGTCGCCGACCTCCTCTCCACGCCACCGCGTCCACCCCCACGTCCGCCCGCTGTCGCATGCACCGCCCGCAGCGCTCCCGTCCGCCGTGAAGCACCACCAGCGGCACCGCTCCCCTCCGGCATCGGACGTCCGCGACCAAGCCGTCTCCCTCCGCGCCGGCACGTCCGAGCGCCCACGAGCCGGTGCGCATGCAACCCGGCCGCGACGCACCTGCCGCCCCCGCCATCATCGTCCGCCTCCCGCCGTCGCCGCTGCCGCCCCCCGTCTCCGCCCGTCACCGCCTCCGTCACCGCCTCCGGCCCTGCCTCCAGCCTCGCCTGCACCGTCGCCCCTCTGCCTCCTCGCCGCTCCAGCACCCCCGACGCCGCGGAGCCCTCCCCCGTGTTTTCTCTTACTCCCTCTCTGCACTCCCCCTCTCTCCCTCTCTGCACTCCCGCCAGCCCTCTCTCCCTCTCGTATGTCCCCCTCTCTCTTACTCCCTCTCTGCACTCCCCCTCTCTCCCTCTCTCTCCTCCCGTTCTCTCTTCCTCCCTCTTTCTCTGCACTCCCCCCTCTCTCCCGTCGTCTCTCTCTCCCCCGCGATCTATTTCTCTCCCTCTCACAGTCTCTCTCTTCCTCCCTCTCTCTCACGCTCTCTCTCCTCTCACCGCCTCTCTCTCTCTCTCGTTCTCTTCCCCCCTCTCTCTCACGCTCTCTCTCCTCCCTCCGTCTCTCTCTCTCTCTCTCTCTTTTTAATTTTTTTTTATTATTATTCTCTCTTCTCTCCTCTCTCTCTGCTCTCACCCGATCTCTCTCTGCCCTCTTTCATTTTTTATTTTATTATTTTTTTATCCCTTCTTTGCCCCCATATCTATGTATATATATATATATATATTGATATAGTTTTCTTTATATATTTTTAAGATACATGTAACACTCTCTTTCCCTCTATAACTATATATATATATATTTATAGATCTATTATATTTTTATGTAGATATAAATATATACATGTATATATAATATCACCTCCTTCTCTCCCATAGTTATCATATATATATATATATATATATTTCTTATTATGTTCTTATTCTAATTATTTTTGTTTTCCTTTTAATCTTATATCTCCTTACATCTACGTTCTTAATATAAAAAAATCCAAAAAAAAAAGAGCGAAGTAGAGCTCTCTCTCTCTCTCTCTCTCTCTTCTAACTCCTCTCTACTTTTTCATATACCATTAGTTTTTTTTTCTTTATTTCTTTGTTTACTCATATTTCTAATTATCTTCTCCCACCTTATATATATATATATGTTTGTATATCCTTCTCACTTTGTACATATATATGTGTGTTATTATGTTCGGCCTAATCAGTCTCTGAAGTCCGCTCGGAAGCTCCTTAGTCGTGCTGTGCTCGTGCTATTGGAGCCCTCCTCAAAGCTCGTTGCCGGCCTCCCTCGATAAGCTTTTCTCCCCTCTCTTATTTTATCTTAGTCAATCAATCATGTTCCATGCATCATTTAACATATGTGCCATGCCTGTCTCTCCGAGAGGGCCTAGCTTGTGAGTGTCCTTGTGTTTGTGCATTTCATCATGTCATTCTCCCACCCTTTTAGTTCCAAAGGGGTTTTAAACACACCAACCAGGTACGTGTTTGTTTATGTTATCTACAGTTTCATTACCTAAGGATTGGTACTACACCGCCGTCATTCACATTTAGTTATTTTTCTCTGTTTGTTCTTTGTGTAAGGGTAACCAGTCAAAGGCCCTCTTCTTCGGCCTATCGAAAGAAGAGGAAGTTAGAGCCCGCATAACCCCGTGTCAAAGGCGAAAGCGATCAATTCACTCGGGACCCTCGGTCCCTGGCGATCACAACACTCCTAACGCGCGCTCCATTGTGACTATCTTTTGTTTTAATAACACCCGCGGAGAGTTACTTCCCGCAGCGGTTATCTTCTTCCGTCTCTGACCTCACCCGCGCGGAGGATTATTCCCCGCGGCGGTTTCTGTGATTTACTTTCTGTATATCTAACTCCTAATTAGTGCGGTGGGTCACCTCCCGCGGCCGTTTCCATTTCAGCATTTTATTTTCTGCACTTTACTTTCTAACTCCTAACTATTTAATTTCAGCATTCCCCCATCATCGCTTTAAAACTCCGTGGAGATCAACATCTCGCGGCGGTTTATTTCATCCCTTTTCCTTTCCTGTCACATATACTTATCTTATAGTAAAGACCCCTCAGAGGCCACAGTCTCGTGGTTGTTTATATATATATATATATATATATATATATATATATATATATATATATATTATTTATATTATTTATGTCACATTAAGACCCCTCAGAGGTCACAGTCTCGTGGTGGTTTATATATATATATATATATATATATATATATATATATATATATATATATATTATTTATATTGTTTATGTCGTATCAAAGACCCCGCAGAGGCCACAGTCTCGTGGTGGTTTATATATTTATGTACTTATATTTATTATCTATGTTATAGTAAGAACCCCGCAGAGGCCAATGTCTCGTGGTGGTGTGTATATATATTTATATTTATTATTTATAATGCATTAAAAACCCCGCAGAGACCAATGTCTCGTGGTGGTTTATATATATACTTATATTTATTATTTATATTGCACTAAAAACCCCGTAAGGCCAATGTCTTGCGGTGGTTCCCATATGTACATATATTAATTATTGCTTATATTGCTTTTCCTGTTAAAACCCCGTAAGGCCAATGTCTCACGGTGGTTTCTATATATACATATATTAATTACTGCTCATATTGTAATATTGTTGTTAAAACCCCGCAAAGACCAATGTCCTGCGGTGGTGTGCCTTTATTCATATTGTTCTTGTAACTGTTCGAGGAGTGATATATCGTTATAATTTCCGAGTCCACGTGTCTTCCCGTCTGTCAATTTCTATTACGTAGAGTTCCAGGACTCGAATTCGGTATATGAAAAGCTATTCTCGGAACGGTGGGTCACGCCTACCGGGAAGGGTTTCAGTTTACGTGAGAGGGTCTTCGGACCCCTATCTCCGCCACGTACCGGAGTTCGGTCAGTCTAAATTCTCCATGTCCCCACTGTTGTCTTATCTGTAGGTCCCCGTCCACCGTTCTTTCATATCCCCTATAGCGCGCGTTTCATTGTTTTGTCCTCATTTCTTTCACCCTTTATCACTCAGAGAGGGAGAAACCCCATCTCTCTCTCTCAGTCCACCACGTGACGCGTTCACATCTCTGGCGATCACGGTGGGACCTACTTTTTGCTTTTTTTGTTACCCACAAGCTTTCGGCACCCACGTGTGCCCCTCCTTTTGACACCCACGTGTGTCCCTCCTTTCGGCACCCACGTGTGCCCTTCCTTATTACGCCCCCGTGCGCTCACTCCCCTCGTGCACCTCGTGCACTCCCCCGGTCCTTTGTGGTTAGTTGAGAAAGTTAACGTTGTTTCGTGCACCGCGTACATTTCCCCTCCGCTATTCGGCACCCCACGTGTGCCCTCCCTCCATTCGGCACCCACGTGTGCCCCTACCAATCAGCACCCACGTGTGCCCCTCCATTTAGCACCCACATGCACTCCCCACTATTCGGCACCCACGTGTGCCCCTCCATTTGGCACCCACGTGTGCCCTCCCCATTTAGCACCCACGTGCGCTCTCCTCTACTCGGCACCCGCGTGTGCCCCCTCCATTTAGCACCCACGTGTGCTCTCTTCTGTTTAGCACCCACGTGTGCCCCTCCATTTAGCACCCATGTGTGCTCCCCTCCACTCGGCACCCACGTGTGCCCTTTCTTATTGCGCCCACGTGCGCCACATCATCCCCCTCGTGCACCACGTGCACTCTTATAGTCTTTTCTGTTTTTCCAAGTGATCTACGTGTCTCGGAAAGAGGAACGGTTGTATCCTACTCCATCTGTTTATTGCTTTTATATTTCTATTATGTCATTGTGATTATCTCTGTTCTATTTGTGTGTTTATCTTTGGTATTTGTGTGTTATACATCTTTTATTCAGCACTGCATTTCATGCATTTACCCCTTTTCTTTTCTTTCTTTTACTTATTTAAGGATTAACCTCTCTCGGTGAAGGAAGGACTCTCCGTCGAGAATTCCTCTCGACGGACTAGGATCTCCTCCATTGAGACCTCCGTAAGTCCCCGACAGCGAAGGATTCCCTCTTCGTTCATTGGGCTGGTTGTACCACTGAAGTACCCCGGAGTTAGTTACCTATTCGTGGTGAGACGAGTGCCCCTAGCTGACACGGCGGTAAAACAAAGTACAATTAGGGTCCCTCCTACTAAGTGTGAATTTTATATTTGTTAAAATCAAAAAAAAAAGAAAAATCAAAATCAAAATCAAAAAAATTAAGTAAATCAAAAACATAAAAAAAAAGGTTAAAACAAAAACCGAAAAAAAAATGGCGTAAGATCATCCACTTGTCTGTTAATCTCTGATACTTGTTTGCTAGTGTATGCATTTACGTTCTGGTAAAATTACAGGAATGGCTCAACTCTTTTGACGAGAATCAATCGGGTCGTGGTCAGTAAGTTGACGCACGCGTCCATGCAATGGACTCAGACCCTTCCCGTGAGACCTCACAGGAGGTCCCCATTGTCCCACGGGAAATTTCTTCACCACAGGACGTCTTCTCCCTGTTGGGTGTCCTCGCCAGTACACAGCTCAGCCCTGAGCAAGTTCTGGTCTTTCGGGCTATTTTAAAGGGGAAATCTGTTTCTCACCCTTCTCAGGAGTCGACTTCGGCTCCTACATCCTACCAACAGCCGCTCCAGGCTACTGCATCCCCATCACATGTACATGTTTCCCCCTCTTCTTTGCTTCAAGGGCAGGCGAGTCAACAGTCCGCCTCTTACCAATTTTCCCCTCCACAATCTCAAGCCCCTGTCATCCTTCATACGGTACCCCAAACGGGTCTGTCCACTGGTGGGCCGTCATACCCCTCTAGTTCAGGGTTTCTTTCTCAAGCCTCAACGAGGCCTCTTTTGCCTCAGTGGCAGGCCCAACCTTCGCCCTCTTTTCCTCACCCCTCATGGCCCCAAAATTTGGTTGCCCCTCCTACCCTGGCTCAATCGACTCACTCTACGGGAGAGCCTTACTCCACTTCTTCTTCAAGCCTTCCATGTCAAGCTGCCCCTCCGATGCCTCAAGGCCAACTCTCTACTTCACAAGTCACACCTCTCCAACAAGCTCTCATTCACAAAATGGATCAAATGAAGGAAGAGTTAAAGGAGTTCAGAAGTCGGCTATCGCCCCCTCCTCCTCAAGTCAACTCCTTTCACGCTAAAATTGCTGAAATAGATAAGGAGTGGAAAAAGGCAAGAGATGAGTATGAGCAAGAGCTTCTTTCAAGTCGTTACGATCAAATGGATGTCGTCTATCCATCACCCATTCACCACACTAATTCATATGACCCTCCGCCTTCACATCCACATCCATATACGCAAAATCTTCCTCCCCTCATTAATACGCATTCCTCACAGCATCCATTTGAACTTGATGACTATGGAGAAGTGGAAATGGCGCATGATGAAATTTGTCAAAACTTTGAAGATTTACCCACTCCGAGGCTTCTTCGTTCTTTCCCTCTTCCACCACCACCAGAAGACTCATATGCTCAGGACGGAACCACTGATTCTACCCCTACCTACGAGACATCATGGCATTATGACGATGGGTCAATGCACCAGCAACCCGCGTCAACGTACCCTGAGTCTCCCATTGTCCCTACCCCTACCTATGAGACATCATGGTATTATGACGATGGGTCCAGGCTCCAGCAACCCACGTCAACGTACCATGAGTCTTCTACTAATTCTACCCCTACCTATGAGACATCATGGCATTATGACGATGGGTCAATGCTCCAGCAACCTACGTCAACGTACCATGAGTTTCCTACTGATTCTACCCCCACTTATGAGACATCATGGTATTATGACGATGGGTCGATGCTCCAGCAACCTACGTCAACGTACCATGAGTCTCCTACTGATTCTACCCTTACCTGTGAAACCACATGGTGCTATGATGACGGGTCTGTATCCCAACAACCCGCATCAATACACCATGAATCGCCCCCTATTTTGAACCCTTCATGTACCACTAAAACCCGACGCTTCCTACGCACCAAGTCTCTTACTGTTACCCCTCCAACTACACAAGTAATCTCCACACCATCAGCCTCCATTGAACCTCCCATTAGTCCTTGTCCCCAACCTAGTAACCCTCCATTACCTCCGCTTAAGGCTTCCACCATCCCTATAACCCCTTGTCCCCAACCTATTCATGTTCTTCTACATGATCCCTTACCTAAACCCGTGATTAGCCCTGAGCATGGCCCATCTATTTTTACACCCGAGCCAACCTCATCTGCTTCTGAGCAAGGGGAGAAGCTCGTCGTGTTTCAACCTTCACCTACCTTTTCTACAATCCCTTTTATTGAACCCTTATTACCTGCTGAGCCCATTGCCTTCATCTCGCCTCCATCACTTAAGGCTTCCACCATCCCTATAACCCCTTGTCCCCAACCTATTCATGTTCTTCCACGTGATCCCTTACCTAAACCCGTGATTAATCCTGAGCAGGGTTCGTCTGTTTTTGCACCTGAGCCAACCTCCTCTGCTTCCGAGCAAGGAGAAAAGCTCACCGTGTTTCAACCTCCACCTACCCTTCCTACAACTCCTTCCATTGAACCTCCATTACTTGCTGAGCCTATTCCCTCCGACTCACCTCCTTCCACCACCTCTCGGAGTGGGTGTCTTTCTACAGACACATATGCCAAAGATAATGTTCAAGAACCGGACAAGAAGAATTTGGCCATGCCAATGCCATTCAAAATCCAAGATTTCATTTGTCGAATGCCGATTCGGGTTCTTGTGCCGGTCACCTTTGAAAAGGCCGAACCTCTATTTGCACCAATGTTCGTCAAGAATAACTCTCAAGAATGGGTGCTGAACAAATCAGAAGACAAGACCATAGTGGTCACATTACTCATGGGCCAACATTCTTTCAAGGCTCTCATTACCCCTTGCTCGGTCATAGTTCAAATGGCCAATCAAAAGAAGGGGTTCTCCTCATGCATAGTAATGACACATTCTACTGCTGAGGAGATGATGAACTCTATGCTCAGGGGTGAGTCAGGCCCCTCTTTGTTGGAAGTTTTTGACGTTTTGTCTACTCCCTATCAACTTCCATGCAAGGAGCGAACTCCTATGCTATCAAATATATTCCCACATGATATTCCCACGGTCTTGAGCAGTGCACCAAATAAGAAGCTCCTTATGCCGAAGGTCAAACTCCCAATGATAGATATCATCCATCTATCAAGGGAGTTATTTTCCAAGGAGCTATTCCATGTCAAGATCCCTACTGCACGAGTGGAACTCTCAAACTTTCATTATCATTATTTGCCAAGAGAGTTGTCGTTCGCTTTTGAACGTCCAAGGGGTCTTATTAAAAGTTCATCAAATAAGAGCCTATGGGCTCTCACTATACCCATTGAACCAGTTAGTCATAGAAGGATGAGGCCATCTTTTGGAGCACATAATTGGAGAGAGCAACATGCAAGGCCAAGAGGTCAACAAGTTATATTGAAGGTTGAGAGGTCACCCTGTGAGAGAGTATCCACCAGGAAGAAGGGAAAGCATAAAGTGAAGCTTAAGGGCGATAAAACTCATGTTGCGGAGCCATCTTGTAGCCCATCCACTTCATATTCCATTCCATCTCTATTCATGCTGTTATGTATCTTCTTTTTATGGGTGATCTATTGGCTAAGGGGACGATTTCCATCATCTAGATCTACGCAATCAAGCTCCTCTATTCTAGGGTCTTTGGACCCTCACATTCAACCCCCTCCGGAGCCTCCGGATCCTTACCTTCCACCTCGTCCGGAATCTCCGGACCCCTATATTCATCCTCGTCCGGAATCTCCGGACCCCTATATTCATCTTCGTCCGGAGCCTCCGGACCCCTCCCTGTTTAATTCCACGTATTTATCCACCTTCTATCCTCGTCCGGAGCCCCCTGACCCCTCCATGTTTAATCCTCTGTCTTTATCTATCTCTCATCCATGTCCGGAGCCTCCGAACCCCTCTCTGTTTAATTCCCCATCTTTATCCATCTCTCATCTCCATCCCCCTCCGGAACCTCCGGACTTATCATATCATTCTCCATCTCTCTCAGGGCATTGCACCCTTCCTTTTTATATCCCTCCGGAACCTCCGGATTCCTCATCTTGTTATCCATCCCTCCAAGGGCATCGCGCCCTTCCTTTTCATATTCGTCCGAAGTCTCCGGACCTTTCCTTCTTCCGATTTATCATTTTGTTCTTCTGTGGCATTGTGTCCTCTGTCATCTTCATCCCTTTAAATCACCTTTTTGCATACCTTTTCCTAGGGCATCGCGTCCCTCATCATGTTCTTCCTCCGGAACCTCCGGATCCATTCCCCCATGATTTGCCTCCTTTACTCCCGAATCTTCCGGATCCGCCCCTCTCAATTCATCAATTTCTAATTCCTCCCAATCCCGATCCCGAGTCTGACTCGATTCTTGCCACATCAACTGCCTCGGGCATCTCCCCATTCTCACACTGCTTTCGAGGCTTTAGTCCTCACTCTTTTCTTTGATTTCTTCTCACTCTGTAAATTCTTCTAGGCATCTTCCACCTCATCCTGGTTTTGTTATCACTCTTTCAAAATAAACACACTAGTTGGAGGGTTGCTGTACAAAAGAAGCCTCACTGGTGTTCTTCTGAGGTGTCTTGATGATGATGAGTCCTGAAGTGTGTAGAGGAAGCACACTCAGGTGTGTGTGGTGGCCATGTGAACAGCCAAATGCTTGCTAAGAAGATCCTTCGGCAAGGCTTTTATTGGCCCACCATGGAGGAAGATTGTGCTATCTATGTCCATCGGTGTGTCAAGTGTCAACTTCACGCCGATAAAATTCATTCTCCATATCCTCTTCACTCATCCAGTCTTCTCCCCATGGCCTTTCTCCATGTGGGCATTCGACATCATTGGTCCTCGGTGATCCTAACTCCCTTACTAAGCAAAAATCCTCCATCCTTACTGCAACGGAGTACTTCACCAAATGGGCTGAAGCCGAAGCTTATGCGAAAATCAAGGCATCAACTGTCTGCAAGTTCATCATGAAGAACATCATCGCCAGGTTCGGCATTCTAAGAACTATCATCACCGACAATGGGCCACAATTCATCTCTCAGGATCTTCAGGACCTCTGCCAAAGGTATAAGATTGCATTGCATCATTCGTCACCATATTATCCACAAGGTAATGGCCAAGCAGAGGCCACTAATAAAACACTGATTAAAGTCATAAAGAAAACATGTGAGTCTAGCAGATTCTCGGATTGGCCAGAGAAGCTTATCGAAGCTCTATGGGCCTATCGCACTTCAATACGAACTCCTATTGGGCAAACTCCTTTCGCCCTCACTTACGGGATGGAGGTGGTAGTTCCGTATGAGATTCCGATTCCCTCTCTGAGAGTACAATTGGACAATGACTTTTCCCCTCGACGAACGTCGTGATTCTCTCCTTGCCCAGTTGGAACTCTTAGACGAGAAACGTCTGGTTGCTGCCGAGCATGCTCGTGTATATCAAAATAGACTCGCACGTTTTTACCAGAAGAAGGTCATTGAGAGAAAGTTCAAAGTTGGTGAAATGGTGGTGAAAAGAATTTTTGTAAAACCTGGCGGGCCGCGTTCTAAGCTCCAACCCAATTGGGAGGGACCATACGTAGTTCAGGCTGTGCATCCTGGCAACGCCTATAGGCTAGTCAATGCTGAGGGGAGTTGAGTTATCCCACCCTTGGAATGGGCTTTACCTTAAGAAGTATTACCCTTAGATAGGTGTACATACTGTCAAAGATAAAAAAATTGAAAAGAAAAACAACAAAAAATGAAAAAAAATGAAAATAACAAAAACATGTGTATAAAACAAAAGAAAAGACAAAAAAAATGAAAAAAAAAATTCAAAATGCTGATGCTTGGAGATCACCATGTAGTTAAGTCATTGCATTCAACCTCCATGTTAGGAAAGGGCCCATGAAGGCTTGGTAGGTCTCAGGTCTTGGTTTGCCAGAACCGTGGAGACCCCTGTCCGGCCAGTTCGGCCTATGCCCCCTCAAAAGAAGACAACATGTATACACATCTGTGTTATAAAAAATTGATAGCAACGCTTATGGGGAGACCTCACCCATAAGGTTTCCAGAAAGCTCAAATCTTTATTCTCTTCTTCTCGACCGAATGAGACAGTCGGCGCCCTTAAAACGTTGAGCATGGGAAACATGAACACAACCCCTAGGGTGAGAGTAGGATCTAATTCTTCGAGCATGAATTAGAGCACGAGAAGAGGGCAGTGTCCCCGCAGGCATCCAAGAGGGATTCCATAATGTCAAAGTACTATGTCCCTCGTAAAAAATCCATCAAAAGAATCAGGAAAAGAAAAGCAAGAAATCAAAGTCAAAAGAAAGGCCTGGCCGTGACCGTGTCTGATTCAACTAAATGAAACCCCTTTGACTGAAAGTCAAATTCTACACAAAAGGGGTCATGAGATGTAAATGCTCGAGATTTGGTCTGAAGTTGCCCAAAAGGGGAAGTTAAGTGCGCCCCTACTGGCTCGCCGGGTTAACGGTTTTGCCGGTCCTCTTAGGAGGTTTACCCCCTATACTCTTCTTTCTTCCTCTAAAGATGAAGGCTCAATGGAGTTCCTGAAAGGTGAGACCCACCAAGGCTTGCAACTTTGTTTTAACACAAGCATATGGTTGTCCATTTTGAAAGCAGAAGTCATTGTCGTGAAGGAGTCTCCGTGTTTCTGGCTGGTCAAGACCTTTATCTACCACCTTAATGTCTTCTTAGTTTAACCTCGGGCTTAGACCAATGCAAGCGCGTCACCCATAGGTGCGACGGCGTCTGATTCCGGGTCAGCGTCGCGCGGTTGGTCATTTGGGTTCCAAGGTGTTCCATTACATACCATCTAGAGTTGTGAGGAAATAGACCCGGGTCGGGCAAATCATTTACCTCGAACATTTTTTGGGTGAATCTCTGTGGTCGGAAGCAACTGGGAGCCTAAGCATGGCATGACGGTATTGTCATCAGGGTAAGTCTTAGCCGGCGGGATTATCATTCGAGGAGTCTAGAGGCCCAAACCAACTTAGATGTGCACTTAGGATGCCTGGGAGGTTAGCAAGAAACCCTCGTTCTCATTCAGGTTAGATGTTATATCAAGTGGTCATCATGCATTAGCAAAAACAAAAATAAACAAACCAAAAACAAGTAAAAAAGTAATAAATCCAAAAATCCAAAAAAAAAGGTAGAAAAATGTATATGAAAATGTATATGCATAAAAAAAATGGAAATGTAAAAGACCAAAAAAAATAAACAAACAACAAAACATAAAAAAATGAATGAATGAAAATTCCAAAACAAACATCACATCTTTGCATGATCGCATTTGTATGCAGCATTCATTTTAAATTCTCGTTTGCATCCGTGTGCTTGTCTGTCGCATTCATCATCATCCTTTATTATTGCCTTTGTTAATAAAGGCTTGCCCCTTGACTCGTTATCAAGGATAGTTCAAAACTTCGTTTGCTTGTTGAGCAAGGGGCAAGTCAGAGCAGAAATACTGACTTGTTTGCTTAGGTGTGTGCAGGAATTCGAGAGCTCAGGAAGAAGCAGAGAATCAAACACAAAACACTTTATTTCACTTCTATTCAAAATAAAAATAAACAACAAAGAGATTACATCATATTTCACCTTCTCTCTCCACATTACTTGTCCCGCCACCCTCCGGACGAGACACTCTTGAGGGGGCTATCCAATCATGGAATGCGGTCCTTCCACCGCTTTGTGCTCCTCTTCCGATCTCTACTCCCCGGCGCCGATCTGCGGGGGCACCAAAGGAGCTGCTGACACAAAAGCCACGCTCTCGTGCTCTTCGGTAGCGTTCCTCACCGTCCTTTAGCCACTGCTCGGCGAGGCCGAGACTGGTCTTCAATTCAAATAATTGGGCCTCCAGGGCCCTCTTCTCCTCTTTCTCGGCCGACTTCTTGGCCTTCTCTCTTTCCTTGGCCTTTTCCCTCTCAGCACGTTCTCTCGCTCTGTCTTCCCTCTCCAGCTGAAGGGTGATCCTCAGCTCTATAGCGTCCCTAGAAAAGTCATCACCTGGACGACGCTGCAGTTCCTCTTCTAGCTCGGCTATTCTAGCTTCCTTCTGGGCGGCATGTGCGAGTGCCTCCTCCGTTTCTTTCTCCTGCCAAACGTTTCATCTCAGGCTTCTGGTAACGCTTGAACAATGGATTTTAAATGGTGAGGCTCTCACCTGTACAGAAAGCATCCCTTCTGCTTCCGCAGCCCGCTGTGTGGCATGAGCAAGTTGCTCGTGTAGTGAATCTAACTCTGAAGTGGGAATCCATAGACTGGAAGAAACGCCGTCTGCCCCCATCGCCGATGAAACTACATCGAGCTGGGCACGCTGCGTACACATATGAGAGGTGACAGTTAAATGGTTAACGCCATGAATTTCAAATCATGCCAGGAGTATGTATATATACACTTACTGACGAACCCAGAGCCGCTCGGGCATCAGTTAACTCTTGCTCCGTGTCCGCCAAACGAGCTCGTAAGTTCGTTATTATGGTGTCACGGGCATCCTACAGTCATGGCTCTTGAGTTCACAAATAAAAATAAAAAAAAATAGAAATTATAAAAGACAAAAAATGGTGTTTTACTTTACCTCTATAAGCCCTCCAAGCTGGAGCCTCTCCGCATACATTGCCCTATAGAGCCGTAGGTAATCTTCACTGTCTTGCGCTTGTGATTCCAGGAGCGTGCCACCCCGCTGCCAGTCTTCATACTGTTCGGGGAAGCGCACCCTCCAATCAACGCAGGTTGCCGGCCCACGCGTCTTCTTCCCGACGCTGGGTGAGGAGGTTATATCCACCCATTCCTGGGCAAGCCCGAGGGTTCTCATGACTAATCGTAGCCTTAGTGGCTCGATTTCATTCAAGCAATGGAGCCAGAGATCCCGTCCGAATCGGGCACGGCTTCCAATTACCCATGGCTAGTCGACATCGACCATATTCAAGTAAGGCCTCCAGTTCACCTATGTTGGGTTGTACATATCTTCTTAGTTACTCAAAAATACAAAAAAATAAAAACAAATGAACAAAACATATAAAAAAGAGAAAAAAGTATCCTACCATCGCTGCAGGGAACTCTTGCAGCTCCCGTCTCGATACCATCAGCTGGTAGGATAATGGTGCTGTACTCATGATGGGTTGCCACCGCCTAGCCAACGGGATCGTCACTGGCCGACAGTGTCGAGCTCTCCCCATTGGAATATAATAGTAGCTCCACAGCTACACCATCATGTGTCATTGGCATCAACAAATACAAGAAAAAAGCATAAAACAAAAATCACAAAAAAATAATCTTTTACCTGGATGAAGGGCGTGAACCCATTTATTGTCACCTCTCGGCCTGTCCTTTGCGACAGACCTGTGAATAGATGCGCTAGTACGGCAGCTCCCCAGGCGTACTGTCCTACTCTCTCCAAATCTACGAGCAGCTCCAAGAAGCGGCAGTGTATGTTGTCTCCCTTGGAGCCCAGTAGCAGCCTACCCAGCAGAAAGAGGAGGAACCTCCTCAGGTCCATGTTGGTCCTTTCCCAGTTGCTGGCATCTGCACAGTATACAGCACGGGCACCTCTCTCTGCCCTTTCCATAAATTCCTCCAAGGACTCGTCATCCCGTGGACGGATGTCAGTAAGCCCTAACACCTCCATGATCGATGTCTTGGCTACTGACCTGTTCTTCCGTCCATCGAGTTCCAGTCCTAACAGTTTCTGGGCACCTTCTCGGTAATCCGCATAAGTGACGCCGGTCACTGCCTCTCCATCCACTTTGAGGCCCGTAATGCGGACCATATCTTCCAAACTGGGCACCATATGCCCCCAAGGCATCAGGAATGCCCGACTCGCCGGATCCCATCTTTCATATAATGCTTGGATCAGGGCAAGGTCGAGCTTTATCGGCTCGATTCGGAGGAAGGAGCCGAATCCCATCACATCTAGCCTGGCCTTTTGGAAGTCCGGGAGACCTCGATATGCTGCCACTACCAGCTCCCATGAGATGTGCGATCGCATCATGCCCTGCACATCCACAAGAGGGTGAAAAAGGGGAACATTGCTAAGCAAGAAAGGAGAAGAAAAGGATGAAGGAAGGAAACCAAAGAAGCCACTTACAAGCTGTGATCGGGTCCTCTCACTCAATTGTCCTTCGACTTCTGAGAGTCTCCTGGAACTGCTACCTGATCTGCTCCTCTTCGAGGAGCGGGAAGACTCACCTTCTGCTCTAAAGCTGGATTCACCCTCCATCCTGAAAAAAGAGCAACACTCGCAACCTCCCTTCCTTACGAATTTGCACTCCTCAAGCCTGCTCAGGACTTCGATGTTTCCAAGTCGAGCGAAAGGGGAGGTATTTATAGGATTGGAAAGAAGGTGATCTGGATCTATCACCATCATCCCAGCAACATCCTTTACAACAAGTCACCCTATATTTACTCTCGCATGTCACTCTGCCATCTGGAGTGATCAATGCGGAGGCGTGATTTGTTGACTTATCCTCCCTATGCGGTCTAAAGATTCCCTGTGTTTATTGTCCCGTTGCGACTACTGCTAGCGCAAAGAAGAAAGTGGGGGACATTTATACGGGAAAATAGGACCAGGGACCGACGTTGTTGAAATTGGTGGTAGATTCCTTTGAAAGTCATGGCCACGGTACACTCGCGTGCCACTCTGCCATGTGAAGTAAATGGAGCGGAGCTGTGATTTTGTTGACCCGCCACTCCTATTCGGTCCAAAGATTCCGCGTGTCCCTTGTCCTATTGCGACTACTTTTAGCGCAAACAAGGAAATAAGGGACATTCACGTGGGAAAAGAGCACCACAGGCCGATATTGTTGAAATCCGTGGCTGATCCCCTTTGAAAATCATGGCTATGGTGAGTCATCGCCCCGTGTTTTAAGGAGACATCTCGTCGAGCATACTGCGCGAGAACCCGTGTGTTGGAGAAGAGGCGTAGAGTAGAAGGAACATATCCAGGGCGAACCAGTCGTGTTCAAACCAAGATATTTCACTCATACATCTATATAAGGTTTTGTGCCCATCATGAGAAGGGAGTGAGTGAACAAGCCACTCACTAACCCTCACCACCCTCCTGGTCGCTTCTATTCTCTCTCTCAAGGCAAGAAGTCCCTCGGAGGCCTTCTATAGTTCCGTGACGCAGCAATCGCTTTGTCGCGCTATGCGTTCCCACCTACTCTTCGGCAGTGCTCCTCGCCGTCCTTCTGTCCCTCTCGCGACCCTGATGGTCGCGAAGCTCTTGAAGCCGAGGTCGCTGCCTGAGCTGCCCTCTACTTTGTCACTGGAGACTCTATCAGCTCCAGGAGTTCCTCCACCCTGAGCTCCAACTCTCCTCTAATCTACAGAGATCCTGAGGGAATGACGTGTCTGAATCTTCTTTCTCCCGGAGCTCTGTCACTCGGGACTCTAGTGCATTTCTCCCGTCCCAATCATGGTGCCGCTTTGCCTCTCTCTCTCTCTGCCTGCATCTCACCTTACCAGTTGAAGAGAAACTCTCAGCTCCAGGACGTCTTAGGGCAGCTCCTCGATGACGTGTTGTCGTCACTCCTTCTCCAGCTCTATTGTCCGGGCATCGCGCTCTGATCAAGCAACACACTCCTTCTTTGTTCAGACCACAGGAGCTAGCAAGCCCTGGCTTTCTATTGCCTTCTAGATCCAATCATCCCACATGGTCAGAAGAAGTGAGTGAAGTGTGTAGTTGAATCTCAAACCAACTCACGCTCACCTAAGCTGCGAGCTCATGCTCGCCATCTTTGGCACAAGTCACCGTGCCGGGAAGTTGCTCCTAGAAGCACCTGACCTCTGAAAGAGGAGCTTAGGAACCAGAAGAGGACATGTCGGCCATCCCTTGCCACATGTTGGGCACACTGAAAGTAGAGGAACAAATGCCGAGTAATGATTGTACACTAGGAATCCAAAACAAAAAAAAAAGAGGAAAAGAATAAAACAAACAAAAATGAGTTGCTGCAGATGAACTCTGCTTTCTATGTTTCCCCTGCTTTTCTAAATTGTTGTGACTGGTTGATATCCTGTACAGATGAGTGTAATATTATTTCTTATGAGATATTTATGTTTTACTGTGCTTACTGATGAATGCAGGTTTCAAAAGAAGAAAAAAAGAGAAAAAAAAAGAAAAAGAAAAGAGGATCATCACCCCCCACTGTAAATCACCTCCGCACTGTGTCTTGCATTGTATTATATGATATTTACACTACTAGAGTTTGTCAAGGACCTTACGCCTTGAACGAATCTGGGATTTGAGTTCCCCTTCAACAAAAACAGTGATGATCCCGGAGGAGTTCAGGACGTACGGATAGGCCGTTGAGTTGTGATAGAATGGGGACGACGGTTCCGTTCGATGAGTCGGTACGTGGATAAACGGGTCCCGGCTCAGTATCAGCTCATTGAATCGGTATCCTGACCCACTCTCCACAGTTTAGCAATATTATCCTTGGCTAGTTTCTATTTTAGTTTGTTTTATCTTTCTTTTTAAACCCAGCATGCATTCATGTAGGACTTTGAGTTCATTGTAGAAAATCATTCACTTACTTTGATTGTGTGAGCTACTGTGCTTAATTGCTTAAATATGGGATATTCCATTCCGAGTCGAGTACTGAGTTTCCTTGAGGTTGCCTTGGGATGTTTCTCTGGATGAAACAATTGTTTGGATTTGTCTCCAATCATCTGTTTATTTCCCTTGGACCCACCTTGGCTGCAGCACTTCCACAATGGCTGGTAACCGCTCCCCAATGGTGAAACCTGAGGTTTACGACACAGGTACTTCCGCACCGTGAAGTTGGTCCTTTTAGTTTGTTCGTGCCCCAGCGCACACACTGTCTTTCTTAGTTTATTTACCATCCAAACAATCGTTGATTTCGGAGAACCTTCCTCAAGGTTGCTTCGTGGAACTCGGGAAAGATTCCCATCACGTGATGTTAGAAGCGTGTCTCATCACACCTTGCATCGACTTTTCAGTCCACTCCATTTCATTCCAATACACTTCATTTCATTCCATTACATGTCCCTCCCCAACAAAGTGGATGCCAAGGCGGGGCAGCTGTAGACACGCCGTTTCTGACGTTACAATGAGTAAATCCCATATTGTACCGTAATGCCCTGAAGTGGTTTACATTTTCTTTTATTTGGGTGATTTCCGTAATTGTGGTTAAATTGCATTATTTTGTAAAAGGGAGAAGATTAAAATATGTGTACATATAAATAAATAAAAAGAGAAAAAAATAAAATTCCAAAAAATGTGTGTAATGTGTTTACGTAAACATAATATAATTGATTTTCTTTAATAAACTTATAAAATATAAATATACATATAAGTGATTAGTATATACATAATATATTTATTAAAAAGCAAAAAAATATAATAGCCATAAATAATATATATATAAAAAGAAGCAAAAAAAGAAACAAAACACACAAAAATAAACAAAAAAAACAAACATAAAATATAATAAAATATAATAAATAATAAGATAATATTCCCTACCCCATTTTATTCTCTCTAAGTCTTTTTCTATTTTCTATTTCCTTCCCTCTCTCTCACGTAATCCTCTCATCTCCGTCTCTTTATTTCCCTCTCACCTCACTGCACACACCCCCTCCCCTACGGCACACACACACACTCCCTCGTCCACACTCACCCCCACTTCATTCTCTCCCGTTCGGAAGCTCACCCCATCCATCTCTCCATTTTCTCTCCCTCTCCACTGTCCCTCATGCGACCACCCCCCACTCTCTCTAACTCTACCCACGTAAACCACCTCCACCTCCCTTTCCTTTCTCTTCCTCCCTCTAACACACAAAAAAAACCCACCTTCGCCATCGTGAAGCCCCCGGTCGAACTCCCCTCTCCCGAACATCACACACCCCCCACCTTCACTTCCTCTCCTCTACCACCGGCCAGCCACCACCGTGACCACCTCCGCCTTGGATGCACCCCCTGCACCATTGACGCCGCCGTCGCCGTCTCCCGCTCCTGCTGCCGCTCACACCCACGTCCACGAGGCCGCCGCCCGTGTTCTCTCTCCACCAGACGCCGCTGCCGTCGCCCTCCGCCGTCCTCTCCCTCCACACTGCACCGCCAACGACGTCGCCGACCTCCTCTCCACGCCACCGCGTCCACCCCCACGTCCGCCCGCTGTCGCATGCACCGCCCGCAGCGCTCCCGTCCGCCGTGAAGCACCACCAGCGGCACCGCTCCCCTCCGGCATCGGACGTCCGCGACCAAGCCGTCTCCCTCCGCGCCGCCCACGTCCGAGCACCCACGAGCCGGTGCGCATGCAACCCGGCCGCGACGCACCTGCCGCCCCCGCCATCATCGTCCGCCTCCCGCCGTCGCCGCTGCCGCCCCCCGTCTCCGCCCGTCACCGCCTCCGTCACCGCCTCCGGCCCTGCCTCCAGCCCCGCCTGCACCGTCGCCCCTCTGCCTCCTCGCCGCTCCAGCACCCCCGACGCCGCGGAGCCCTCCCCCGTGTTTTCTCTTACTCCCTCTCTGCACTCCCCCTCTCTCCCTCTCTGCACTCCCGCCAGCCCTCTCTCCCTCTCGTCTGTCCCCCTCTCTCTTACTCCCTCTCTGCACTCCCCCTCTCTCCCTCTCTCTCCTCCCGTTCTCTCTTCCTCCCTCTTTCTCTGCACTCCCCCCTCTCTCCCGTCGTCTCTCTCTCCCCCGCGATCTATTTCTCTCCCTCTCACAGTCTCTCTTCCTCCCTCTCTCTCACGCTCTCTCTCCTCTCACCGCCTCTCTCTCTCTCTCGTTCTCTTCCCCCCTCTCTCTCACGCTCTCTCTCCTCCCTCCGTCTCTCTCTCTCTCTCTTTTTTTAAATTTTTATTATTATTATTATTCTCTCCTCTCTCTCTGCTCTCACCCGATCTCTCTCTGCCCTCTTTCATTTTTTATTTTATTATTTTTTTATCCCTTCTTTGCCCCCATATCTATGTATATATATATATATATATATTGATATAGTTTTCTTTATATATTTTTAAGATACATGTAACACTCTCTTTCCCTCTATAACTATATATATATATATTTATAGATCTATTATATTTTTATGTAGATATAAATATATACATGTATATATAATATCACCTCCTTCTCTCCCATAGTTATCATATATATATATATATATATTTCTTATTATGTTCTTATTCTAATTATTTTTGTTTTCCTTTTAATCTTATATCTCCTTACATCTACGTTCTTAATATAAAAAAATCCAAAAAAAAGAGCGAAGTAGAGCTCTCTCTCTCTTCTAACTCCTCTCTACTTTTTCATATACCATTAGTTTTTTTTTCTTTATTTCTTTGTTTACTCATATTTCTAATTATCTTCTCCCACCTTATATATATATATATGTTTGTATATCCTTCTCACTTTGTACATATATATGTGTGTTATTATGTTCGGCCTAATCAGTCTCTGAAGTCCGCTCGGAAGCTCCTTAGTCGTGCTGTGCTCGTGCTATTGGAGCCCTCCTCAAAGCTCGTTGCCGGCCTCCCTCGATAAGCTTTTCTCCCCTCTCTTATTTTATCTTAGTCAATCAATCATGTTCCATGCATCATTTAACATATGTGCCATGCCTGTCTCTCCGAGAGGGCCTAGCTTGTGAGTGTCCTTGTGTTTGTGCATTTCATCATGTCATTCTCCCACCCTTTTAGTTCCAAAGGGGTTTTAAACACACCAACCAGGTACGTGTTTGTTTATGTTATCTACAGTTTCATTACCTAAGGATTGGTACTACACCGCCGTCATTCACATTTAGTTATTTTTCTCTGTTTGTTCTTTGTGTAAGGGTAACCAGTCAAAGGCCCTCTTCTTCGGCCTATCGAAAGAAGAGGAAGTTAGAGCCCGCATAACCCCGTGTCAAAGGCGAAAGCGATCAATTCACTCGGGACCCTCGGTCCCTGGCGATCACAACACTCCTAACGCGCGCTCCATTGTGACTATCTTTTGTTTTAATAACACCCGCGGAGAGTTACTTCCCGCAGCGGTTATCTTCTTCCGTCTCTGACCTCACCCGCGCGGAGGATTATTTCCCGCGGCGGTTTCTGTGATTTACTTTCTGTATATCTAATTCCTAATTGGTGCGGTGGGTCACCTCCCGCGACCGTTTCTATTTCAGCATTTTATTTTCTGCACTTTACTTTCTAACTCCTAACTATTTAATTTCAGCATTCCCCCATCATCACTTTAAAACTCCGTGGAGATCAACATCTCGCGGCGGTTTATTTCATCCCTTTTCCTTTCCTGTCACATATAGTAAAGACCCCTTAGAGGTCACAGTCTCGTGGTGGTTTATATATATATATATATATATATATATATATATATATATATATATATATATATATATATATATATATATATATATATATATATATATATATTATTTATATTATTTATGTCACATTAAGACCCCTCAGAGGCCACAGTCTCGTGGTGGTTTATATATATATATATTTATTATTTATATTATTTATGTCGTATCAAAGACCCCGCAGAGGCCACAGTCTCGTGGTGGTTTATATATTTATGTACTTATATTTATTATCTATGTTATAGTAAGAACCCCGCAGAGGCCAATGTCTCGTGGTGGTGTGTATATATATTTATATTTATTATTTATAATGCATTAAAAACCCCGCAGAGGCCAATGTCTCGTGGTGGTTTATATATATACTTATATTTATTATTTATATTACACTAAAAACCCCGTAAGGCCAATGTCTTGCGGTGGTTCCCATATGTACATATATTAATTATTGCTTATATTACTTTTCCTGTTAAAACCCCGTAAGGCCAATGTCTCACGGTGGTTTCTATATATACATATATTAATTACTGCTCATATTGCAATATTGTTGTTAAAACCCCGCAAAGACCAATGTCCTGCGGTGGTGTGCCTTTATTCATATTGTTCTTGTAACTGTTCGAGGAGTGATATATCGTTACAATTTCCGAGTCCACGTGTCTTCCCGTCTGTCAATTTCTATTACGTAGAGTTCCAGGACTCGAATTCGGTATATGAAAAGCTATTCTCGGAACGGTGGGTCACGCCTACCGGGAAGGGTTTCAGTTTGCGTGAGAGGGTCTTCGGACCCCTATCTCTGCCACGTACCGGAGTTCGGTCAGTCTAAATTCTCCATGTCCCCACTGTTGTCTTATCTGTAGGTCCCCGTCCACCGTTCTTTCATATCCCCTATAGCGCGCGTTTCATTATTTTGTCCTCATTTCTTTCACCCTTTATCACTCAGAGAGAGAGAAACCCCATCTCTCTCTCTCAGTCCACCACATGACGCGTTCACACGCTGTAGTGAGGGACGTCCGGAGGATCGCTCCTTGGGATGGCGGCGCGCTGGAACGCCGGTCGGAGGCCTGACGGCTCCGATCGTCACCCGTCGAAAAAACTTCCCACGGATCTGCAAGTTCTGTTTTCAGGCGCGCGCTCCGGCGAGAACGGACGTTGCGATCAGCCCCGATGTCGGATCGACACGAAACTGGTGCCGTTGGAAAGCTAACTCGAAATACTTCGATTTAGGATCAGATAGAAAAAATGGAGTGCTCCAGATCTAGCCTTGACCGAATTTCCAAGCTGCTGTTGTACAGTGGCCGAAATCTCAGGGCAGAAGTGATTTTCCCTGATAATCGGCGTTGACCGGTAGGTAGACCTCCGAATCTGAAGTTGGGTTCTTCAGCAACGTTGTTGAGGTTCAAGAGAGAAAATCAGGGATATTTTTTGGGGAGGGATGGGTGGAGGCTACGATTTACTATGAATTTTACACGGACTGGTGGTCGGATCTGGAAATAGGCTGACAGAACAGATTTTGGAACTTGGACGAATTTTAGAAAATATGTAGAGGGCTGACAAAAAATCAAGAAAATTCTTGGTGATGGGGGAAGGTGGATAGAACTTCCAATAAAATTTAGAGCTCCTGGGAAAATCAAAAAGTGGTACGGATCTAGAAAACTCAGGGTTACTGTCACTGTAGACAGAATCCTGGCAGATCTGAGAATAGAAGAGGAACGAAATTTGAAAAATACCAAATGAAGGAATTTTGGCTTGAATTTTTTTGTAAAGATAAGGGTTCGAGAGGGGAACTACTCCTAAAAATTTTAGCTCTATAGGAGGTGGGAGCAGAAATTCGGGGAAGATGCTACTATCCTGAGTGGACAGAATACCGAAGACGGATTCGCGGCGGCTCGATGGCGGCACGAACGGCGGCGGCGGCGGCACCGATTATTACCGGAGGTGAAGAGGAGATGATAGAATGGATACCACTCTAGAAATGGGGTTGGGAATGAAGAAAACCAGAGGGAGAGAGAGGGGGGGTCGAAATTCTCACAAGGGGCTCTTGCACAATGCTTTTTTCTTCTCATTAATTGTTCTAAATGAAAAAAATACAAGTATAAGTTACACATCAAATCCAATCTCCACCATTAGATCTAGGGATGGGGAAGGAATGGCCTAGATTAAATGTGACCAACACACACACAAAAAATAAAATAACCCAAGTGGGAGACAAGCTTGACATGGTAGGTAGTCTACCTTAGACTTTTTACTCCCTTTGTCTACCCATGTGTCATTTGACATTCAACCCTTCTAGAAGGCCACCTAGGATAGTTGACCAGCCACACATGGGTGACATGGACCAATGGGAAAGGTCTGGGGCCCCCCTAGCTAGACCTACTGCATATTTGTACAAAAACTCACACAATCCAAGGGAATGACGCAGTGGCTTACAAAGCCTTACAATTGCGCACATACTTTCCCATGGATATAAAAGTAAACTAAAGGACATAAATACAAAATAAAATGTACATGCTCGGTGTCGATTCCCATCAACACTCCCCGGGTGGGAGGAACTCGACCCCGTCGAGTAAGGGGTGCGGCTGCTCGAGTACTCCGGCGGATCCGTCACCGTGCCAAGTAACGCGGGTATGCTCCAGTCCAAGTGACTATCACCTACTCATTCAGTATATACTCGATATGCACAAGCTGCTATGGGCTAGATGTGGACACTCTGAGTGGGGCACTCTCAAAAGGGGAGGTGGCGGCTTGAAGACTCACTAGGAATCACCGCTGAGTCCCTGTAGGTGACTAGATCCGGGTGTAGATATAGAACCGATCCCAACTCCTCGAGTGAGTCTACTCGCTTTACACTCATAAGAGACTGACATCGATGAGTTTGCACAAGACACATGCAGACAGACATACCACATAAAGAAAAAGCACACCGACTCCTCTATGACCCCAGACACGCCTAATGTTAGTCCGACCCGTACATGGGTGACGGCAGACCAGGACACCCGAACGTATGCCATGCATGCATCTGACGTAATCGGTGGTTGACATCATGCGGAAATCCTAGACCTCCTAAGGTGGGCCATGCATGCATATGGGATGTGGATGTGGGAGGGCCAAGAGTATCTCCCCTAGATGATGGTGTATCTTGTAAGTGTACGGGCTTGGTGGGCATAGACGACCCAACCCGTGGGGAAGGGGTGTGGTAGCGGACTCCCTCGAAGAAGTGAAGTGAATATGAAGGGTCTAGGGGTCCACTAGAGAAGGGGTCAAAGGGATCAAAGAAGGTATGACCCCTTATGGTGGGTTCCCACAAGTCACGGTTCCCGGTGTAGAAGTCTTGAAGGTGTGGATATTCACCTTCATGCATTGTAGGGGAAACGGTGATCATGTGTAGGATGCATGGTTCCTCCCTCGGGCGAAAGGGTATGAAGTCGGACTCGGCCGGTATCGGGAGGAATAGAAGAATCTCCGTGGGGACACAACCCACGGTGCACACGGAGGTAATAGACCCTAAGGCCGGATGGGTGAAGCTACGACTAGTGGGTTGGTCGAAGCCTCGGGCTAATAAATGTGTCAACTGCGATTGCCAACCTAAACCAAGAATAAGGTCACCCAATGTGTCAACATGGTGACGGGATCGGAATGTAGTATGGTAGGAGTTGGCGGGCACTAAAGGTAGGGTAGGGTTCATAGACGGGTAAGGGAGTGGGACCAAGCCATCCTTGAGCCAAGTAAGAAGCAGCTCGGCTATGTATAGCGTCCCCGTAAGAAACACGGGTGGCTCGGGGTGAGATGGCTCCAAGCATAATGGTTCTGAATGTGGAGTGGGCCACTGGGGTTGGGTGGCTGGACATACGAGGGTGATCTTGCCGGATAGGTAAGGTGGGCATAAGGTGCAAGTCCTCTTGCCCCAGTCAAGATTGGCTCTTCTTTCTCCTAACCACGTTTGCCCTAAAATGATGCATTGACCAGCAAATGTGCCGATCCTGCACCATGCACCATCGGTGTAGAGAACGGAGCCGATCTTCCTATAGAACTCAACACAAGCAAAATCACCATCGCGGACAATCTCGCCTATCTTGGAGAAAGACTCCACGATGTCAAGAGAAACCCAATTATTCGACTCCATATCGGTGAAATGGAGTTCCGTTGTAGACCCGTTGGGTAGAGTGGCTTTCATAATGAGAGGGGTAAAACCAAAGGCTCGGGCCATGATGGCATTGAATTGGGCCACAAAGGATGACCACTCGGACGTATAGTCTTGGGAAACGGCCATGGGTAGAGGACATGGACATGCATACACACGGTGACAAGACACTAGACCGGCTATGCAAGGTTGGAATGCATGCACACTAAGGACCCTAGACGTAAACCAAGACTCGGTACGTGACGGAGATAACCGATCCGAAGATCACTCGCGCAAGTGTGCGGCCTTCCCGATAGGCGTAGCCTAACGTTCGGACAACACCTTTTGATATACCGGGTTATTGGGATGCAATGCAAAAAGACACACTTTTTTTTTGTTTTAAAACAATGATGACCCTAAACACGACTTAGACAATGACTAATGACTAGACGTAAATGACACTCTCTTTTTTTTTGTTTTTAGACACCCTAGACTCAACCTCGCTCTGATACCAAATTGATGCGGGACGGGACCACAGACTCGACTCCGAATGGATATGCGATCCTCGGACTCTAAACAAGCTCGTGATTGTCCCTTAACGAGGGAAGCGTCGGACGTGCACGGTTGAGAAACCGGCAAGAGGTAGGGTGGTCAATTCGCACTTTCGTGTCCGGATCGGGTCACGGGACGGTAACGCTCTCTCTCGCAGCAGCGGTGGTATAAATATAAAGTGAGCTAATTACCCTATCATGCTCTCTAGCAGCGGCATAAACAAGCATATATGAAATAAAGTAAAATGCCAAGTGTAGGAGCGAACACGATACCTCCACGCTCTCGGTGTGGGGAAGATGGACCATGCCGAACTCGTACTCCCAGACAGTTAATACACAATAATTACAGAAGTGAATATTTCTGCCCACTCCACGCAGGGAGGTAAAGGGCTACACAAGTGGGCCCGGGAGGACCGATTTTGGGTTGACGGGCGGCTTCTCGCGTAGCTTCAGCGGCACACGAACTCGTGACTGTAGGGCCCGTGTACTGGCCGGAGGGGCCGTGTGGGACCCGGTGGCACCGCTGTAGTGAGGGACGCCCGAAGGATCGCTCCTTGGGATGGCGGCTCGCTGGAACGCCGGTCGGAGGCCTGACGGCTCCGATCGTCACCCGTCGGAAAAACTTCCCACGGATCTGCAAGTTCTGTTTTCAGGCGCGCGCTCCGGCGAGAACGGACACTGCAATCAGCCCCGATGTCGGATCGACACGAAACTGGCACCGTTGGAAAGCTAACTCGAAATACTTCGATTTAGGACCAGATAGAAAAAATGGAGTGATCCAGATCTGGCCTTGACCGAATTTCCAAGCTGCTGTTGTACAGTGGCCGAAATCTCAGGGCAGAAGTGATTTCCCCTGATAATCGGCGTTGACCGGTAGGTAGACCTCCGAATCTGAAGTTGGGTTCTTCAACAACGTTGTTGAGGTTCAAGAGAGAAAACCAGGGATATTTTTTGGGGAGGGATGGGTGGAGGCTACGATTTACTATGAATTTTGCACGGACTGGTGGTCGGATCTGGAAATAGGCTGACAGAACAGATTTGGGAACTTGGACGAATTTTAGAAAATATGTAGAGGGCTGAAAAAAATCAAGAAAATTCTTGGTGATGGGGGAAGGTGGACAGAACTTCCAATAAAATTGAGAGCTCCTGGGAAAATCAAAAAGTGGTCCGGATATGGAAAACTCAGGGTTGCCGTCACTGTAGACAGAATCCTGGCAGATCTGGGAATAGAAGAGTAACGAAATTTGAAAAATACCAAATGAAAGAATTTTGGCTTGAATTTTTTTGTGAAGATAAGGGTTCGAGAGGGGAACTACTCCTGAAAATATTAACTCCAGAGGAGGTGGGATCTGGGAGCAGAAATTCGGGGAAGATGCTACTGTCCTGAGTGGACAGAATACCGAAGACGGCTTCGCGGCGGCTCGATGGCGGCACGAACGGCGGCGGCGGCGGCACCGATGATTACCGGAGGTGAAGAGGAGATGATAGAATGGATACCACTCTAGAAATGGGGTTGGGAATGAAGAAAACCAGAGGGAGAGAGAGAGGGGGTCGAATTTCTCACAAGGGGCTCTAGCACAATGCTTTTTTCTTCTCATTAATTGTTCTAAATGGAAAAAATACAAGTATATATATGCTACACATCAAATCCAATCTCCACCATTGGATCTAGGGATGGGGAAGGAATGGCCTAGATTAAATGTGACCAACACACACACACAAAATAAAATAACCCAAGTGGGAGACAAGCTTGACATGGTAGGTAGCCTACCTTAGACTTTTTACTCCCTTTGTCTACCCATGTGTCATTTGACATTCAACCCTTCTAGAAGGCCACCTAGGATGGTTGACCAGCCCCACATGGATGACATGGACCAATGGGAAAGGTCTGGGGCCCCCCTAGCTGGACCTACTGCATATTTGTACAAAAACCCACACAATCCAAGGGAATGACGCAGTGGCTTACAAAGCCTTACAATTGCGCACATACTTTCTCATGGATATAAAAGTAAACTAAAGGACATAAATACAAAATAAAATATACATACTCGGTGTCGATTCCCATCATCAGCCTACATTTATACTTGTATGTACATCATTCATATGCCATTAGAGTGTCATATACATCCTTAACTCGTCACCTTTCATTATAAACCGCTAAAACTTATTAACAAAAGATGACGAATAAGAAATGTTTATAAATATTTTGACATAAGTTCATTATATGTGACATTAAGTTCTTATACAAAGGGTATATATAAATTATCGATCTAGGATAGATTTTTATATAATTTTAATGTTAATAGGAGTTGTAGAGGTGCAATTCTCCCTTGAACGACTTGGGTTTTGCCTTTGGTGAAAAAAGTTTGGCCTTTTTATATAAGTAAACTAAAGGATATAAATATAAAATAAAATATACATGCTCGGTGTCGATTCCCATCATCAACCTACATTTATACTTGTATGTACATCATTCATATGCCATTAGAGTGTCATATACATCCTTAACTCGTCACCTTTCATTATAAACCGCTAAAACTTATTAACAAAAGATGACAAATAAGAAATGTTTATAAATATTTTGACATAAGTTCGTTATATGTGACATTAAGTTCTTATACAAAGGGTATATATAAATTATCGATCTAGGATAGATTTTTATATAATTTTAATGTTAATAGGAGTTGTAGAGGTGCAATTCTCCCTTGAACGACTTGGGTTTTGCCTTTGGTGAAAAAAGTTTCTTATTAGAGAAAGACTTGAGGCCTTTTTATATAAGTAAACTAAAGGACATAAATACAAAATAAAATATACATGCTCGGTGTCGATTCCCATCATCAGCCTACATTTATACTTGTATGTACATCATTCATATGCCATTAGAGTGTCATATACATCCTTAACTCGTCACCTTTCATTATAAACCGCTAAAACTTATTAACAAAAGATGACGAATAAGAAATGTTTATAAATATTTTGACATAAGGTCATTATATGTGACATTAAGTTCTTATACAAAGGGTATATATAAATTATCGATCTAGGATAGATTTTTATATAATTTTAATGTTAATAGGAGTTGTAGAGGTGCAATACTCCCTTGAACGATTTGGGTTTTGCCTTTGGTGAAAAAAGTTTCTTATTAGAGAAAGACTTGAGGCCTTTTTATATAAGTACTCACCCTCACTTGTATCTATGGTGTCCTAGAAGAGGATAAATTTTATCTTTTTGCTAGAAAAAGATAATCATTAATTAGAGGATTTCTTGAGACTTTGATACATAAACACTACCCCTCATTTACATCTATCGATATGGGACTATGTACACTCTCTTGTTAAACCCTTTACATGAGTATATATATAAAGAAAACTTAAATAATCTCTTTAATCCAACTGAACAATGTTGTCTATGTTTTCAACAATTCCAACTCAGCAATAATGGTTAAAATCTATTAACAAAAGATGACGAAGAATAAATGTTTATAAATATTTCGACAGAAGTTGATTACACGTGACAGTGAGTTCATATACAAAGTGTTCATATAAATTATCGGTGTAGGATAGATTTACATATAATTTTAATGTTAATACGAGTTGTAAAGGTGTAATTCTCTCTTGAGCGGCCTGGGTTTTGTCTTTAGTGAAAAAAATATCTCTTTAGAGAAAGACTCGAGACCTTGTTATATAATCACTAACCCTCATTTGCATCTACTAATATGGACTAGCCCCCAAATGGCATCATTATGTACAATTGTCCCGGGCAACGTCTCATGGGTGACTTTGGGTTGTCCTGTGTGACCCTCGCGGGCAACTTGCAGGTCCTTACGGTGCCCTTGAACGGCATGAGTTTTATCCTTTTGCTAGAAAAAGACCCTCACTAATTAGAGGAAGGCTAGAGGCCTTGTCACACAAACACTAACCCTCATTTACATCTACAATAAGGGACTATGTACACGTCCTCTTGTAAACCCTTTACGGGAGTATGTATATAAAGAAAACTCAAGTAATCTTTTTAGTCCAACTGAACAATGTTGTCTATGTCTTTCACAATTCTAACTCGACAAGAACCATCAAAATGTATTAGCAAAAGATGATGAAGAAGAAATATTTATAAATATTTCGACAGAAGTTCATTATATGTGACAGTAAGTTCATAATATCGATCTAGGATAGATTTTCATATAATTTTAATGTTAATAGGAGTTGTAGAGGTGCAATTCACCCTTGAACGGCCTGGGTTTTATCTTTCATGAAAAAAAATTCTCATTAGAGAAAGTCTCGAGACCTTGTTATATAAGCGCTAACCTTCGTTTACATCTATCGATATGGACTAATCTCCAGATGACATCATTACGAAGAATAGTTCTGGGCTACGTCTCATGGGTGACTTTGAGTTGTCCTGTGCAATCCTCGTGGATGATTTGTGGGTCTCTACGATGCCCTTGAACAGCATGAGTTTTGTCCTTTTGCTAGAAAAAAACCTTCATTAATTAAAGGAAGGGTCGAAGCCTTGTTACATAAACACTAAACCTCATTTACATATATCAATATGAGAATATATACACCCTCTTGTTAAACCCTTTACATGAGTGTGTGTGTATATATATATATATATATATATATATATAACTAGACAAGAGTCTCTCTCTCTCTCTCTCTCTCTGCAAATATCATCGTCACAGATAGTAGCACAGCATTCTTTACACCAAGAGGCGCGGAAACAACAACAAAAAGCCTTGGCATCTCTCTCTCTCTCTCTCTCACACACACACACACATTGCAAATACCATTGTCTTCACCAAGAGGCAAGGCAACAATAGCAAAACGCCTCGGCCGGTCGGCATCTGGTACCGCCACTGCTACAAGATGGAGATAGTCAAGGCTAGCTACTGCGGACGGCAGCACACAATAACGGCAAACAGTTGAACTCCCAACGGGCCATATGTTTGGGGATGCACCCAAATGGTTAGATGCTGTTTGAAGTCAAGAAGTGTGCGACACTCAAGACACTGTTGCTATATATGATCTGTCGGAGTGCCGCTGCACAAAGCAAGAGCGCATGCTGTCTAATGATAGGATTGTAGAAGCAGCAAAAGCTAGAGATGCAACAAGTAATCCATCACTCTGCGTCGCAATATTGAGGTCAATCGTTAGAGAGTTTAATTTGGTACTAGTATGACTGCACTCAAACATCAATCTAATCATTCCCAATTTAATTCAATCTAAACACCAATTTTCCCAACTTGACTTGGTCATAATTAACACTCAAGTCAAATCATAACTCCGATGGGATTAATATGAATTTTGAAGAACACAGTTGAAATATCCTAAGGCCCATTTTGTTAATGGGATAGGTTTAGGTGGAATACACCATTCGCCTTAACCGTGCAAATGGCGTATTCCACCTCAACTGGTCTAATGGCATATTTGTCATTTTCTTCTCATTGTTGTGCTATTCAACTCGATTAGCGTTGCCCTACCAAAGTCAGTTCCATGTTTTATCAATGAATACGCCATCTAATCGGGCTCTCATCGACCCCTATTCTATTCGAGCATGCACTATTTGTTTAACAAATTGGACCTAAAAGAATCTTAGGGCCCATTTAGTTGAGATTATTAAGGTGAATTTTTTAAAAAACACTTTGCATAAGACAAATGTCAGAGTGTCAGAGATTTTGGATCTCGAAATCCACCCCGACGCTCCATGAGAGAAGATTTTGTAGATTATTTAACTCCCCGCCTCTTGTATCTTTCTCTCTACGTTTTAAAAAAAAAATCCACTTAACACAAAAGTCGAGACAACTTTGAGCTATTTAGTTGAGTTGAGATTATACAGGAGTTTCAATTATTAGAATCCCCTGGTAGTCCCAACCAAATGGATCCTTAAACTTTAGGATGAGGGTGACCCAAGTCCAAAGAAAGGTCACATCCAGTGTGGAAGCCGCGATGGTCACATCAGATGAGTAGGACTTCCCATATAGGATTAGTAAGTTAGGACTTCAGATGAGATAAGAGTTAATTTTCTCTCTTTTTATGACCTTGTTTGTCTTCAAAGTCTCGTGCGGATCGACTAATTAGAGGAGGAGGTTTGGCTTGTTTGTGTAGCAAATATTTTCTCTTCGACCTGGTCTTCTAATCGACTCATTCAAACCTACGTTTTAGTCTTTCCCAATTAATTATAGATTTAATCATCTTTTAATCTTGCGTCGGCATTGACAAAAACCGGATCACATGAGCAGATGGATGGACCACGTTAAACGTGCATTGGAAAGTAGGACTAACTCTCTTGGCCCACTGGCGCCTTTGGTCATGGACTCCTGGGAGCGCATTAATGGGCTATTGGGCCTCCATTTAGAAATAGAACTTGTTACAAGGAAAATCTCCCCGATATCATGAATGCTCGTGGAAGAGCTTTACATGATAAAAAAACTACTTGCTGCACATCCTGGCGTGCAGTAGGGGACGCACACCCGTGCCATATTGACCGACGTGGCGAGTGGCATGACCCTCACGCCAAGAAATTTTGGGGGCACAGATGTGTGCCCAATTCTGCAAATCAAGATGTGCAGCATTTTTACTATTGTTATTTCTTAAGCACTTTTATTATTGTTATTTATTAGCCCGAGAGTCACACCACCCATCCCATGAGAGAAGGGACAGATCGTATTAAAAACACTATATGTGGCATAAGTGGGATGTTAAAGAAGGGTCTATGAAAAGGAGTGGATCAGATTCAAAATGAGCCTATACAGAGAGACTTCAGCTCTAGTTAGAGTTGGATGTAACTTAAGAAAGATTAGACTTCAATAGTTGGGTCAAGTGTGCGATCACCCAAGTTCAGCAGCTATATTATAAGGTTCGAGAGTTAAAACAAACAAACACACAAACAAACAACCAGACGAAATAAGATCGTTTGATGTAATCATGGAACCTTTGTCCCTTCTAGAATCAATTATAAATATAATGTTAACTAAATAAAAATTTAAAAAAAAAAGATTTCAGTTGACTTTTAAACTAATGAGATAGGATTCTGACGATGACGATGTGAAGCAAAAGTATCGACCGGTCAAAAGCTTAAGTTGGGACCAAAACATCGAGTAAAGTCAATCAGAGGACTTAAAACTAATAATTTCCGTTCCATCAAAAAGTAAGGGCAATTCTCTTCTCCGGAGGGTAGAGGCCATCGGGAAGTACGGAAATTACTTGGTATCATATAATTCGAACCTAACATGATCTGGCATGCTTTCACGTACCAAGCATCCCCCTGCACTTCTCATGGTATCCTTGATCTGATGGCAACGGAAAAGCCCAACAAGATATTATGGAACGAGGAGATCAAAGAAAATCAAATGAGCGCCACTATGTCACTCACACTCTCATTTATAGTTTCTGCCAAATTCGTTATCTGACTCCTGTTCAATAAAAAATGGAATATCGTTTCTTATAACCACTACATCGTTGAACTGTTCAACTCAAAATATCTAAACAATCTAAACAAAGAACGAAGATTATACCTTCACATTATATTTCTACCACAGCTCAGGAGACGAGACACTGACAGTGAAGTTAAATGGTTAAAATCCATGTCATGTGAAACCTGAGATCAGAAGAAGATTTTTCACACAACCCTTTGCAGGCGAGACGGCAAACATGGCAGTGTATGTTCATCAAAAGCTCACGACAATGGCGACAGAACTGTAAGACAGACAAAAAACTAGAATAGAACATAAGCCTCTCTACTGATGCAATACTAAGACCAAAGCTACACCAAAGTAGTCCAAATGATGAAATATCAACGACAAAAATAAGGAGCACCAGTAATCACATCCGAAGCTGAAGCCACCACAAACATGGCAGTACTGGGAATGTACAGACAAGCGAGAGTTGGGTGAGGTCTATATTCTTCTAGCACTGCTATGTACCCATAAGACCAGAGAGCCCTCTAAGGGCCTCCCTTCCATCTCGGGTAGCTGTTGTCCATCCTGTTGTTCCTGAAGGCACAACAGCCAACGGAGTAGACGATGACAAGGAAGACGAGGAAGATGATGTTGATGACGGCAACCTTCTTCCAGTCATTCTTGATGTTGGCAAGCACCCCAGCCTTGCAAGACTGGCAATCGTAGCAGAGTACAGTTTGATCGTTCTTCCAGGTACTGCAGTCGGTGTTCGTAGAGTTAGAGGCTCCAGTCCATGTGGTTGGGCTCACGTAGGTGAAGCCGCATTCTGTGGGAGGCTTGCAGCAACCAGACTGCACACAAACAAGAGTCACAAGATGCGTATCAGAACATCCAGGTCTGCAACAAATCATCCGGAGTTCTTATTTCACTTATTTAATCCTCTTTGGGCTAAAATTTTCACTCAAATAGGATTCTAACATTGATGTCACATGAGCTGATACATGAAACAAGGATTATGTAAATCACAGACGTCCATGAAGCCATTCTAAAGAAAAAAGATGAATACATATCTCTTGGGGCTGTGAAGTGTTCAAATATGCTTAATGGATTTAGATGGAATGCATCTCATTGAACACTATCATACTTCACATATACAATGGCTCTCAACCTTTCAACTAACATGTCTGCCTGAAGATGCAAGATATGAAGTTGAAAGTTTGACAGAACATGATTACATGAACGTGGCTAATCTCACAAAGAGAAGATTTTAGAATGAAATGAACAAGTATCTGACCCACCTAAAAGTGCACACCAAACAAAATTTATGTCATTCACTGTTCTAAGCTTAGTAAAGTTACATTACGAGATCACAGAAGAGATATTCTCTATGACAAAGGGAAGTGTGGGAGAAAACATTTGCAAGAAATAGCTAAAGAATGCCAAAAGAATAACAGTTTTCCTTTGAGAAACTTCTTCAAGATGCACCACACAGTATAGAAAAGAATGTAAAACAGCCAGTATAAGGTTTCCCCAAACCAATCAGCCAGAGCTATCAGACATGGAAACCAAGAAGAGATGGAAATGGAGAAGAAAACACTGCAAACAACCTGGAGCCCATTTCTAGTTTGAAGTCCTCCCCCACACCCCTCTAAACCAGAGCCTTGAACAGCATTAAGAAGGTGAGAAAACCCTTTCCCAGTGAAACACCCTACAGAAACCGCTCAAAATAAGAACCCGGATCAACAACTAACACCCTACGATATATAGACAGAATCACAAACTACGGGGTGAGAGACACATATGAAGGTCACTTTCTTTGAAGTTAAAGCAAATGCCAAAAGTTCCTGTCAACCCATGGAGGTGAAAAGATATGAAACAGTGAACGAGTACAGTAGACAATAGAGGTAAAACGCCAGCTAAGGTGATAATAAGTACAACTAACACAAATACCGAAAACCGATATGCTATTGGGACAAAATGACTACAAATGAAAGTGCAGCAGCAATCATAAACCTTGAAGATCGAAGCCTAATTATGGCAAACCAAAAATCTGTCCTACCATTGGGACAAAATTCAAAAACAGAGTCATGTATCCCTAAACACCACCAAAATCTATTTTAAAAAATAACGGGGTTTTGCATATAAACCATCGTTAAAATGAAAATTGCACAGTTATCATTTCTACATTTGTATTTGCACACGTATCACTAAAAATACCGGTATTGTGCAAAAATATCATTATTTTTAATGATATGCGTGTAAATACAAAATGCAGGAATGATAAATCTGTATTTTTTATTGTAACAATGATTTATATGCAAAATTTTCAAAAAGATAAACTAAACATTATAAATACCAAGTAAAACATAAAGTAGAGATGAGAACTCATAAGAAAAGGAACACATTAAACATGCACAGGGTTAAAAAAAATTCAACTTTCCTAAAAGGCCGACGTAACCAAAAACAATGGTGACCACAAAGCCTTTAAAAGATGCCCAGTAGAAAATAAAGGAAAGAAAACGACAGTTCACAATAATTGCTGCACATTCACAGTCCAGATGCCAGAAAAATCTCCTCTGGAACAAAAAGACAAAAAGGAAATTGGAAATTATCCGTAGAAACAACAGAACAGTAAACTAATCCAGATGAACTCCAGCAGAATTCGGTAAATTTTCGAATTTTTATGCCAAGAAATCACAGAGGGACGGCACCAGATTCCCCAAACCCATAGAAAGCATGAGCACACGGAACAATTTATTGAACACCACCACTAAAAAAAGCTTGCAACACAACCACTGGAAGGAGGAATTCCCGCAGAATCCGTTGAATTTTTCAATTTTTCTGCCAAGAAACCGCAGAGAAACGACACACCGTATCCCAGAAAGCATCCACAGGCGGAACGAACGAAACCCCGGAAAAGAATTTGCAACACAACAAAGCGCGCAGAGGAAGAACCACAGAATTTGGTGAAATTTCCCAAACTTTTCTTCCAAAGAATCAGAGAGGAAGGCACCAGATCCCCTCAAACCCACAAAAGGCATGCGCAGACGGAATAATTTAAGGAACGAAACCGCTAGAAAACCTCGCGACAGAGCACAATTTCGCAATATTATACCTGAATGGGGGAGAGATTATCCTTGTAGAAGTCGTCCCTCTTCTCGGTCCCCTGCTCCATACTTCTGCAAACCTTGCCGTCCTGGAGGCAGCTCTTGATCTTGGCCCAGTTCTTGTTGTTGTTAACCCTCTTCTGCAGCCAGTTGGAGTAGTCCCCGAGCCTGTACTCCTTGTACCCCCTCCCAGAGACCACCTCCCCGGCGCCCTTGTTGGTGACGACGAAGACGAAGATGGTGAAGCAGAACACAGCGACGATGAGCAGGAACATGACGAGGAGGTAGAACCAGAGCAGCCACGACACCCGGCAGCAGGCGCCCACGAGCCCCGCCAGGGAGACCACCAGGAGGAAGACCCCCAGCGCGATGAGGGGCCTCTCCAGGAAGCGCTCGCAGACGGTGTCGGCGCGGTGGCCAAGCCATATCCCGGCGCCCAGGATGGGGATGGACAGCAGGAAGGTGATAAAGTTGAGGATGCCCACCAGGTTATTGCTCAGCCGCACCATCTTCGAACCTTCTTCGACGCCTCTGCCTTCTTCTCCTTCTTCTTCTTCTTGCTCCGGATGGTCGGGAACCGCAAGCAGAGAGCTTTGGATTTGCAACGAGATGGGGAAAGGGAGGGACGAAGAACAGAAGAGAAGAGATGAGAAACCGTGTGGGGGGTAGAGAGGGACGAGCAGGGAGCAGTTATTATATAGACTATTGTGCTTGTGGATATTCTTTTTAAAATATGGGTTTTTTTTAAATAAAAACTTTTTTTTGCAAAAGAAATATTTTTATTTCCAGGGGAATTCAATCAACCTCCATATATATATATATATATATATACCAAAGTTTGGGGCTTGACTCATGAACAACATTAGGTAATTAAAATTTTAGCATATATGAGGAGATTTTGTTTATGAGTGAGGACGAGATCTGGGAAAGAGATGGTTGGTGTGCGGGCTTCGACGGGCTTTCTTTTGCACGCGGCGTTTGGGTTGGTCCGCGGGGTCTCGTTAGCCGGAAATGGACCGGTTAGGCGGGGGTCTCCGTTTCACGTTATTGGGTCTGGGTACTCCGTGAGAAACGCACGCGGTAACGTCTCCCCGCCTCTTACTCGGATGATGTCAGTTATCCTTCTTCGTTCCGTTGCGGCCCTGTGGGGACCACCGATCGAAAGCCAAACGCTGCACGAAGGGGCACCTCACCTTCTACGAAGGAACACGTGTTCTGTTTGGGGGGGTGGGGGGGTGGGGCCTTCCATTTGTACGCACGCCATCTGGGCTTTTTGTTTGGTGAGTAGACAAGGATAGGCTAGAATAAGAAACCCAGAACGTGTGAAATAGAACATGCCTACCAATTCCTAACAACATAATTGAATGAGATGTCAGGTTACAACCTATAATAGGAGCGATATTTCGGCACATATGTCCATATTGTAAAGTTATATATCTAAGAATGTCATTTTTACAATTATATATGTAATATTTTTTTAGAATTATTCTTAATTTAATTCGGGTTTTTTTACAACCTGATAAAAGGTACGGTGAAGAGAGAGATGTGGGTGGTCAAATAGTTAAGAGTATGTCTAGTAATTATTCGTTTAAAATTTGAAACGAATTCGAATTCGTATTTATTTAATAAGATAATTATTCGAATAAAATATCCGACGAATAATTTAATCAAATATCAGATATCCGATTATTAATCGGATATGAATTCAGATATTGAGATATCCGTGTCGGATATTATCCGACCGAATATGAACCCTTAGATAAAAATCTAATACTACATATATTATATATATAATTAACTTAAATATTAATATATTGTTTGATTACTCTTTTTATCTTTTTTATCTTAAAATATAATTTAAAAATAAGAAATTCACTTATACCCACTTGATAAGTTATCTCCTATTTTTTAGGATGAAGTCTAATCTTTTGATAACATCTCCCAAAATAAAAATAACTTTCACTCTTTTTTTAAGAAAATAATATACGATGCTCTCGCACGGCTAACACAACCCATCCCTAAGTAGGCCTAGTAAGTATCCGTTTAAAATTCGAATCGAATTCAAATTTGTATTTATCCGATCATTATCCGAATAAAGTATCTGACGAATAATTCGATTACTAATCGGATAATTCGATTATTAATCAGATACGAATTCGGATATCACACTATCTGTTACGTATCCAATCCGTTTACAGGTCTAGTTAAGAGAGAGAAGCGAGATTTGTTCTCTAAGAAAAAAATAGGTAGAGAGATTTTTTTTCTCGAGTAAGTTTAATGAAAGTTTAACATCCTCCCAAAAAATGTGGTCTCAAATATATTTTAACCTCCATTCTTTTCTCGATTAAAATTTAAGAGAGAAAATACTCAAAAAAACATAACCAAACACCCTATCAATGTTTGTGAATTTTAAGTTTCTTCCCAACTTCTAACTTAATTATGTTTAGATATTAGTTAACATCTCTCTCTCAGCTCTCAAGAGAGAGTATCCGGTAGAAGAAAACGATGAGAATCACCTAATATTAATCCATTTAGAACATGTAGGGAGATGAATTTTAGTAGGCATATATCCTTGGCAATCCTCTTTGGTGACATGGTATTGGCTGGGTCAGATCAGGCCTTTGAACATATTCAAATATTATTCAAATTCGTTTTAAATTTAAATTCGTATCGATCGATAATATTCGAATTCATATTTATTTTTTTTATACATATAATATCCAAATTTGATTCGGAGCGGATACGAATATCATTCTATTCGCTTCGTAAAATATTTATCAGTAATATCATATATCCAAAATTATGTATATTTTTAATTATAAATTATAAAATATAAAATTTGATACAAAATATTTTTTATTTAGTATTATTTTTTCATTCTTATTTATCATCTTAATAACGTTGTGAACAATCTCACGCACAATATGTTAAACTTGTAGATTATTTTAAAATCAGAGCGAATAATTCGAATAAGTTAAAAAATTTCCTCGAATCAAATATGGATAGATAATATAATAATTCATCATATAACAGATCAAAAATAAATAATTCAAATTTTAAAATTAACGGATACGAATAATCATGTATTCATTTTATATCTACTCCGTTGACCTAGATCAAATCACTCTAAATCTACTCATTTACTTAAAAATTTCTGCCTGATTAGTGTCAAAACCAAGAGGATGGTCAGCTATCATGGTCTCCAAACAATAGGATCCGATCATAGGTTTTATTAGTGTCATGCCAGTGAGATTCATATCAAATCGATTTTAACACTAAGAATTCCGACCCTAAATTAATAAAAAGTAACTATGACTCATCTATCACACTTTTTTTAAAAAAGATGATTACTAGAGCCGTCTTCATGATTATCACGCTCCAAAATCTAAGCACGATGATGACGTGTCTCCATGATCGATGTCGACACAAGGAACATGCGCATCACAGGTCCCCTTCTCGACAGCGCCTCACACTCATAAGAGTATTTCTCTCTTTTTCACTCCTTAATTTTCCTTTTAATCTCACGTACATCAAAATACCCTGGCACCCAGCACGCGTGTGCGTGCGCAGCCACCAAAGCAAGCAGACACAAGCTCCGCGGAAGGCAGGGGCGAGCGCAGCTTCTGCTGATATGTTTGACAATTATTCATTTAAATTTTAAATCAAATTCGAATTCGTATTCATTTAATCAGATAATTATCCAAATATCCGATGAATAATTTAATCAGATATTAGATATCCGATTATTAATCGGATATCGAATATACGATTATTAATCGGGTACAAATTCGGATATTAAGATATCTATGTCGGATATTATCCGACCAAATATGATCCTTTAGATAAACATCTAATGACGCGGCGGTGACGTGGAAATAGATCGACGGCAACTCCGGGACATGAACGGGACTGGATAAGATGCTACATCGCGCAGCTCGGCCTCACGCCGGACGGTCTCACACCGGACGACACTCAAACTCACAAGGAGAAAGAGGGAAGGGAAATGCAAGAGAGTGAGAGCTCTTACACACACAAACAAGCTTTCATTCAATTCTTTTCAATTCATTCATGTCTCGTAACACATCCCTTGGCCTCCTTATATAGGAAAGAAAGCCATAACATAGATACCATCTAACTTCCACTAATTGTGTTTATATCCTAACCTAACAAAACAAAACACACCCACCTCACTTTGACTTGTGGGTTTTAATCAAATAAAATATAAAAAATACACACATGTTATTTGACTATGACTAGCCTAATAAGACGAAAGGAAAAATACATGTATGAATACATGTATACATACACACACAAATACATATACTCAATACGCAATACACTACCGTAGCCATAAGCCGAGTCTTCAGGAAGAATCTCAGAGCCATAAGCTCGGTGCAGTGGCGGTGCGGCGTCGGCTCTGAGCATTGGGCCCGGTAGTGGACCCGGTGTCCCCACCAACCCTCCCGGGGCGGTTGGAACTCGACTCCGTCGAGTAAGGGGAGACACTGCTGTGGTAGTGCTCCAGCAGATCTGGATCGAGGCGCTGGAGATCTTCCCGGCTGATCCAGGAATCATCTGATGGTGGACGGTCTCGCCAGCGGATAAGGTAGCACTGGTCCACCCTGCTCCGTGTAGTAGTCACCTGCTCATCAAGTATCCCCTCAATGTGCTCGCGCGGTGCGCTCAAGGCTGTGGGACGCACAGGGGTGGGCTCACTCATAATGGGGGGAGAAGGCTCGAAAGGGTCACTAGGAATCGCTGTGAGTTCCTTGTAGGCCACTAAGTCTGCCACATTAAAAGTCGAGCTAATCTCGTATTTGGGAGGTAAGTCCACAACATAAGCATTGGAGCTAATCTTCCGCAGAATTGGGAAGGGTCCATCACTACGGGCTTGCAACTTTTTAACGGCTCCCGAGGGGAGTCTTCGGGTCGAACCCGTACCATAACCATGTTACCTTCTTGGAAGTCATGGTGACGCCTATGCGAATCAGCCAAGCGCTTGTAAGTTTCATTACTGAGATTTATTTACTTGCTAATTGACACATGCAGACTTGTGACATGCTGTGCAAATTCCTCAGCTGACTTGGATGTTCTAGACTCGAGGGGAAAAGGAATGAGATCCACAGGTTTCCTAGGTTTGTAGCCATGCACGACCTCAAATGGACTCATACCTATGGACCTATTGATGGAGCTGTTGTATGCAAATTCGGCTCTGGGCAAAAGAAGATCCAAAGTGCCAGAATGTTCCCCTACAAGACACCTCAACAGATTTCCTAAACTCCTATTGACGACCTCTGTTTGCCCATCGATTTATGGGTGATAGGCAGTGGAGAATTTGAGTTTGGTGCCAACTAGGTGCCAAAGTGTCTTCCAGAAGTAACTAGTGAACCGGACATCTCGGTCAGACACGATGGTTTGGGGGAGACCATGCACACGCACGACTTCATTAAAGAATAAATGAGCTACTCTAGATGCATCAGATGTTTTAGAACATGCAATGAAGTGGGCCATCTTAGAGAACCTATCAACGACAACAAAGATGGAATCATGCTTATGAGCAGTGCGAGATAAATCAAGGATAAAATCCATGCTCACATCAACCCATGGTCGATCAGGAACGGGGAGAGGAGTGTAGAGACCAGTGTTCTGTTTGACATGTTTGGCCATTGTGCATGTCCTACACTGGGCTACAATCTTGGCCACATCTCTCTTAAGGCCAGGCCAATAGAAGTGCTCCTCCACAGAATGGATGGTCTTGTTGCGGCCAAAGTGACCAGCAAGACCTCCAGCATGCATTTCCCAAATCAGGAAGTCCCGAACAGAAGTCCTCGGGACACAGAGTTGCTGCCCTCGAATAGAAAATCATCCTGGAGTAGATAGTCAGAAAAGGCTATCGAGGGTCCAGCAGACAGAGCAGAGTAGGCAGGGCCAAAATCAGGACACTCTCCATAGAGTTCCTTCATGCAGTCAAATCCAGTGACCTCTACCCGAATAGTGGAAAGAATGGAGACCCTTCGACTCAAGACGTCGGCCACCTTATTTTCCTTTCCAGCCTTATGTTTTAGGACAAATGTGAAAGACTAGAGGAATTCTACCCACCGACCATGCCTCGGGTTTAAGCCCTTCTGTGAGCTAAGGAATTTCAAAGCCTCATGGTCCGAGTATAAGACAAACTCTTGTGGTAAGAGATAGTGTCTCCAATGTTTGAGGGCTTGGACCACGGCAAAGAACTCCTTATCATAGGTGGAGTAACGAAGCTTTGCATCATAAAGCTTCTCACTGAAATAAGCCACGGGGTAACTTTCCTGGCTGAGCACTCCTCCTATTATTATGCTAGATGCTTCACAGGATATCTCGAAGACTTTGGAAAAGTCTGGCAGGCGGAGGACATGGGCTTTAGTCATGAGCTCATTTATGGCACGAAAAGCCTGGGAGGCAGTTTTGGTCCACTCAAAATTCCTCTTACAGATACAATCTGTAATGGGTGCCATAATGGTGCTAAGACTCTGAATGAAGCGTCTGTAGAAAGTGGCTAGCCCATGGAAACTTCGAACGTCATGGACATTCTGGGGCTCTGGCCAGTCTATTATGGCTCGGACCTTGGATTGGTCCACAGACACTCCATGACTTGAAATCACAAATCCAAGAAAAGTGACCCAGTCTGTCATGAATTCACATTTAGCAAGGTTGACAAACAGGGTTTCTCTCCTCAAAGTCTCGCAAACTTCCCTCAAATGGTGGATGTGATCCTGAGGGTTGTGGCTATAGATGAGAATGTCGTCAAAGTAGACGACAACAAAGCGACCAATGAGAGGACGAAGGACTTCTGTCATAAGTCTCATGAAAGTGCTGGGGGCGTTGGATTGCCCAAACGGCATGACAAGCCACTCATACAGACCTTCTTTTATTTTGAAGGATGTCTTCCACTCATCCCCTGGTCGAATTCGGACTTGGTGGTAGTCACTTTTCAAGTCAATCTTGGAAAAGACGGTGGCTCCACTCATCATGTCAAGCATGTCATCAAGACGGGGAATGGGAAACCTATACTTGACAGTGATCTTATTGATGGCGCGGCTGTCAACACACATCCGCCAGGTGCCATCCTTCTTGGGTGTGAGCAAGGCAGGGACAGCACATGGGCTCTTGCTCACCTTAAGGAAACCTTTTTGGATAAGATCCTCGACAATCCTTTGGAGCTCAGCATGCTCCTTTGGGTTCAATCGGTAATGGGGAAGGTTGGGTAGGGTGGACCCAGGGACAAGATCAATAGTGTGTTGAATGTCACGCATGGGAGGGAGTCTAGAGGGTAAATCCTCTAAGAAAATATCTGGGAAGTCCTGCAGAATTGCCTGGACCTCGGGTGGGACTGAGACTCGGGACTCCTCAAGGGTGATGGTGACAATAACATCCCAGACAGGGGCACCTTCAGTAACCTCCCTATTCAGCTCACAGACACCTATGAAGTTAAGGCGCCTAATCGGGTCATGGTCAACCTTAGGGGCCTTGGGGATGGATATGACAGGTGTAGGAGAGGAGGGCATGAGAAGCTTCCCTTTGGTGGGGGTTGGGGCATTCTCCTGAATTTTGGGGGATGCAGCGGGTGTGGAGGTAGGACTCTTTCCCGTGGCCACCTTTGGGGGTGTCGGGCACAACTGAATCCTCTTTCCATTGTGGGAGAAGGAACACTGATTGGACCGACCGAATGTAGTAAGGTCTACATCGTAGATCCATGGCCATCCTAGGATGATGCTCCCGACCTTCATAGGCACTACATCGCATAGGATTTGTCCTTGGTAGGACTGGAACTGGATGGGAATGACACATGTAGTGGTGACTGGGATAGACGTGTCGTCAACCCAAACCACGTTGTATAGCCTCGGGTGAGGATGGGTAGGTAGACCTAGACGGGATACAAAATCTGAAGAGACTGTATTGATACAGCTCCCGTTGTCAAAGATCACCTTGCAGGGTTGAGATTTGACCATGATGTAGGTTTGGAAGATGGAGGTTCGACGCCAGTCTTCCTCCTGTGGGTGGGTTAGGATGCAGCGAACTACACCCAGTCTTCCCTGGTTCGAACTCTCGGTAATATCTCCCATTTGCATGTACTCGATATGCGTACTATCAAACCCTGCATCTAACTCCTCAAACTGGGCAATGAGATCAGGGTCCGGCTCATATCTCTCAAGGGGTTCTTCTTCCTGAGGTGGAAGCTCCACAGGCTAGGGGTCGGTGATGACCAAGGCTCGGGTGGGGCAATTGGTGACAATATGCCCTAGGTTATGACACCTAAAGCAACGGACTCTTGAGATAGGGGCTGGTTGGGAGGTGCTAGGGACCACTCCATTTCCCTTGTCATCTCTTCTCTCAACTGGTGGAGTATACTCTAGCCTAGGCACAGCAGCGGGTGCAGGTAAGGGGTTCCGTGGGAAAGGAGCAGTGGGGGCAATGGCCCTAAGTGGGGTAGCAGCAGGGACATAGGAAGTGGAGGGACTAGCTCTCTCAGTATAGCGGACTATGGGGTTTCGGGGTTCAGGCTGGCGGTAGATGGGAACCCGATGTGGGACCACCCTTTGAAACCTCTCAACATCTCGTGCAACCTGGTAGGCCTGCTCGAGGGTGTTAACCTCCCGCAAGAATAATTCTCGCTGAATACTCTCGTGTAGACCATCCCTAAACCGTGAGAGGGTGACGGAGGCATCCTCCATGACTCGACTCCGAAGGAAGAAGTCATCAAAGTTGACGATGTACTCGTCCACGGACTTTCCATCTTTGGTGAGTTTCTGCCATTGGTCTAAAAGACGCTGATGGTAGGAGGGTGGCAGATACTTCTCCCTTAATTTCTCCTTCATTTCTTCCCACGTGCTTATAGGTTCCTCTCGTCTCCTTGCTAGGAGATTCTCAACGTTACACCAGTAAGTTTTGACTTGATCTAGGAGTTTCATTTTGGCAAATCTCACTCTTGTAGCAGGGGTCATGCGGCGATGCCAATCAAAATATTGGTCCATCCCGGTCTCCCAATCAAGATATGTAGCGGGGTTGAGGGACCCATCAAAACTCGGAGCGCCAATCTTGACGTTTCGTATGATGATATCCTCATCATCATGGTCTCTCTCTCGAGGCGTACGGGCCTCTTGCTCTCTACCTTGGGGAGCCTGATTCGGGCGGACTTGCTCTCTTTCCTCTCTAGGATTGGCTATGGGATTGCCGTGGCTATTCACTCTTCCTTCCTCTCCCTTCAGTCGATCCTCTAAGGCTCGGATCCTTTTATCGAGTTCCATCCGTAGTTGGCCTATGGATTCTTCAAAGTGGGCCACGAGATTATGCTCGAGTTGGACTAGCATAGCAGTCACGCTCTCTTGATCCATGGGTAGTGTTGAGAGGCGCTCTAGACGGCCGGATGAATTCCTAGACCAACGTGGCATGCACGACCTCGGGCCTAAATGATGCAGTCCTGGGACTGATAATTAGCAAGCTATAGACCCGAATTTGTTGGCTAAATAGGCAAAGGGCCAAGTTTGAAGGGACTGGTCAGGGAGAGTTGCCCGCCCGTAGGCGAAGTAGTTGTGGAACTACCTCCTGACAATTAGGGTGCCCTAACGTGACAGTGTAGGGCCTAAGGATGGGTACATACAAGCTCTCGCTTTCCGTCCACAGCGATGCACTCAGAAGACAGGCTGCATGGTTCGGGCTCTCTCTCACTTCGCGCGGCAATTGAAAAGATACTAAATAAGCAAGTGAGGGGAGCACGTACCTAGTTAGACTGAAAAGTCTAACTCCGACCGGAGACGAAGGAGAGCGGGGACGTGCGTGCCCGCACGGCGTCGATGAAGCTTGACCAGTTACAAAGAATTCACTCCACGCAGGGAGGATTTAATTATTACATACCACTCAAAATTTCCCGCGCAGGGGAACAAATCAATCTCAAATTTTCTCCGTGTATGGAGACTCTCGGGTATGCACGTTCCGTAATTTACGGACCGTCTGTCGACTTCCGGGCGACTGGGGCACGGGTCGAGACGTAGTAGTGGACTTGGGTGTTACAAGAACAAAATTCAAACAATTGATATATATATATATATTAAACACTTCTTTTCTTTTCGATTTTAAAACTTTTTTTTAAACCCCTTTTTGACTTTTTTAAATATATATATATATATATATATATATACACTCCACAAATTATCAACCTCTTTTTTTTTGACTTTTTTCCCACTCTTTTCAAACTCTTTTTTTTTATTTTGACTGCTCTGACATATATATTATATATATATATATATAATATTATATGTATGTTACGCGTGAAATACGCGCCTAGGTGAGGCGGACCGGCACCAAACGCGGAAGGAGCGGCCAACATGGGGCTCGGGCGACCAGGGGTGCGCAGAGGACTGTACAGGCAGCGGTGTCGGGAGGGCGCGGAGCGCCCGTTGGCATAGGCGGGTCCGGGCCCGCCTGGGGTTGCGCTGGGTGCGCTGGGCGGGCGTGCCGGGCTCGTTGGGCGGGCGAGCTGGGCGTGGGCAGCAGGCAGCAACGGCCAGGGCGCGAGCGTGGCGCTCGCGTTGGGCGCGGATGGCAGCGGCCAGGGCACGAGGCACGGGCGGTGGGCGCAGGGGCCGGGCAGGAGGGGCCGGGCAGGCGCGTGCTCGGGCTCGGGCGGGCGCAGGGAGGGCGCGGCAGGCGGTGCGGCCGGGTGCGCTCGCGGGCGCGGGCAGTCGCGCATGTGGCTCGGGCGCGGATGGCGCAAGGCGGAGGGGCCAGTGGCTCGGGCGCGGAGCGCGGCCGCAGGTGGCGGCGAAACGCGGCCGCGGGTGGCAGCTCTGGCAAGGCGCTGGGGGTTGGCCGTTGCGGCCAACCTCCTGTTTTGAAATGGGCACGAGCGACGAGGCCCATGCCGCTGTGAACAGAGAAAAAAAAATTAAATTTTTTTTAACCTCTATTCTCTCTCAACTTTTCTCAACCGAGCTTTCTATTCAAATTTTTTTTTCAACCTCTTTTCTTCCGAGAGAAGAACCTAATGTTCTTCACTCTTCTCCTCTCAAGTAAGATCTTTTTCTGCTAATCTTCTTTTTTTTTCACATCAAACAATCTAGAGAGAGAAAGACCGACGACGGGGACGTCGGGGTCGAGGGAGGCATCATGTTAGGCTCTGATACCAATTTGACGTGGCGGCGACGTGGAAATGGATCGACGGCAACTCCGGGACACGAACGGGACTGGATAGGATGCTACCTCGTGCAGGTCGGCCTCACGTCGGACGGTCTCACACCGGGCGACACTCAAACTCACAAGGAGAAAGAGGGAAGGGAAATATAAGAGATGGAGAGCTCTTGCACACACAAACAAGCTTTCATTCAATTCTTTTCATTCATATCTCGTAAGAAAGAAAAGCATAACATAGATACCATCTAACTTCCACTAATTGTGTTTATATCCTAGCCTAACAAAATAAAACCCACCCACCTCACTTTAACTTGTGGGTTTTAATCAAATAAAATACAAAAATTACACACATGTTATTTGACTATGACTAACCTAATAAGACGAAAGGAAAAATACATGTAGGAATACATGTATACATACACACACAGATACATATACTCAATACGCAATATACTACCGTAGCCATAAGCCGAGTCTTCAGGAAGGATCTCCGAACCATAAGCTCGGTGCAGTGGCGGTGCGGCGTTGGCTCCGAGCATTGGACCCGGTAGTGGACCCGGTGTCCCCACCATCTAATGATACACATATTCTATATATATAATTAACTTGAATCTTAATATATTGTTTGATTACTCTTTTTTATCTTTTTTATCTCAAACTATAATTTAAAAATAAGAACTCCACTTACACACATTTAGTAAATTATCTCTTATTTTCTATGATGAAGTCTAATTTTTTGATAACATCTCTCAAAATAAAAGTAACTTCCACTCTTTCTTATTTTTGAGAAAATAATCTACGACACCCCTATACGGCTCACATGACTCACATGTAAGTAAGTCTAATAATTATTCGTTTAAAATTCGAACTGAATTCGAATTCGTATTAATCTGATAATTATCTGAATAAAATATCTGACGAATAATTTGATTATTAATCAGATAATTCGATTATTAATCGGATACGAATTTTCACCTACCTACCTCCGATCTCCGCCCAACGCCGCCGTCCGCCGCTCTGATCGACGTCCGCCGCCGCTGCACCGCCGCTCGCCGGTGGGAGGGATGGAGCTCCTGGGAGGGATGGAGCTCCTCCTCCCCCTTCGGCTGGTTAAATGGGCGACCCGCCCCGACCCGCCCGTACCGAGCCGGGTCCCGCCTCGCACCGGAGCGGGACGTGGCGGGACACACGGGACGGGGCGGTCCAGTGCGACCCGTCCACGACCCCCAGCCTGTGCGACCCGGTGCCCGCCTGGGTCGGGTCGGGTCGTGCGGGTCGGTGCGGGTCGGGGCGGGACGGCAAACCATGCTCGTAAGAAAGAAAAGCATAACATAGATACCATCTAACTTCCACTAATTGTGTTTATATCCTAGCCTAACAAAATAAAATCCACCCACCTCACTTTAACTTGTGGGTTTTAATCAAATAAAATACAAAAATTACACACATGTTATTTGACTATGACTAGCCTAATAAGACGAAAGGAAAAATATATGTAGGAATACATGTATACATACACACACAGATACATATACTCAATACGCAATATACTACCGTAGCCATAAGCCGAGTCTTCAGGAAGGATCTCCGAACCATAAGCTCGGTGCAGTGGCGGTGCGGCGTCGGCTCCGAACATTGGACCCGGTAGTGAACCCGGTGTCCCCACCATCTAATGATACACATATTCTATATATATAATTAACTAAAATCTTAATATGTTGTTTGATTAATCTTTTTTATCTTTTTTTATCTCAAACTATAATTTAAAAATAAGAACTCCACTTACACCCATTTAATAAGTTATCTCTTATTTTCTACGACGAAGTCTAATTTTTTGATAACATCTCTCAAAATAAAAGTAACTTCCACTCTTTCTTATTTTTGAGAAAATAACTTACGACACCCCTATATGGCTCATATGACTCACATGACTGTAAGTCTAATAATTATTCGTTTAAAATTCGAACTGAATTCGAATTCGTATTAATCTGATAATTATCTGAATAAAATATCTGACGAATAATTTGATTATTAATCAGATAATTCGATTATTAATCGGATACGAATTTAGATATCACGCTGTGCACTCCATATCTGATCCATTTACAGGTCTAACTATTGGCACGCACAAACGCTCACGTGACGAACGCGTGCACACCCAGTCGAGGCCACGTCGGGCGGGCATGAGCTACGCGGTCGCACCTGCCGACCCAAACGGACATTTAACCCATTAACACGGCCTAACCTTTACAGTCAAAACGTTGGTAAGTGTAAAAGCATGTTACATAAGAACCTACAAAGGTGAGGGTCTTTTAATTTCCCGGTTGGATTGCCGTATCTCATTCCTATTGCACACTTTGAAAAATTCCAAGCATCCTTTCTTTCTGTCTTAATGAACTAGACAGATGCCAGGGATGTCTCAATCTCACATAACATACCATGTTCGCGTCCCATAATTTCTTTGAGAAAAATTTTGTGAAACATCCCGAGTAATTATATCTCGGGATGGTGTACAAGTAATATTATAATATTTATGTTTTAATTTTTTTGAGTGACTCTCACTTTAAGTTATTTGAATGTGAGTGTCGTCATTCGATGATGTGACATAAGAATCACGTTAAAAAAAATTATCCCCCTGAATAATGAAAATAAAAATTTTCACTATTCATAAAATCTTATTCTTTTACGTAATTCTCAAATCACGTCATCTGATGACAGATATTCGTACCCATATAATTTAGAATGGAAATCACTCGAAAAAATAAAAAAAATAAGTGTTACGCAAGTAATATCTCCGGATGTACTTAATCTAGTTGTTACACAAAACTTTTCTCAACTTCTTTTGATTAGACAAAAGAAAACCAGCGACATTGTCAAGTTCGTCATCTCCACATTATATATATTGGGCGTAGTGGTCTCTGCCTCTGAAAAGTCTCTTGATGCCTTAAGAATCATATACCTTCATGTAATACTTTGTAATATTGTACGAGAGATATGATATATGTTCAAATTTGAGTGACAAGTCAGACGATAAAATAAGTCCGGCCGGTCGTCGGATAATCCTTTTATGAAACCCCCAAAAGCCCAAGCTTAAGAACTGCGTTTTAACCACAGTGACCGATAACAGTTACGGATTCACATCACATCCGTATGTGGCCGGAAGAATAGCTCTTATCTACTCGTCATCGGAATCAGGGTTCGTCGACTCAGTGATCTATATCGGATCGATTCTTTCTTGATCCGGTATGATACACTCGAGTCTCTCAAAAATACACTGTGACTCAACCCGATTTGACTCGAGTCGGGACGATCCACACCGTATCGGATTTTCTCAAATATGATACGACACACCCGAGTCGACCCGAGTCGACAAATCATGAGCGGAATACAAGCCAAAAGAGGTCCAGTATCCACGAACCCAAAAAATAATGAGTAATGATTGCTATACACATTAGAGTGTCCGATAAATCTTATGTTACGTTTGGAACGGAGATGACCTTGACTCTTTTATAGAAAATCATTTTTTTCATATTCCTTGTAAAATGTTAGAGAATTTGTAATCATTTGAAATCTTGAGAAAAAAGTCACAAAAGATCGAGAGATTTAAAAAAATGTATGGTTCTCTCTCCTCCGAAGAATCGAATCTTCACAAAAGTCAAGACGCTAATATATTATTTGATAACGATTAAAACTTATTAAAAATTCTAATGATTAGAATTCTTGTGCATCTACAATGTACCCTAGTCTTTTATTGGATAATATGCTGAGACGAGAGACCAAAAAATAGCACGCTAGACTGAAAGATGAAGATTCTAATGAGATATTCATATTTTGACTTCAAAATATAAGTTTGGACTGAACTGTACGTTTTCTTAGTTCGATGTTTTATTTTTCAACCCTATAATTTTTTTAATCTTGTGTTTTATTTTTCGATTCGAACGGATGGAGTTACACTTCTGACAGATCACATGAGTATGTTAGTTTGAGACATATGCCTACTATTACATCGTCTCGTCACATGACCCAATAATAAAAAAAAGAAGTGGGTGTGTTTTGCGATTATACTGCACGGTCAAGGTGTGGTGCAGCAAGTATTACTGCCCACATAATCCGTCCGAGTAACAATAGCTCACCTGGTGCGCACATCCAACACCGCATGATTTCGGCCCCGTTGAGGGTCCCATCCGCCAGCACAGACTAACGACATGTTGAGTGCCGTGTTGCACACCCAGCGTGCATCGCGTGCTGTGTGTAGCACGTGTTACTCTAATAATACCGGCGATGACCTGGATTAGCTACCGCCCCTCCAAAATCTCCATCCACTCATTGGTCGGGACTCGGAGGGTACAAAGCAATGGCAGGCTGGCAGGGGGGTAACATCAGCTCTCCTTAATTGGGAAGATCATCGGATATTTATCGGACAGGATACCACTGGCTGGCTCTATCCTTGTTTTTTCCTGTTTGAAATAAAGGTATTTTCCTTATTATTTCTAATCTTTTAAAATTATCGGAAGTGGATGTGAAAAGATTGGGTTATTGAATTTCTACTGACCAAGTTTGTTAGAATGTTATACGGATAAAAATTAACTTTGAAAACAACAGAAGCCTAGATGAGAGTGAAGAAAAAAAGAGAGAAATAGAAACACCTTCACTCTTATCTAAAATTACACAACTGCTGATCAGTTTCTCATCCTCACCCTAAAAACCTAAAAAGGTCGTACCTCTATATTTCCCTTTAAGCTTCAAAAATAGACCAATAAATGGATGATCAGATATGTTTGTTGTTGACCTCCCTACTCTTGATCTTCTTGCTAACAGGGGCACAGCCTATATTGGGATCATCTGAAAATGCTGCATCTTCTGTTTGGCTGTCTCTTAATTTAAAGATGAGAAGATTTTGACATGAAGATAGCAGTCCAAACAGACAAAAGTTGCCTAAATACACCAAACAGTCACATGGCCCTGTCTCTTATACTTTATGGGGAGTGGCTTCTCAAAAGACCCTTATCTTTGTGGTCACCTTCCCCTACCCTAATAATGGTGGGAAAAGGCTTGTGCCTGTGCCCCACAGAAACAAAGGCTTCCCGTGACAACTCATCACGGTTTTGAAGAGAAGTGTGTGTGTGCGTGTGTGTTAGGCGAGCCTCCGCTACTCGCATTTCTCAGAACACGGAGTGGGACAAACACATGAAGAACTCAGATTCCTGAAGGCAGTCATGATGATAACTTATGTGTTCTTACCAGTTGGTCCAAGTTGCTTTAGGTGTCGGTTCAAGTCGGATTCCATATATTTCGATTATTCTGGTTTCCGATAAGGTATCTGATACAACACAAACACAACAAACCTGGTTTCCAAGTGCCTGGACACAGGCGGGGAAGGTGCTGAAAGCAGTGTCAACAAGCTGTAATGAGAGCAAGTCAACGTCTTGACAGGGAAAACAAGCGCGACTGTCCTCCAACAGTCCAAAGACCACAGTGAAAATGGGTTGAAGTCAGATTCTTATTAGATCATAGTAACACAGGCAGAGCGCCCCCCGATTTGAATCCCTAAACCACAACCGTAGACTTTGACATATTTCTGTTCTCATAGAGCAAATTTCATTAGCAGCATCTGGGAAGAGGCATCTGGCAACCGGCAATTAGAGGGGACCAGGGAAGTTCCCGTTCTCCCTCTGCTCGTTCCATTTCTCAATCTGTGCAGTGATCAGGGGAACAAACACTTAGCAATCTGGGTATATAGATTCAATCAGAGATCAGCTATTTGGATATAGCAAAGATGGCAGTTTCAGTTTCGATATCGGTTTCGGCCAAGTCCAAAACCGAAACCATTTCGGTTTCGGTTTCGGCCCAAAATCGAATAAATTATTATTTTTTTGTCAACTGCAAGGTTTCAATTTCGGCCCGGTTTCGACCGGATAGTTTCGGATCGTTTTGATCCGAAACCAAACATTTTGGCAAAACGTTTCGGTTTCGGCCGAAACTGCCATCCATGGGATATAGATATTTCAAAAGTTGCGACTACACCAGGCATAAGAAACTCAGTTCAGCTTCTCTTCATATTTCCCAAGAAAGAACCAAAAGAAAAAGAAAATTGAACAATGTGACTAGATCATTTTTCTCAGCAGATAAGACTTGCCTACAAGACCACTAAAACATCGCTATATATTATCCCATAAAAATAATTATGCAGTACAATTCAACAACCATCTTACAAAGTGACATGCCTTCGTATTTGTCCATATTCGTCTCAGCCTGACAGTGAACTAAATATTAATTATTCAATTACCATATTTCCAGGTTCTCAAGGTTGTGGTATACATCACAAAGGATATGATGAGGATAGAAGCTAGCCGTCATCAAGGCTCGGAGGTTCGTAGAGCCATTCAGGCTAGACAGAGTGTGAGTTGGGCAAAGTTGAATCGTAGGTTGGAACCTGGCAAGGATAAATAAGTTCGAATCTTTGATCTGCTCCTGGTCAATGTTTAGGCCTACATATTATTATTATTATTATTTTCAATGGACAATGTTTCACCCTTTTATTCTAGGAAGCAGTGTACTCTTTCTAACCATAAAGCAATGCCCTTAATCTTTGAGCCCAAGACTTTTTGGTTGTAAACCAAAGGATCTACTACCCATGCATTTGTATCCTGGTTCAGGTATATCTAATTTGTTTGTAGATCTAACCTCATTAGGCACCAGAAAAGTATCAGTAAAATGGCGGCTCCACCGGCACTTGCTCTTGACATGATTGCTAGCCTGCATTTCCCAAGACAAGGATGGTTCACGAACATTAATCTTGGGAGACTGGCATTTGACTTGGGAAGGAACGTCAGCATCATGCACAAGCCCAACCTCGGGGCTATTAATTTGATCACCAGATTGTCATTAAACGCCAGTTAGAAATTCAACCTACTATCTTAACTTTGAACTCTGAAGAAATCAAAAGTTGTCGATTGATAAGCAAATGCATTATGGTCATTCTGATCTTTCTTGTAGAGGCATGCTCCAAAAAATTTGTTGGCAAATCATCTGGGAAGTAAAGTCTAGCTCTCTAAAGGAACGATGCATATGTCTAAAATTGGTTGCTAATTTTCACTGCTCTAAAGATTTAAGTGACAGAGTGATAATGCATAATGCCAAAGCAACAACAATGTTGGCTTGTGGTATCATGAAAAATGAAAATGCAGCCCAATCATTGAAAGATTAGAACCAAAATGCGTCTAAAGGTGAACTATACATATTACATCACTTGATAAGATACAATGGCCCACAACTATTTCATTGGAAATTCATGTTATAAGGTAAACACAATTAGACGCTATTAAAATGATAGCAATATATACACAAAAGTTACACCGACTTGGCTTAGCTCCTCTGCTCAAGAAGAACTTTTTCTACAATTCCACTATAATTAAGCAGTAGCATAGCATATGATAATGTGCAGAAACCTATGGTCATTGTCAATCATGGGAGGAATTTATATGGACTAGAGTAAATGGTAAGTACAAAAGCACAAGTAGTCTAGCCAATTGTCAATGCGCTCTATTGGATCTTCAGTGTCCTGACATTATAATGATGTCTATTAAGATAACTTCCTATACAGTGGCAACAGTGTCATGACCCGATCCAACCTCATGAGGAATTGTCCACTTTGGACCAAATCTGCAAAGTCTTGTCCCCAAAAAGGTGCCTCAAAAGTTATGGACACAAACCTTATATATATCGACTAGTAATTTTTTCTCATTTTTTTGATAGGGACTAATCCAATTCATTCCTAGCTCCACACTGGCATGCATTCACTCTCATGGTCAGGTAGCCCTCCCCTACAAGTAGCCCTCTCCCTCTACTCGACTGGCAACTAGGTCACTATAGGGCCACTAGCTTCCACCTAGTACATCCTTGAACCAGCCCACATCACACTGTTTTGGATCCACCTATGTTACTATACTATCACTGTAACACCCTCAAATATAGCTAAGTTGTACTCTATATCATCGAGACGTCTTTTGAAGTATCGGCTCAGTTCTTGTAAAGAACTCCGTAGTTAAGCGTGCTTAATGGGGAGTAGTATTGAAATGGGTGATCTCCCGGGAAGTCCCCCATTCTGGAGCCGATCACTCTTAGAAAGAGATAAAACCGTTAGACCGGTAGATCAAAGTGGACAATACCTCAACGATATAGAGTACGGGGCGTGACAATCACGACTTGATCCAACCCTTGCGAGGTATTGTCTGCATGTAGAGCTTACAACCTAATCCTCCTCTCTAAGTTATAGATCCAAGCTTTACATATACAACTCAATAACTTTTCTCCATTTTTGATATGGAACTAATCTGGCTCATTCTTGCCTGAGCCCCTAGACACGATAGTAACTGCGCATTGTGGTAGCTCCACAATGACACGCATTTGCTCCCACAATGAGGTAGCCCTCTCCTCTTGCCCGGCTCATGAGTTGGCCACTACAGACAGTGCCACATATTATCAAATTCACAGGAGATATTCCATGATTCACTAGATCAAGAAAAGACTTCAAGTGTAAACAACAACTGTTACACACAAAAAAATTTACATGAAACTATGGCTGGTTCACATTAGATCTCTGTTTTTCATTTTTACACTTTTGATTTATATCCTATATCAAGTGGCAAGAATAGAAGATGGGACCTTCCTCGGAGAATTTCTTCGAAGGTAACTTGAAGACCCAAAGACAAAACAATAACTATTTTTTCAATGAGAAATAAGAAAGAGGTTCAATGACGAAAGTCTATGTTGAAGATTTGACTAGACAAATGTGAATGATGTGAAATTTTGGCTTCTCATGAGGAGATGAGTATGGTTCCACATACACAAGGATAACTACAGAGAAAGCAACACAGAACAAAGACAAAGTTTATTATTAGGGACAAGAAGTTGATCAAGAGGAGAAGCTCAAGGTGACGCCTAGGTGACCAAGCGCTCTTAGGGGCCAAAGATGCCAGCCAGACTTTCTACGGCCCAAAGAGACAAGCGAGGAATCTGCGATGCCTACATGACGAAGCACTCTTAGGGCCCAAGATGCCAGCCCACCTTTCTGCAGCCTACAGAAGCAAGCAAGGAGCCTTATATATATATATATATAGAGAGAGAGAGAGAGAGAGAGAAGGGGCATCGATGACAGTGACGAAGCAGTAGTGGTTGCAAAGAGAACAGGGTAAGCAGTCGCCTTACCACTTTGACAATATGAGTAGGACAGGGAATGTAGATGAATTCTTTGACAAGGAAACTGGTGTTAGGCAAATGACATAATCCTAGGAAATGAGCTGAACTGAGCTTTTTGGAACTGCAAGATACACTGAATTGTGTAAGTTATACCATTGAGAGATTTCTTGTCTTCAGATGTCATGCTTTCAACAGATTATATGGAATTTCTAATGCCCGCAGGAATCAGAGTGAATAGACATCTCTGTCCCATTGATTATTTTTTTAATAGATTTATTTTATCTTTTATTGTTCATATATATGTCTTTATAGCTCTGTTTTCACTGTTGGTGTCTTAAGTAAGGACAATGTTTTTATCGGATGTTTCACTTCTTTTCATTTAATACAAGCAGTGGTATTACCCACTTTCAAAAAAAAAGTAAGGACAATGTTTTTTCTTCCTTTTTTTGTTTGTTACTCTACCAGTGTGGAAAAGATTAGAAATATCACTGCATGGAAAGAAGGAAACCAGTAAAATAGTGAGTATCCAGCAACTCCCTGGGCCTTTAGCCGTAAACCATATGCCGCCTCAGTCCCATAACTACTAATAATAAAAGCAATTTTAAAGTTATCTATCATCTCAAAATGGACGGTAAAGGGATAAAGACGAAGAATATGCCATCACACGTAGACAGCAGGACTGTAAAGTTGCCTCATGAAGCAAAGACAAGGGTTCCCAGGTTGAGGAAGCAGGGTTCTTAAGGTCAGGTTCCACATGACCCAGTGGTTTACCCTACCTCAGAGCTACAGAGTCTAGGGAGGGTTAACTTTCCCAGCAATATCCTTGGTTTTTGCAGAGAGGCCAATTCCAGTTTAAACCCATGGCTTCCAGGTTACAAAGGAGTAATGTCAACATTATACCAAGAGCCCTCTGCATTAAATGACTCACACAGGAACTTAAGTACCACTACCTTGTAGCACCATAACTAGTCAGATGGTCACTTGAATGTGCTCTTTATACTCTCTCCTTTAAACTTTTGGGGGTTGAAGGCTGGGATGTACCACCAATTTTACCAAGACAATAAAATTGAGATAGCACATCTGCAATCATCCCCCTTAACCTTGAGCACTAAAACACTCATTTATCATGCTTATGCTTCTTTTCCCATCCATCTGGCAAACTAGAAGTGTCACCATTCAAAACAGGGGCTACCTGACCAGTTATTGACAACCACTTGACTGACTCAGTTCCCCATTGTTCATTAACTTCCCATACTGCCACCAGTCTTACTATAGAGGCCTCCATGTTCCAGCCTTACCATAGAGGACTGTATTGAACATGGATCATGTGTTCCACTCCTACTATAGAGGCCTCCATGTTCGTTGCCTAAAATCATGTTAATGATATTACAACGCTTGGCTCCACTTGTCTATACACCACTATATACAGAAGCTGGGAGGATATGGTTAATAATAACGAAGAGGGACTGCTAATGCCTCAACTGAAAGCAGAAAAGTTGTACGGTAATATCAGGGTTACTCTGCATTTACTACAATGCCACCAAAGGAAACCCTAATTTCTTGTCTATCTTCCTCATTCATTCTCACCGTTTAGTAACTGCAGCAAGGTAACCTCATTTTCTCTTCTGTATATTGCCCTTCATGTCCCCTTCCCTGGTTGCCACTGTTAGAGTATGTTAGTGTTCTCCGGTTCTATAGGACATGTTACCATGTATACTCTCTATATAAGGAGCACTACTCCCTGTAATAAAAGGCTAATTTTCCCTTCACATTTAACATGGTATCAGAGCAGGAAAACCCTCGCTAAACCCCCCCTTCCCACCTTCCGCTCGCACGTTTTTTTTTCTTCTCTCATTTTTTCCCCATCCCGTCGATCGTAGCTACCACCGCGCCGGACCGTCCGGCCATCCCTACCCTTCCGCCGTGCCAACCTCCGCCCACCGCCGTCCGCAGCAAGTGCTGCCCCCACCAAGCCTTGCCGTGGCGTGAGCCACAGCCTCGCTAGCCACCGCTCCTCTGCTCTTGGCTGTGCTCGCCCTGGCCGGCCTGTGCTGACAGGGCGTTCTCCCCTCTCCCGCACATCACGAGGGTAAACAGGGCGTCCACCGCACCAGCGAACAGGGCGTCCGCCCCTCTCTCGCACAGAACCGGGTGTCCGCCGCACAGGGGCACACGGTGCCGGCGTACAGGGGCGCAGTTCCCACGGGAGGGTAAGCCCTGCCGCACATCGCAGCGACCCTCCTCCCACCGCCGGTGTTACCCTTCTCCGCCATGATCAGTGCATAGAGAGGGGTCCTTCTTCTCCGATGTCTAGCGGTCCTTTCTCTATGCGCTGATCTTGTTTTTGGTCGCTCTCCTCCGCTGTTGGCTGCTGCAATGGCTTCCTCATCCTCGTCTTTTGATCTACGAACGATTACCTCCACTCTTGGAATGACTGTCAAGTTGAACGGCTCCAATTATCTCCTCTGGTCGCGTGCCTTTCGATTTCTTTGTGGATCTCAACGGAAGCTCTCTCACCTGGATTCTCCTCCAGTCGACAAGACAGATGAAGCGAAATTCGCAGCATGGCAATCTGATGATTATTTTGTCATGACACTTCTTATCAATAGCATGGAGCCTCAAGTTAGTTCCAATGTGATTTTTCTCGGCACTGCCAAAGAAATGTGGGATGCTCTGAAAGAGATGTACTCGGATGACAAGAATGTTTCTCGTATTTATTCCTTGTACGAAGAAATTTTTTCTCTCAAGCAAGATGGTCGATCTATTCATGAGTACTTTGCTGCCCTGAAAGGCAAGTGAGATGAGTTACAAGTGTACCATCCCTTGACAGCGGATGTGGCTGTCTTGAAGAAATAGCGTGAGGAGTTCTTGGTTGCGAAGTTTCTATCTGGTCTGGATGATTCTCTCCGCCATGTTCACTCCCACCTTCTTTCCGACGACACAGTTCCCTCTTTGGCGAATGCTATGTCACGTGTCCTTCGGGCTTGCTCCTCTAATTCTACTATTGCTGTTGCTCCTGCTAGTCTGACGGAGCATTCTGCGCATGCTACGGGTCGTGGTCACGGTCGTGGCCGTGGCCGCAACTCCTTCCCTCCGTGTCGTCATTGTGGCCGTCAAAATCATGTTCCAGAACGCTGTTGGGTGCACTGTTGGCAGTTTCGGCCGAAACGTATCGGTTTCGGCCATAACCGATACGAAAAGACCCTTTATTACTATAGCAATCCGAAACTTAAAGGAGGTATCGATTTCGGGCGAAACCGATACTGGTTTCGCCCGAAACCGGTCGGTTTCGGCTCGAAACCATTCTGTTTCGGCCGAAACACGTGAACCCCTTTAAGGCCTTTATGCTTTGCTGTCATGCCCCCCCCCCCCGAAACCCCACTACCCACTGGTTTCGGCCGAAACCCTCCCCCCTGCTGTCTCCCTGCCGCTGCTGCTGTCTGCTGCTGTGCTGCTGTCGCTGCTGTGCTGCTGCCGCTGCTGTGCTGCTGCCGCTGCCGAGCTATTGCTGCTGCCGAGCTGCTGCTGATGTGCTGCGGCTGCCGCCTGCTGCTGCTGCCGTGCGACCAAGTCCAAGGGTGAAGGGCCGCAACTACTGCGACTGCTACGCCTGCTGGAGGTGGACAGGGAGAGGCCGAGAGGGAGCCTTGCTGCGCACACCGGGGGCCAACACAACTTCAAGGGTTTGATTGTTTTGTTTGAGATTAATTTCATTGGGTTTTGTTTGATTGTTTTGTTGTGTTATTTTGGTTGGGTTAAAATTTTGGGGTGAGCAAGCCTTGCTTATTAAGTTTCTTCCAAGGGTGATTAAGGGCTTAAGGGTTAATTGCTAATTAAACCCTAATCAGTTTATAAAAATTGGGGCTTTTGTCTATTTTGATTTGCTTAGGCTCAATTGAAGTTAAATTAAGCTTCATTGAGGATTTTGGGGTGGGATCATGCGGGTAATTAATTTTTCCCAAGGGTGATTAAGGGTTAATTGCTAATTAAGCCCTAATTAGGTCATACAAATTGGGACTTTTGTCTATTTTGATTTGCTTAGGCTCAATTGAAGTTAAATTAAGGTTCATTGAGGATTTTGGGGTGGGATCATGCGGGTAATTAGTTTTTCCCAATGGTGATTAAGAGTTAATTGCTAATTAAGCCCTAATTAGGTCATAGAAATTGGGACTTTTGTCTATTTTGATTTGCTTAGGTTCAATTGAAGTTAAATTAAGCTTCATTGAGGATTTTGAGGTGGGAGCACGCGGGTAATTATTTTTTCCCAAGGGTGATTGATAATTAAGCCGTAATTTTTCCAATGTACTAACAACTATACTATTTTTCTTTGACTGTCTTAATGCAGCATCATGCCTAGACGTCAGCAAACACAGGAGCAGCAAGGGCAGGAGGATCCGGGGTGGGCCCACATGTCCTTAATTGATGCTAAGAGAAGGAAGGTTAAATGTAATTAATGTGGTAGGGAGATGTATGACGGAATTACCAGAGGAAAATAACATTTGGCAAGGGTACGAGGAGAGGTGAGATAATGTGACCACTGTCCACGAGAGGTGCGAGAGGAGATGCGCCAGTGCCTTTTGGGGAAAAAGGAGAGGGTGCAACAAAGGGCTGAGGATGAGGAGGAAATTGCTGAGGATATTTCCGGCAGAAGGGTTAGGAGGGATGATGATGAGAAAGGCACTGAAGATTCTGATCCGGAGCTGACTGAAGCAAGGGAGCGTGAAGAAGTCGCTCGAAGGAAAGGAAAGGCACCCATGGGTTGAGGAGGGACCTACTCCAGTACAGTTGCACGACGTCCTGATGTTGTTGCCCCGCCCCCGCAGACGCAGAGAGCAGGCCCCATGGACAGTTATCTCCACAGAAGGCCCCAGGCTACACAACCTAAGATCAAAAGTGCATTAAGAGGGGTCAAAAAATCTGCAGAAGTTGCAGGGCATGCATTTAAAAGCATCTGTAAATGGTTTTTTCATGCAGGTCTCCCTGCACATGCTGCTGAAAGTGAATATTTTCAACCTATGTTGGATGCCATAGCAGATGCTGGCCCTGGCTTGAAGGCGCCGTCACGTCGGGACATATACGGGCGTGGGCTTGAGGCAGAGGTTGAGGAGCTCCATAACTGGGTTCAAAGCTTCAAGCATATATGGATGGAGAGAGAATGCACTATTATGTGTGATGGTTGGACTGGTACAACGAAAAAGTCCATGATTAACTTTTTGGTCTATTGCATCGAAGGTATAGTATTTGTAAAATCTGTAGATGCATCAAATTTTGAAAAAACTGCCAATTATTTGTTTCATTTGATGGACAACATGGTAGACGAAATTGGTGAAGAAAATGTTGTACAAGTTGTGACTGATAATGAAACCAGTTATAAGGCTGCAGGGAGGAAATTGATGCATAAGCGCAGGCATTTATATTGGCTCCCATGCGCAGCACATTGTCTTGATCTCATACTTGAAGACATAGGGAAGGACAAACATGTGAAGAAGACGATTGAAAGGGCACAAAAGATTACCCAGTATATTTATGGCCATCCTAGGATATTGAACATGTTCAGGGAGCATGCAAGTGGGGGGCGAGATATTATCCGTGCAGGGCCAACCAGATTTGCTTCAAATTTCATTTCTTTGGAGTCTCTGCATAGGTATACTGTTGAACTCAATTATTACTTCTTTATCCTTATAGTTATGATCCATATTTGATTCACATTTTATTTCTTTGCACAGGTATAAGAATGAGTTGAAAGCTTTCATGTACCACAATACCCTGCGGGAATACATCGACAAGGGCAATGTTGATGCTCAGATGGATTATTTGGATGTCTGTCAAATCATGGACGACAACAAATTCTGGGGCAGAGTAACACGATACATGAAAGTAGTCACCCCCCTCGTGAAGGTCCTAAGATTGGTGGATGGCGATGACAAGAATGATATGGGATATCTGTATGAGGCCATGGACTGTGCGAAATTGGAGTTGCAGGAGTCCCTTCCCAAAGAACATGCAAAGTGGTGGAAGATTATTGACCATAGATGGGACACCACATTACACCACGACTTGCATGCAGCTGGTGAGTGATTATTTGTATTCATATATTATTGACCATACATTAACTATATACAAATGCAGGTTATTTTCTGAACCCTCGATTAATGTACAATGCCAATGCACATGTTGATGCCGAGGTGCTTCAAGGCACTTTAAAAGTCATTGGTCGTTTATCGAGGACACCAGATAAGAGGCTTCAGGCGGAAGTAGAGGTTGGCCTGTTTGATTTCATGAATAAGAGGTATAGAATTTACTTAAGTAGTTATGCTAATCTAGTATGTAATTTTTGTAGATGAACTCCTATAGAATGAGAACTGGGACGTATTCTGACTCCCAATTGCAATACGCAGTGGGAAGAGTGAGCCCAGATATACTTCATCTTTGTGCTTTCTTTGCAATTACATCTTCCTTAATTAATTTTTATTTACAACTTATATTTATTTGTTTATGGTTGGTTGGTGTAACAGCTGACTGGTGGATCATGGTGAACAATAGAGAATTCGGCAGTTCTGCATTGGCTTTCATTGCAATCAGGGTGTTGAGTCAAACCACATCAGCAAGCCAATGTGAAATAAATTGAAGCACGTTCAGCCTTATACACTCAAAGGTTCGCAATCGGCTAAAGGCTGATCGATTAGAGAAATTAGTGTACTGCCACTACAATATGAGGTTGAGAATAAGGAATACGAGGTTGAGACAACAGCTGCGAGACAAACGCGTCGCCGAGGATACCGCCGCAGAGATTGATGTGGATGTCTTGTTTGATGATGATAATCCCTTGCAGTCTTGGGTGGAGACACGAGAGCAGGTTGATGAGCCCATTTTTGATGTTGATGATAGAGCATGAGTAGAGGGCATACTTGATGAAGATGAGGCAAGAGATCCCGAATTCAAAAGAACATCAAAGAGGGCTAGAGATACTCATGCGCACCAGTCTAGGGTTGTTGATGACACTGAGGAGCAGTTCGAGTTTGAGCCAGCTAGACACTCAGATACAGATAGCAGGCCAGTCACTCCTAGAATGGTCAAGCCACCGGTCTCCTTAAGAAGAAGTACATCAGTACATGGGCAAACTGAGAGGACAAATGCTGCTGCTCGAGAGGACCCGGCAATTGAGCAGTTGAAGCAGATTTATGTGAGGCACACGCCAAGGGATAAAGGACTCATGTCAAAGATCACTGAAAAATTGGCACCACAAGAGAAAAAAGCATCCCCGAAGGCTAAAAAGTGACTAATTTCTTGTGGTGATGATGATGATGGTGATCATCCCGGAGGTGCTGCATGTGGTACTAGTGCTCACAGGTGATGCTAGTGCTGCAGGTGGTACATGTGATGCAGGTGCTGCAGGTGGTACTACTGGATACAGTCAAGATCAGCGAGGATATGATTCACCAGGTTACAAAGGTGGCCAACAGGAAGCAGCTATTTATAGGTCGTGAAATTATGAACCATCATTCCAGTTCCATCCATATCCGACCAGTTCCTCTTCTCTTCCTCAAGATTCCTATGCTGATACTGGATTCGAATCAAGCCAACCAAACACTCCAAGAGGGATCCAAAGAGGGATGCAGGACTTGGCTACCTCATTGTTTGGTTATAGTAAATATAGACCATACATGCAACCTGGTTATGGGTATCGACATCAAGGGCCAGAGGATGAGGGAGAAGGTTCTTCTAGTAATTATAATCCATATTAAGTAAGAATCAATGAATTTTTGTAACATTTATTCTGTCTAATTTAGTTTATTGTACTGCTTGTATTAATGTACAATGGAATATTAGTTTAACTTTCACATGTTCAATGTTTGAAGTTCGATGCGTAATTGTCTACTTCAAGATTATTGCACTAACTTATACAGTCAAATGCATGTGTAATAGTTTTTGTGATTTTAAGTGTTTATTTATATTTTTTATAATTTTTGGAGTGATTTTTTAGAATTAATTTGATTTTTTTGAACCTTTTAAATGGGTTTCGGCCGGTTTCGGCCGAAACCGATACCGATACCGAGTCGTATCGGTATCGGACTCGGCCGAAACCGAGTCCGAAACCGAGTTTGCCATCCTTGGTTGGGTGAAGTTTGGTCGTCCAGACAACGCCAGAGCTGCCACCTCCACATCCGCCCCAGATACTCCTGCTGACAACCCTCCCGTTGCACGACCGGACCCTTCCACTGAGGTAACCATCATCTTATCCAAGGCTGACTACGAGCGTCTCCTTCAGCAACAATCCTTTCATGCGGTTCCCTCCACTTCAGGTAGTGCATCTACCATATCTCATGGTTCTTCTTGGATCATTGATTCTGGGGCCTCCAGCCACATGTCAGGTAATCGGTCGAGTTTTTCTTCCTTGCGCCTTTCGTCTTCCTTGCCACCTGTCTCTGTTGCTGATGGCTCACCATCCCCTGTTCATGGGATTGGCACCATTCGTATGTCTCCATCTCTTACCCTCTCTAATGTCTTGTATGTTCCCCAGTTTCCGGTTAATCTTCTTTCCATAAGTTGTCTTGCTTGTGATCATAACTGTTCTGTTACATTCTTTCCTTCCTATTGTGTTTTTCAGGATCTCCGAACGAAGGCGACGATTGGTGGCGGGTGTAAGACTGGTGGCCTCTACTACCTGACGGATCGCTCGTCTGGCACTTCTTCGGCTCTTGGTGCAGACTCTCCATACTATTGCCATTGTCGTCTTGGGCATCCGGCGCCCTCAAAGCTTCGTTCCTTTGTTTATATCCCTTCTAGTCTGTCTCAGTTTCAGTGCGATGCCTGTGAGCTTGGCAAGCATCATAGAGTGTCTTTCCCTTCCCATGAGACTAAACGGAGCATCTCTCCTTTTGATCTGGTTCATAGTGACATTTGGGGTCCTAGTCCTGTTACCACATCTCTAGGCTTTCGCTATTTTGTTACGTTCATTGATGATCACTCTCGGATGACTTGGGTTTTTCTTTTAAAGAGTAGGTCACAAGTCTTGCATGTCTTTGAACAATTTTATCAGGATATTAAAATGCAATTCTCCACTTCTATCAAGGCTCTTCGCACCGATAATGCAAAAGAATATTTATCTTCCCCGTTTAACGAATTCTGTGCTACTCATGACATTCTCCACTAATCTTCTTGTGCCTACACTTCTCAACAGAATGGCGTGGCTGAACGGAAAAATCGTCATCTTCTTGATGTGGCCAGGACACTCATGTTTCACATGACTGTCCCAAAACAGTTTTGGGGTGATGCTATCCTTACTGCATGTTATCTCATTAATCGTGTCCCCTCATCAGTTCTCTCTGGGGTCAGTCCGTTTTCATGTCTGTATCCCTCCATTGAATCCTTTCCTCTACCTCCTCGGGTTTTTGGCTGTCTTTGCTTTGTGCAATCTCTGGGACCCGGTCACGATAAGCTGTCCCCTCGCGCAACTCGTTGCATCTTTCTCGGCTATTCGCGCACTCAAAAAGGCTACGTTGTTTTGACCCGGTGTCACAACGTTATTTCATTACTACTGACGTCACCTTTTTTTTAAACAAAGCCCTATTTTTCGTCGTCTCCCGTGTCGTTAGCACCTCCTTTGTTGTCTCTCCCCCCTTTGCTTCCTCCCCCGGATGACTTAGGAAGGGTTGGTGATTCCATGCCTCTTACGACAGATCCTGCTCCAAAACCGCTGCAAGTGTACCGACGACGGACAGTCCCGCAGGCACCCACTCAGCCTCCACTATCGGCGCCCTCGGTCGAAGATCCACCCCCTTCTCCTCCTCCGGATGCGGCGTTGGATCTTCCAATTACTCTTCGGAAAGGTAAACGTACTACACCGTCACCTTCTATGTTTGATACTAACTTTGATTGGCCTTCCATTCATAAGGGTGCTCGTCGGCCGAACTCTCACTCTATTGCCCGATTTGTGTCTTACGAGCATCTCAGCCCGTCTTTTCGGGAATTTGCATTCTCTCTTTCCTCGACTAGTATTCCTTCCTCTTATCAGGATGTACTTGCACAACCTAAGTGGAAAGCCGCTATGGATGAGGAGATGTCTGCCTTATTATCTCGTGGGCACTCGTTGTTTGTCCTCCTGGTGTGGTTCATGTGGCGTGCAAATGGGTTTTCACCCTGAAGTATCTTCCAAATGGCACTATTGCTCGGTACAAGGCTCGTCTCGTCGCCAAAGGCTTCACCCAGACATATGGCATTGATTATCTTGAGACATTCTCTCCAGTGGCTCGTATTACTTCTGTGCAAGTTCTATTCTCATTGGCTGCCAATCTTGGTTGGTGCATGTTCCAGATAGATGTCAAAAATGCCTTTCTCTATGGTGACCTTCAGGAGGAAGTTTACATAGAGCAACCTCCAGGGTATGTTGCTCAGGGGGAGATGAAAGTCTGCAGACTTCGGAAAGCAATTTACGGCCTCAAGCAAAGTCCTCGAGCTTGGTTTGACAAATTTAGTCAGATAGCATCAGAGATTGGTCTTGTTCGTAGTCAGGCTGACCACTCAGTGTTCATTAAGAAATGCTCTGCAGGAATAGTGATCCTTGTTGTCTATGTTGATGATATAATTTTGACAAGTAATGATGAGAAAGGCATTACTGTTGTAAAAGAGCATCTACAGAAGCATGTGGTTAAAAAAGATTTGGGACAACTCAATACTTTCTTGGTATTGAGATTGCACACAGCAAGGACAGAATCTCTCTCTCTCAAAGGAAATACACGCTGGATTTGCTCAAAGAAACGGGTCTACTAGATTGCAAGCCAGTCGACACACCTATGGTTACTCGACCCGAGTTTTGGGATCAGACTGGAGAGGACTTTCTTGATGTTGGCCGCTATAGGCGTCTGGTTGGTAAACTCATTTATTTGACTAATACTAGACCATATATCACTTTTGCAGTTAGTCTGGTTAGTCAATTCATGTAGAATCCGAAACAGTGTCACTGGGAGGCTGTTTTGAGGATTCTGAAGTATGTTAAAGGAGCACCTGGGAAGGGCATGTTATACAAGAATCATGGTCATGTGCGTGTGACAGCTTTTTCTGATGCAGACTATGTTGGGTCTATTTCTGACAGGAGATCCACGACGGGATATTGCTCTTATGTTGGTGGCAATCTTGTATCTTGGCGGAGTAAAAAGCAGAGTGTGGTAGCCCGCTCAAGTGCCGAAGCCGAGTATCGAGCTATGGCACACACTGCCTGTGAGATGTTATGGCTCCAACCTCTTCTTCGAGATTTTGGTTTCCCTTCTACTGAAACTATGACGATGCACTGTCACAATCAAGCTGCAATTTTTATTGCAAACAATCCTGTCTTCCACGAATGAACCAAGCATATCGAGGTGGATTGTCATTTTGTTCGTGAAGCAGTGATGTCCAAGAAGATAGCAACCCCTTTTACTTTCTCGGAGGATCAGCTAGCTGATCTGTTTACTAAGTCTCTTGCCTCACCGAGATTTTCTACCTTATGTAACAAGCTGGGTCTTCTGGATATATACACTCCAGCTTGAGGGGGAGTGTTAGAGTATGTTAGTGTTCTCCGGTTCTATAGGATATGTTACCATGTATACTCTCTATATAAGGAGCACTGCTCCCTGTAATAAAAGGCTAATTTTCCCTTCTCATTTAACAGCCACAACAATGCTTCATTTCACACCCTTCCTATTAAAGAATTCAGATATCAATTCTTCCACTTGTTGTAAACTCAGATGTGAATTGAATGTCTCGCAAAGCGACCTCACCTCCTTCCTAACGTATGCAGATCTATTGTAAGTTTAATTTTCAACTCTACAGCTAAATGTTGCACTGTCTTACCAAAAGCTTTTGGACAATAGGTAAAGGTGTGCTCTAGACAATCGCCCAATATAATAGTATTAGGGTCATCCATCAAAAGCCATCTAAATTGATTTTTGCATGTTTTGAAGCCTGTTTTGGATGGTCAACTTTTCAAAACAGGTATGCACCCCCTACCAAGAAGCTGCACACAGACACTGTGAGCAAAAAGGTGGTATAAGTCATCTTAAAAGCAATTGGATTTCGCCTGCATCCCTTCCCCATCTCCCTTTCCAAGCAGCCCGTCAAAACTTCTCTAAGTGTTTACATAAAGGTTTAGCAATGGCCATGGCATTTACTTCATGTCCTTTTTTATCATGCACCATCCTTGTCAACTTTGTAACCCAAAAGCCAAATGACAAAACTTTTGACATTTTGCTGACCCCTACAGATCAGGCATTACTTTGCTCCAGCACAAGAAACTGAGAGAAGTTAAATATTGTGCATCAATAAGTGTCTATTCTCAGGTACACTGCACAAACAGAATGGGTCATGTAGCTATTGAAATGCCGCATGATTTCAACTAGAAGAAAAAGAATAAGACATAAGTTAAAAAGTCACCAGATGAACTGGAACATATTACCTGAAAATTGACTTGGATGGCAATAAATGTCCCAGGTAACAAGCTAAATGAGCACACTTATTTGAACCTTGGGTCAGGTTGCATGTTAGATTTGAACGTTGGGTCAGGTTGCATGTTATTGGTCATATCAAGTGTCATATACTAACAAGTAGAACAAGCACTATCCAGAAGAAAGGCCAAAACGGAAAGGCATAAATAAAATGTCTGAACCTTCAATAAAAATCTTATTTTGATTGACATATAAAGACATCCTATCTAGATTGGAATAAGTCGAACAATAAAGATGGGCATAGATAAACAAGAAGTCATTGCATGTTAGAAAGGCAAAATAGAAACTAGAATGCAAGTAAAACAAGGGGTAAATTGTGAGTATCAGACTCACCCATTCCCCCGGGCAAAGAGATCTATAGTATCTAGCAAACTTTTCACACTCTATGGACTCTTATCCTTTCGCTGCCAAGCACCTAGATGACAATAAATGAGTTAAACATCAAATAGCAAACAATGTATATCAAAATAGTTAACAGCCAAGAAGTTCTACTTGTGATATTCAATTCAGTGTAGCGTGTGAAGCAGTGTCTTGTTTGATTTGTTGTAGGGAAGCGGAAATCAGCTGGTGCAGTTTTTAACTCGATCTGATGAACAAACAAGCATGTAAATAAGAGGCTCCGGATGAACAGGGAGGACTAGCCATCAAAAGAGGTGAACCCAGATTATCTTCTGGAACAACAATGAACAAAGAACAATTTTAAAGCTAAAGAGGACAGGATAGTTACAAATGAAGTTCAAAGGATCAAATAAAAAAATACCAAAAAGTAGAATTCATGCTACAACGTTATGCTTTTAGGCATATGACACAAGACAATATTCAAACAAAAAAAAATGAAACAACTTCAGAAGATTACAAAGACAGCAACATCTGACAACCCACACGTAAATTCATCAGAGACTAGTAGACTCTTCAGATTCATTCAACAATCTTTTTTCCTACATAAAATTACACTAAAACTTGATTAATAAACATTAGGTAGGTGATAGGGGATGACACCACATTTAGAGAAGCCGCACAAGGAAGCTATATTTTCTGTTCTATTTTTTAAATTCCAATAAACTGGTGGCGACACCAAGTTCTAACCATATGACAAGTTCTCAGTGCGATGAAAACTGCAAACCTTAAATGCGTTATGACAAACCACGTGTCTCTTTCATGGAAACAAGATTCTAGTGGCGTCTATTACAGGCTTACAAAACTCGTAGAAAGTTCAAAGTCCCCATTTTCATGCCTATTGCTACTTCAAAGGTCAATCATGGCAAAAGATGTGGGATCAATTCTTAGCTCCCGCTGCCACTAATTCACTGTTTCATCTGCTTTCTATTAAAGTATTAAGTACAGTAACATCGCATCTTTCTCAAAGTCGTTTTTTTTTCAATCCGGATCTTCTGAAAGCAAACAACTAGAAACTGTTGCAAAAAACATTCCACAAAAATTTTATCTTGTCAACGTGGAATGATCATGATGGTATATAAACAGTGTAAGGGACTTCAAAGCCATAAACGTAACATTTATCGATTTTGCGTTCTCCAATACCATAATCACGGAAGATCCCAACAGAACAGACATTCGGGTAGACACACAAGCCCTCATCGTCAGAAAGATGCATCTCGAGATGGGCATCTTATAGCAAAAAACGACCAGGAACAACCAGAATAATAGAAATAAATAATGGAGATCTACAGTATACAAGAGGACGAATCCCGCCCAACCCATGCCAAAACAGCAAAGTACCGAGTGTTCGAAAACGCTAAAAAGCATGCCTATACACGCCGAGAACCATGACAGATAGGGAAGGACGGAGGAAAGAGATCGGGGTTCTGGCCGCTTACCTCCGCCATTGACAATATCGGCCTCTCTCTCTCTCTCTCTCTCTCTCTCCCCGGTTTTGAGGAAACGAAGCAGGAAACTGTTTTAATAGGTAAGTTAAACTGTTAAAAGTGGAGGTGGGAAAATATGATGCAGCTTGCGCTGATTTGAACCCACGACCTCGTGCAAAGTGGAGTGAACTACAAAGCGAGTCAGGCTCGGTTGAAGCCTGAAACTGTTGGTGGCCAACGTTTTAAACTTCATAGGATTTTTAGTTTTAAGTCTTTAATTTTTTAAAAAAATAGAAAAAAAAAAGTCGTGCAATCCATTTATTTATAGTCAAAAAAACCTCATATCTTCTAATATCATGTTACCAGCCGTTCAAGATAACAAATATTTCAGGGTATATTTCTTCCATGGGTAACTGTGGCACTTTCTATGCTCAAACTATCCTTCCTTTACCCCTTCCCTTTTGTGAGCCATGTAGGATCCATCTGAACCATCTCACACGGTGCAGACGCGAAACAACACCCCCTCCGACGGTGGCGACGACTAGCAACGCCTTGCTGAGCGACAGCGACGGCGATGACAACGGGCTCCTAGTTCGGCATCAACAACCGGCACATTGTATGGAGAGGTAAAGAGCATACAGCACTGGGCATAGCGATAACCATCATAGACCCCATCTTTCTCTCCCTTACAAACCTTCTCTCTCAATTGCTGCGTGAACTCTGCTTCCCCTAATCTCCAAAACTCCTTTTGCAGCGCACCTCGTACAAGCGCACCTCACCTTTGGCCCAGAGCAATGTCTCAAATGATACGACCTTAACTTGCACACAAAGTGTTTGGTCTTTTGTCAATATGAACTAACTCTTCACAGACGTTTTTTTTGTTTGACAATATTCGAATGCTAGCGGCAATACATAAGGTGGAGTTTTCTTCCGCACCCTACCACTGTAATGCTTTTGCAAGAAGGGTTTATGCTTAGTTTTCACTTTGTTCATAATATATTTTTTCACAAATTTATTATTTTAAATTATGATAAAATAAATATATAAATAACTATTCATCCCAGTTTGGTTAAATCAATTTACAAGTTTAACAAAATTTAGGTTTCCATAAACTTAAATCAAGAGTAATTAAATATCTAGGATGAAATTAACTAAATCAAATTGAATATCGTCTTAGTAAACAAAAAGACCAAGTGTTAGACGATACATCGTCTAATCAGACTCAACATAGACGATATTTAGTCTAATGAGCAAAACGACAAGAAGTTAATTTAGATGATCTTTCGTCTAAATCTCCAGGATAGATAAAAGGTTAGACGATACATCGTCTAACGTAACTAAGATAGATGGAAAATTAGACAATACATCACCTAAGTGAAAGTAAGTAGACGATACTCCGTCTAAGAGAGTAACGATCTTCGTCTAAGAGAGTAAACTAATATTAAACGATACTTCTTCTGAGTCTCAAGTTAGACGGAACATTAAATGATACATTGTCTAAGATAGGAAGGATAGATGATGCGAGGACTAATAGATGAAACTCTGTCTAATATGAAAATGACAAAAGTTGATATAGACGAAATTTCGTCAAATCCAAATAAGGTGAAGCAATAGACGATGCTTCATTTAATTCAGATTAGCTGAAGCAAAAGACGATACTTCATCTAATCTAGATTAGTTGAAGTGATAGACGATATTTCGTCTAAAGACTCCACAATAGATGAAGCAATAGACGATAATTCGTCTATTTAAGAAAATGACAAAAATTAAAGATAAATAATCTTCATCTAATATAAAAGACAAACATAGGTTGATTAGACGAATATGTAGACGATAATTCATCTACTCTCACGAAAAAGTAAAAATCCACGACGGCTTACTTTAATCTCCTATTTAAATAGGTGACATATTTTACATTTTTGATCTTGTCAAATATATATATATATATATATATATATATTTATGTTGACTGTGTTAAACGAAAAATTATATAATGAAGTGACTACACGACACTTAAATTCTACCGCGCCGTACACGTAAATTATACACATATTATTTAAAATCTTATTGCCGACTTTTTTATGATAAAATCACAAACATCGTCTGACAAATATATATAAGACGTTCAATAGTCAACTGAACAAATACGATCACGCTAAATACACAACACCTGTTAATGATACTATTTCATCCTCATGATGTATAAACTACTTTACGCAATCTTTTTGTGCACTACTCTATATCGTGAGATATAATTTTATACGTGAAACTTTGATTAGTTTTCGCATATTTTATTGACACTAGCACTTACAATTTAAATATGTTTATTTTATCTCACATCTTTGTACGATAAAATTAACTTACACAAAAGAAGAAAAAGTAAAAGATAAATAAATCTCCAATAGCAAAAGATCTAATTCACTCAGGATTTGCCGACCCGCATGACCCGACCTGACCCAGGCTGTGGGCGGGACATCCGGGTCGTGGGTCGTCATCAGGTCGTCCCATTAATTTAATATTATATTATATATATATAATATCCTTTTCTATTTTATTCTATTATTTTATATATATATATTATATATATAATCTTTTTTATTTTAACATGGAACGAGATAGATCGAGACGGACCGAGTCGGGACCGACCCGTCCCGACCTGTGACCGGAACGGGCGGGTCGGTCGAGACGGCAAACCCTGAATTCACCTATTGTTCCGAGAACGAAGTACACACACTCACAGAGGAGGTGAAAGGTTAACAACCAATCAGATCATCCGAACGTTGTGACTAGGATCCGACTGCTCGAAGGCAATATATATCTAACAGATGCAACGAAACCTCAAGTTATAAATAATTTGAAATTCAAGAAGAACGGTGTAGAGTGCGCTTCGAAAAGCTGAACGATATATCATCTTCGGGCATCTTACTACAATCAAAGCGGTATTTGAGCACAAACTTCCCGTGCATTTAAGCCGACGGGAGACTTCACCGTGCTAAAAACATTCATCTTTGAAGCCTCTCATTATCGAAGTATTCAAGAGGAGGAATAGCCGGGCCAAGACGCAGGCAACGCATATTTGACGCGCTTGGTCACCTAGGCCAGCGTCTCGGGGTATAAAGACGTGTTACTGCCTTAACCCTATTAAGGGCACTTGGTCACTTAGGCATGTGATCCAAAACAAGGCCTAACACAATCTAATGATCCATCAAAAGATCGTTAGATTGCCCTCCATCAATAATGTGAAAGAATCTTCCTTCTTGTTTACTCTCCGGAAATCCATGACCGTCAGTTACTCACTATCAAGGTCAGATTTGCTAGCTAATGTTAATAAAGTACGGGTTTTGAGAGTTAAAATCACATTACCAATTATTTAAAAAATTAGTGGCCTTTTTAAAAAAATTTACCTTCACCAAACTTTTGAGAAAAATCTCCTCCTTCCCCATCTCTCTCTCTCTCTCTCTCTCACACACACACACAGTCAAAATCATCCGGTTTATAAATAATTGCTAAATGAAGGGAAATCTCTCCTATTTGAAAATATTTTTGCTTTATCAAAAAATCAAATACTTAACATCTATAGATGTTTATAAAATAACTTATAATTACAGAATTATCTTTTTTTAAAATATTATTTCTAATAACCTCGTTAAAAGCAAGGAGAAGTACTATTTGTGGATGTCAGCAGTCTTCCCAAGGATCCCAGATGTTTGAGAACCGATCCCCTGCTTCCAGGTACTCTCTTTCATTGGCATCCCTATGGTAAATGCACCGCACAGATCTTAGAATCCTAAACGAAACCAACCCATCCGAGGATGCTTACCTCTGACTGCTGATTGCAATTTTAATTTCACAATAATCTGCATATCATTCACGAATGACATGCTCCCAACTTTCCATGCTCTCTTCTCATCTCGGTACAGCAATCCAAGTACTAGAGATAAACAACCCTTTGATGCAACAGGGTCCCCATGAGAGAGGATCTTCTCAGACCGTGAAAGTGGTTTCCACTCCTTCCAGGCACAAAGTCGCTTTGACAGTAAAGACCTACCCTGGACGGGGAATCCAAACTGGCCGATCCTGTTGCATCGTAGTTCTTACTGTATTAGCTTATGTGCCATCATTATTGCCGAGACTACCCTTTGCAGAAGGCGTAATACAGAGTAATAAGAATAACTACTGCTGTATGAGACCTTGGAACTTGAAGGCCACTCCAAAAGTACCAAGTATCAACAATAGAAACCCTTCAAATTTAAGTGACAAAGAGGATAATTTTGCCCCCAAAAGTCTACATTTTGTGGCTTCTGTAACCAATCAAGCTAATAAAATTAAGTAGATTCTGAAATGCATCATTTAACCTGAACAGTTCAATTCCGAGGCTCATGTTATGCATTCCTTTCATAACCAGTACACTTTGGACTGTCATTGTGCAGTGCACTACAAGTTTTCATTTTTCACATAAACACTATATTCAAAATGTCAAATGACTCTGCATTCTTATGCATACAGTTTATTTTGCACCAATATCATGGGTTGCACTTACGGATGTTATATAGTTTGGACATTGAAATTTGAGGTGTCGACAAAGATGCGTAATTTCTCAAATGCAATTTTTTTTCTCATGATTCTACATAATGTCACAATCAAAGTTATAGGATCGAACTAAATACAACCACTCCAGTTTTTCCAACATTTTAAGATGCTAGACAAGCAATCTGCCAGGATCAAATTGGAAGCAACAGTATCCATGGAAGAGATGATCAATTCTGCAGGCATCCACCTCCAGGGAAAGTAGCTAGTTTTCGGGCTACCCATAAAATAGACCAACAAAACGAATCAATACTGCAAAGCCCACACTCCAGAAGATGTGTTGAAAAGTGAAAACACAGAAAACCATGAACAGATGACCAAAATATTGCTCACACTGAAACAATTCGAAGAAAAGAATGCATACATTGCACAAGTAAGACATGAGAAATCCGCAAGGCTTTTCCCTCTTCACATTCAGAGGATTTCTTATGTGCAAAACTTCAAAACAGCAAGGTAGAAGGAGGCCTCATCGGCGAACTCGGTTATCTGGAACGAATGGTCGGCTGCTGCCTTCTCTAAGCTCAGTTTGTCAGGTAGTTCACTGGTTACCATGTCAGGGTGCTGCTGCCGATGGACTCGTTCCACGGCTTCCCTCCCCTCGTCACAGCTGATCACCACTCTCGCACCTACAGAATTTGAAACTACCATCAGAACTTGAGTGACATATCAAACATCTAGTGACATATGGCACTCCGGTGCTCACGATTCCACATTTTGGGCAAAGAAAGCTAAGTTTTTATGGGGTTTATCCCATATACCTGGAGAGCACCGACTTGCCAACGACCCCAAGAGCCCGTCCAAAGGAACACCCATCGCGGGGAAGTAGCAAACGAACACGGCATCCAACGAAGAGAACCTCTCCGGGACCGCCTCCACCCCGCCCTGCCAGCACCTCACCGCGTCGTGCCTCTCCTTGATCTCCGCCAGCACCAGGAGGGACTCGTGGGTCGCCAGGACCAGCTCGCAGGGCGCTGTCTCCACCAGGCGGTCCATGAACCCGACGGTCGGGAGGCACGCCAGGACCCTGGACTTCTCCCCGACCTCGGCGGCGGCGATCGCCCGGTCGGCCTTGCGGGCGCGGTCGCGGTCGGCGGGGTCGACGTCGAGGAAGGACCAGTCCTTCTCGACCAGGTCCTCGAAGTGGATGGCAGAGATGGCGGGAAGACGGGAGGAGCCATGGGCGGATGGCGAGGGGTTTTTAAGCGGATACCAGTGGGGTTTGGAGAGGAATAAGAGGCGCGGAGGCGGGGGGTGCCGGGCGCCTGCGGCCGGCGCCATGGAGGAAGCTAGGGCCATGGCGGAGGCTAGGGCTCGAGGAAGGAGGGAGGAGGGAGAGGAGACGGCCATGGCGGAAGTGCTCTGCTTGTGCTCTCGGAGATCGTTTTCCGGCACCGACGCGATAGGAAGTAGAAATCTGTAACACCGCGAGGGCCAGCTTGCTCTTTTAGCATTATTCCGAAAGGACTTTTCCGTGCCGGACGCCTCGACAGAAGGACTTCTCCGTAGAGCCGGAGAGTCTTCACTCTTGTGATGGGCAGACGGCTCCGTACGTTGAAAGTGTTTTTTTACTAAAAGATTATCTGATTCGAATTGGTGTCTAAATCGATCAACGACTTAATTCGGTTCGAATTAGTTATACCGTTTAATCGAATCAATTTAAACTCTGACATCATCGTAATATTGATACATAGTCCGATCTGATTTTATAGCCTAAGATAATAAGATATAAGATATAATGATTAAAATAAAATAACATATATTAATGTGGTTCACAGTTCATGGGACCGTCGACGGTTCGTGCACTGCAGTGTAAGGTGTAACTTAAACGGGAGGCGAGGGACGCCGCCGCGAAGGTCCTCCCGTGCGCCGCCCCCTCTACCGCCGCCGAGAGCTACTGCTCCGAAGCAGGTGCGGAAGCTGTCAGTGGTGGACAGAGGGTTTTGCTCAAGGGCATGGTGTAACGACCCGAGAATCCGATTACCGGGAAGGCCCGATAACCCGAGACTCGCACCGCCACCCACGAGCCCGAAGACTCGGAAGGGTTAAAAGGATGGTGTGGAAACTACACAAGCATCACAAATAATTGCAGAAATTAAACAGTTATGATATTAAGCAGGAAATGAATTAACATTTTACATGGTCCACAATAAAATAACAACAACAGCAACAGTAGTCCACGACTAGTACAGTGACAAGAAAGAAAAGTACAGCTACACGGGGCATCCCCCGGCTCTGACCTCTGGCACTACCTCTGGGCACCCGCACCACGCTTCCGCTGCGCTCCTGACACGCTCCCCGAAGGTGGCGCCTCACCTGAAACACGGTGAAAACACGCAGGGAATGAGTCTCGGAACAAGACTCAGTAGGGATCACTCGAACCCTACCTCGAAAAACGAGAAACCACTACTCTAGCGGTAGAAAGGTACCTCGGAAAGGAAAGCCCTGTACTCTACAGAACTAGACCCTAACGGCACGCAAACCGACACACGTGCCACGGTACGAGAAGACCGAAACTCAACGGTCGAACCGTCAAAACCCGAAGGTCGGAACACACGACTGACAGTCTGACACTCCGTACTCAACAGGAGTACCACCCACTAGAAGCACAGCCGGTAGCGTCCCCTGACGTCTTACACCGCACCGCAGGTGAACCGCCTGACATGGTAGGTCCTACCCGAGGCGCAAACACCGTACAAGTAACTACAACAAGTGACTAGCTGGGGTCACGCCCGTCGACGTGGGTCCAACCGCCCCCAACCACGTGTGCACACACAGACCGCGCGTCCCTGGTCTGGCCCTCTGACCGGTTTTCCCCTCAGCCGGACTCTGGCTGCAAGACGTGGGGCCCAACGGTAACCGGTCCACAAACCGTCTCTAAAGGTCAGCCCGTACACCACTCCCTGGTGCGACTAGCACACGCGTACTAGTAGGCTACGACTAGTGGAGGGTCACAGAAGGAGTAGACTCTCAAGTCTCGAAAAACAACGGTGCAACTGCAGGTACGAGGAACGCTCCTTGTACCAACACCGACGCACGGTGACCAGCTGCCAACAACATCTCCCGGTACACTCTGTACGACGAGAGACACACCGACGCAACCCGTACCCTTGAACGGTCCACACTGGGCCGCTCAGGGATGTACGGTCACACAGGGACCGCACAAGGATTAGAACGGTCATATCAGGACCGTTCCACCCAGGGTCCAAACGACGGATAAACGGCCAACACAGGACCGTTCAAACAGATGTGCGGCCAACTCTTGACCGCACGCGGGTGAGGAACGGTCACCTACTGGCCGCTCGTCTCCCAACGGTAAAAAGCCTGGACGGTTAGTCCTTAGCCGCACTTGGGGAAGGGCGGCTACGGCTTAGCCGTTCAGGTGTTGTGCGGTCAGGGCCAGACCGCACATCCAACCATAGCGCTAGGGGATGTACGGCCAGCACCTGGCCGTGCAAGGGGTTATGCGGTCAGCTCCTGGCCGCACATCCCAGAGCACTGCACAACGGTCACAACCAACGGTCAAAACCCTTGGGGTTGGGCGGTAGCTATGGGGCCGCACATTAGGATATGCGGTCCCACGATAGACCGCTCAAGCCCACTGCGCGCCAAGCCTCACCCAAAGCGCGCCGAGCCGATGAACGGTCCGAACGGAACCGCATAGGGGTTGTGCGGCCACTGGTTCGACCGCACATCGCTCACCGGCGAGAAAATGGCGAACCTCACCGGAATCGCCCAATCGGCCTCAAAACAAACCCCACGGAGGGGGAAATGGCGAGAGAAGAACCCCCAAGCCCCCTAGCATGCTCCTACGCCCTTAAACCGTGAAATCGGGGCTCAAAACGATGGATCGGACGAACTCACCCCGCGGCATGATCGACCCTTCCCGGCTCAAAATAAACCCCTCTCGACCTCGTCTCGAGCTGAAACTCACGGGGAAGGAAGACATGAGGCTAAGGAACGTCACCCTACCTCCGGTCCGCGACGAAACGCTCCGATCCGAGCTCGAAGTCGCGAAGAACGCCGCTAGAATCTCGCCTCTCCACGCCTCCCACGCTCGCCGTATGCCCGCACGATCGCCACCACGTCACCCACGTCCTCGCGCCGTCGCACCGCCGCCGTCTGCAGCCGGAACGGGGGTCGGCACGGTCGAACGGGAGAGAAGGAGGGAGAGAGCCGGCCACGGTCGCGTGAGGGAGAGAGAGGAAGAAGAAGAAAAGAGAAAAGAAGAAAAAGAAAAGAAAAGAAATGGGAATATATAGAAAATCCGATTTTTCGGAAAAATACCGAAAATTAGAAAAATACATTTCCGGAATCCTCGGAACGCACCGATCGCAACGGTACCACTCGTGCCTCGGGGAACTGCCCGGTTCGCCCGCAGCGAGCGTCCGAAGAAAAAGCCGAAACACACACCGGAAATCGGAAAACACGCGCGGAAAAAGCCACGGAACGCCTCCGGGCCTCCGAAACGACTCCGGATCGCGCCGATCCGAACACGAAAGATGTCCGAAACGAAATTTCGGACACAACGGAGCCGGACACTCCGAAAACTAGATCCGGGACCCACGAAGAAGGATCCGAAAGGTCCGGGATATTACAGCCCTCCCCCCTTAAGGAATTTCGTCCTCGAAATTGAGAACAACCCAAGGGGAAAGAAGAGGAAGACTCACTCAAACAGATACGGGAACTGCTGACGCATCTCGTCCTCACGTTCCCACGAAGCCTCACCACCAGAGTGTCGTTGCCACACGACCTTGACCAAGGGAATAACCTTGTTCCGCAGGCGCTGCTCTCGCCTATCCTCCACGCGGATCGGAAACTCTGGGAGAGAAAGATCTGGAGTCACCTCAGGCCAAACGGAAAACTCGAGCACATGAGAGTCATCGGGCATATACTTCCGCAACATAGAGACGTGGAACACGTCATGCACCGACGCCAACTCAGAGGGTAACTGCAACCGGTAAGCAACCTCACCGATGCGCTCCACAATCGCGAAAGGACCAATATAGCGGGGACTCAGCTTCCCACGCCGTCCAAAACGCATCACCCCCTTCATCGGAGAAACTCTCAAGAACACATGATCGCCCACGGCGAACTCGAGGGGCTGCCGCCTACGGTCAGCATAGCTCTTCTGCCGACTCTGGGCCGCCAACATGTTCTGACGAACCAGGTGCACAACATCCACACATTGCTGCACCAATTCCGGTCCCGTCAAAACACGCTCACCCACCTCAAACCAATCAAGTGGAGTCCGACAAGGACGCCCATACAATGCCTCATAAGGAGCCATGCCGATGCTCGAATGAAAGCTGTTGTTATAGGCAAACTCCACTAACGGTAGGTGATGAATCCAACTCCCCTGCCACTCCAGGCAGCAGGATCTCAGCATGTCCTCCAAAGTCTGAATGGTCCTCTCAGACTGACCATCTGACTGTGGATGATACGCCGAGCTAAATGCCAACTCCGTGCCAAGAGCTCGCTGGAAACTCCTCCAGAATCCAGAAGTGAAGCGCGGATCCCGATCCGACACGATCGAAATGGGAACCCCATGCAACGGCACGATCCGCTCCACATAAAGACGAGCCAACCTGGACACGCTCCAGCTGACTTTGACCGGTAGCAACCGCGTCACCTTCGTCAGCCGATCCACCAGCAACCAAATACTGTCCTGCCCAGTCGGGGTTCTGGGCAACCCCACCACAAAATCCGTGGTCACATGGTCCCACTTCCAAGCAGGAACATCCAAGGGCTGGAGAGTACCGCCTGGTCGCTGATGCTCTGCCTTCACTTGCTGACAGATCAGGCACCTGGCCACAAATTCGGCAACATCTCTCTTCATGCCAGGCCACCAGAACTGCCTCCGCAAGTTCCGATACATCTTCGTCGCACCCGGGTGCACAGTGTACCTGCTCCCATGAGCCTCGCGTAACACCGCACGACGAACCTGCTCCTCCGCTGGGACGTACAGCCTGCCACGAAACCTCGCAGCACCGTCCTCGCCGAGCTCCACATCAGCCATCGCAAGAATCCGGGGCAACTCAGGGTCCGCATGCTGAGCCTCTGTCACCTGACGACGAATAGCAGGAGTGACAGTCAGACTCGCAAGCACTGCCAACCCTGGCTCCTGGGGAATCTTGAGCCTGAAAGATACTTCGGGCACCTGTTCCCAGAGCCTCCACTTCCTCAGCATCAAGGTACTGATCACGACCTTCCTACTCAAGGCATCGGCGACGACATTCATCCTGCCCGGCTGATAAGACAGGGTGAAGTCATAGTCCTTCATGAACTCCATCCAACGCCTCTGTCTGAGGTTCAGATCTCTCTGCGAGAACACATACCTCAAACTCTGATGGTCAGTGAACACCTCGAACTTCTCACCGTACAGATAATGCCTCCAGATCTTCAGCGCGAAGATCACTGCCGCCAACTCAAGGTCATGGGTAGGGTAGTTCTCCTCATGGGGCTTTAGCTGCCGAGATGCATAAGCCACCACTCTACCATGCTGCATCAGAACAGCACCCAATCCGACGCCGGAAGCATCTGTACACACCACAAAACCTCCCGATCCAGAAGGCAAAACCAACACCGGAGCCGAGGTGAGCAATCTCTTCAGTTCCCTAAAGCTCTGCTCACACTCCTCGGACCAGACGAAAGGCACATCCTTCCGCGTGAGCCTCGTCATCGGGGTCGCAATGCGAGAAAAATCCTGGATAAACCGGCGATAATAACCCGCAAGCCCCAAGAAACTCCGGATCTCCGTCACCGACCTCGGCCTCGGCCATTGCATCACAGCCTCGACCTTGGCGGGATCCACGGAAATGCCATCACCAGAAATCACGTGCCCCAGAAAGTGCACCTCGCTGAGCCAAAACTCGCACTTGCTGAGCTTCGCATACAACTGGTGATCTCGCAACGTCTGCAGCACCACACCCAAATGGTACGCATGCTCCTCAGCAGACCGCGAATAAACAAGGATGTCATCCACGAAAATGACCACGAACTGGTCCAAATACGGGTGGAACACCCTCTGCATCAAGTCCATGAAGGCTGCTGGGGCATTGGTGAGCCCAAACGGCATCACCAGAAACTCATAATGCCCGTACCTCGTACTGAACGCAGTCTTCTCCACATCGGACTCGCGAATTCTCAGCTGATAGTAACCGGACCGCAAATCAATCCGCGAGAACACTCGCGCAGACTGAAGCTGGTCGAACAAATCATCAATCCGCGGCAACGGATACTTGTTCTTAATGGTCACGTCATTCAGCTGCCGATAGTCAATGCATAGCCGCAGACTACCGTCCTTCTTCTTCACGAACAACACGGGCGCACCCCAAGGGGAAAAGCTCGGACGAATGTACCCCTTGGCCAACAATTCCTGCAACTGCGCCCTCAACTCCCTCAACTCCGCGGGGGCCATACGGTAGGGAGCCTTCGCCAAAGGTCCCGTACCAGGTACAACCTCGATCATGAAATCGATCTCCCGCTGGGGAGGTAATCCAGGCAACTCCTCAGGAAAAACATCGGGAAACTCGCACACCACCGCAATGTCCTCGACATTCGGCTCCATCCGGTCAGACACAACCACAGACGCGAGAAAACCCTGGCAACCTGAATCAAGCAATCGACGGGCTCGAATAGCAGAGATAAGAAATCGAGAAGAGGCGGAACGGATACCTTGGAAATAGAAGGTCCTCTTGCTCGGATGTTGGAAGTAGACCCTCTTCATCCCACAATCCACCACCGCTCCATGAGTCTCGAGCCAATCCATGCCTAGAATCACGTCGTAATCCCGAAGCTGCAACGCATACAACCTGCCTGGCATACTCCGTCCATCGATCCACACCGGAACCTGGTCGAAGCAATACGGAGTGACCATAAAGTCACCCGAAGGCAACTCCACAGCCAAATCACAGGACAACTGGGTCACCGGCTCCTCAACGCTCGACGCGAAATCCTCCGAAATGAACGAATGAGACGCGCCAGAATCAAATAAAACCCGAGCCGCACAACCCAAAATCTGAACGGTACCTTCCACGAGCTGCGACGCTACTGCCTCTGCCCTGGTCAAGTGCGTGATCTGGCCACGAGCTCTCTGCCTGCCTCCCACACTAGCTGACCTGGGTAGCGGCGGATACTGTCCCTGCTGCTGCTGCTGGGAAACCTGCTGCTGCGGCGGCCTCTGAGGACAGTCGCGCGCCATATGCCCTGGCTGGTCACACCGAAAACAGATGATCGGCGCCGTGCACTGCCTGCCTGGGTGGGTCTCACTACACCGTGGACAAGGTCCTCGCGATCCACCCACCGATCCCTGTCGCTGCAAAGGAAACGGCTGCTGCACACTGCCCGATGAAGCCTGCCCCTGATCCTTGGACTTCTTCTTGCCGAACCCCTTCTTGAAGAACTTTTTGACCTTCGTGCCAAAGGACGCAGATCCTGTCACCGAAGCTGCCGATGCCGGTACTCCTGAACCACCCGACGCAGACTGAAAGAAACCCTGCTGCTGAGTAGCCGACTGCTGGCTGCGACCTGACACAGACTGCCCCTGGCTGATCGGTCCTCGAGTCCTCTGCATATCCATCTCCAAGGAAATCGCAACACGAGACGCCGTCTCGAGATCAGTGGCCCCATTCGCGATCAGATGGTGCCTCAGCTCCAGCCTCAAGCCCTGCACAAACTGCGTCGTCCTCACCCTCTCATGCTCCATGATATGAGGTGCGTACCGACCCAGCTCGACAAATCGGGCCCTGTACTGCAACACGGACATGTCACCCTGCACCAGCTCCAGAAACTCCCGCATCCGCTGCGTAGCAACAATATCTGGACAATACGTACGCTCGAAAGCACTGACAAAGTCATCCCACTCGATCTGCTCAAGCGGACGAAGCTGAAAGGACGTCTTCCACTCGGAAGACCACCACCTCCGAGCCGTACCCTGCAACTGGTTGTAGGCCAACACCACTCTGTCCTCGACAGCACTCTTTGCAGAACTGAACACCCGCTCCATCTCATCAAGCCAATCACGAGCCGCATCAGGGTCTGCCTGGCCGCTAAAGTAAGGTGGATGAAACTGCATGAAATCCCTCACTGCTCGGCCTGGCCCACCCCTGACTGACGAGCCCTCACCGGCCTCTCCGCCGAACTGCTGAGCCATGAGATGGTACATGCCACGGAGAAAACCCTCGGCCCCCGGAGCCCTCGCAGCATCCGCGGCCTCGGTAGCTCCCGGAACTCTGCTATGCTCCTCCTGGTCCCTCTGGACCCCCTGCTGGATCTCCTGGCCTCCAGCCGACTGCCCCTGCTGAGAGCGAGAACTCCTCCTCGGCGCCATCCTCGCTCCTTAAGCACAAGACAGAAAACTCAGAAACGGAAGGTCAGAATAAAACACGCGGTGCCCAATGCCAGCGTCATCTGTACATCATCGTTGTGGACTAGTGGACCAATACAATTACCTATGATTCTCATGTAATTCCACAACCGCGCTCTGATACCAGCTGTAACGACCCGAGAATCCGATTACCGGGAAGGCCCGATAACCCGAGACTCGCACCGCCACCCACGAGCCCGAAGACTCGGAAGGGTTAAAAGGATGGTGTGGAAACTACACAAGCATCACAAATAATTGCAGAAATTAAACAGTTATGATATTAAGCAGGAAATGAATTAACATTTTACATGGTCCACAATAAAATAACAACAACAGCAACAGTAGTCCACGACTAGTACAGTGACAAGAAAGAAAAGTACAGCTACACGGGGCATCCCCCGGCTCTGACCTCTGGCACTACCTCTGGGCACCCGCACCACGCTTCCGCTGCGCTCCTGACACGCTCCCCGAAGGTGGCGCCTCACCTGAAACACGGTGAAAACACGCAGGGAATGAGTCTCGGAACAAGACTCAGTAGGGATCACTCGAACCCTACCTCGAAAAACGAGAAACCACTACTCTAGCGGTAGAAAGGTACCTCGGAAAGGAAAGCCATGTACTCTACAGAACTAGACCCTAACGGCACGCAAACCGACACACGTGCCACGGTACGAGAAGACCGAAACTCAACGGTCGAACCGTCAAAACCCGAAGGTCGGAACACACGACTGACAGTCTGACACTCCGTACTCAACAGGAGTACCACCCACTAGAAGCACAGCCGGTAGCGTCCCCTGACGTCTTACACCGCACCGCAGGTGAACCGCCTGACATGGTAGGTCCTACCCGAGGCGCAAACACCGTACAAGTAACTACGACAAGTGACTAGCTGGGGTCACGCCCGTCGACGTGGGTCCAACCGCCCCCAACCACGTGTGCACACACAGACCGCGCGTCCCTGGTCTGGCCCTCTGACCGGTTTTCCCCTCAGCCGGACTCTGGCTGCAAGACGTGGGGCCCAACGGTAACCGGTCCACAAACCGTCTCTAAAGGTCAGCCCGTACACCACTCCCTGGTGCGACTAGCACACGCGTACTAGTAGGCTACGACTAGTGGAGGGTCACAGAAGGAGTAGACTCTCAAGTCTCGGAAAACAACGGTGCAACTGCAGGTACGAGGAACGCTCCTTGTACCAACACCGACGCACGGTGACCAGCTGCCAACAACATCTCCCGGTACACTCTGTACGACGAGAGACACACCGACGCAACCCGTACCCTTGAACGGTCCACACTGGGCCGCTCAGGGATGTACGGTCACACAGGGACCGCACAAGGATTAGAACGGTCATATCAGGACCGTTCCACCCAGGGTCCAAACGACGGATAAACGGCCAACACAGGACCGTTCAAACAGATGTGCGGCCAACTCTTGACCGCACGCGGGTGAGGAACGGTCACCTACTGGCCGCTCGTCTCCCAACGGTAAAAAGCCTGGACGGTTAGTCCTTAGCCGCACTTGGGGAAGGGCGGCTACGGCTTAGCCGTTCAGGTGTTGTGCGGTCAGGGCCAGACCGCACATCCAACCATAGCGCTAGGGGATGTACGGCCAGCACCTGGCCGTGCAAGGGGTTATGCGGTCAGCTCCTGGCCGCACATCCCAGAGCACTGCACAACGGTCACAACCAACGGTCAAAACCCTTGGGGTTGGGCGGTAGCTATGGGGCCGCACATTAGGATATGCGGTCCCACGATAGACCGCTCAAGCCCACTGCGCGCCAAGCCTCACCCAAAGCGCGCCGAGCCGATGAACGGTCCGAACGGAACCGCATAGGGGTTGTGCGGCCACTGGTTCGACCGCACATCGCTCACCGGCGAGAAAATGGCGAACCTCACCGGAATCGCCCAATCGGCCTCAAAACAAACCCCACGGAGGGGGAAATGGCGAGAGAAGAACCCCCAAGCCCCCTAGCATGCTCCTACGCCCTTAAACCGTGAAATCGGGGCTCAAAACGATGGATCGGACGAACTCACCCCGCGGCATGATCGACCCTTCCCGGCTCAAAATAAACCCCTCTCGACCTCGTCTCGAGCTGAAACTCACGGGGAAGGAAGACATGAGGCTAAGGAACGTCACCCTACCTCCGGTCCGCGACGAAACGCTCCGATCCGAGCTCGAAGTCGCGAAGAACGCCGCTAGAATCTCGCCTCTCCACGCCTCCCACGCTCGCCGTATGCCCGCACGATCGCCACCACGTCACCCACGTCCTCGCGCCGTCGCACCGCCGCCGTCTGCAGCCGGAACGGGGGTCGGCACGGTCGAACGGGAGAGAAGGAGGGAGAGAGCCGGCCACGGTCGCGTGAGGGAGAGAGAGGAAGAAGAAGAAAAGAGAAAAGAAGAAAAAGAAAAGAAAAGAAATGGGAATATATAGAAAATCCGATTTTTCGGAAAAATACCGAAAATTAGAAAAATACATTTCCGGAATCCTCGGAACGCACCGATCGCAACGGTACCACTCGTGCCTCGGGGAACTGCCCGGTTCGCCCGCAGCGAGCGTCCGAAGAAAAAGCCGAAACACACACCGGAAATCGGAAAACACGCGCGGAAAAAGCCACGGAACGCCTCCGGGCCTCCGAAACGACTCCGGATCGCGCCGATCCGAACACGAAAGATGTCCGAAACGAAATTTCGGACACAACGGAGCCGGACACTCCGAAAACTAGATCCGGGACCCACGAAGAAGGATCCGAAAGGTCCGGGATATTACACATGGAGTTCTCCGAGCTTGAGGTGGACGAAAACACGTCCCCCCCGAGCGCAACCCCAACTACAGGCTAAGGTCTACTGGGCCGGCCCGGTCTCTGTTCGATGGATTGTCCCAGAGAAACGTTGGTGACGGAGCAGCCAGATTCCGATGAGCAGCAACTGGGATCTGTTCCTGGCTCAGTTGCGGTTCGCGGAGGCCTTGCTGCTCCCTCCTTTGCTGCTGTCTTGAAGGCTACTACGCCTGCTCCATGGCCAGCTCCTCCTCTGTCATCTGCTATCAAGGATTTGGGTGGATCTACTTATGTGGCTGCGGCTCCTTCCTTCGCTCAGGTTCTCCTTAAATCTGCTCCTTCCATGTCTGTCCCCCTGTGCATCCATCCTCCTGCATCCACAGACCTTGGGGAGCCAGCGGTTTTTTTCTCTCCAACTGAGATCCAGTTGTCAAAGGAAAACCTTTCTGGTTCTCCAAGTGGTCGATGTAATTCACACCGGATGCTGACTCGCCTTATGTCCCTGTTTGGATGGAGCTGCCTGGGCTTCCTGCTAATTTTTATAATGATGCCATGATTCGCTCCATAGCTGGCAGTGTTGGGCCGGTGTTGCAGGTGGATCGCAACACTTTGTGTTTAACTCGTACCCATGCTGCTCGGGTCTGCATTCAGCTTGATGTCTCCAAGGATCTTCCTCGCCGGGTCTGGATTGGTTTTGGTGCTGGCGGGGGTGCTTGGCAGCCCCTTGTGTTTCCAGCTCCCCCATTTTTCTGTTCTTCATGCAGAAGACTCGGCCATCTTCCACCGAAGTGCAAAAAGAAAGGTGCTGGCCCTGCTGCCCCTGCGGCTGGTGCTGATTCGCCTGATTTCCATCCTCCAGTAGGTGACCTGGTCCCAGCCCGGCCTGCTGCCCCGCCAAGGACTAAGCAGTCTTGGCGCCCTGTTGCTGCCTCTTCGACTGCATGTTCCAGCTCCGCCCCCGCTGCTCCCGTGGCTACTAATGCTGCTCCAGCCCCTGCTGCTACATGTGATCCGGTGCACATCCCAGCGGTTGGCATCGACATTCCGGCTGCAGTCTGCTCTCTTGGTGGGGCTGGCGTCGATACATCCCCAATCCTTGGTGGTTCTGCTGCTGGTGCCTCGGGCCCCTTCCGTCCTAGTCAAATGGCCGTTTCTGCTCCACTTGGCGTTCACGATGTCCCTAATGCTGCAGATGGCGTCGACACTCCTGCTGGTTCTGCTTCTGGTGGCGTAAAGGCACTGGTTTCTGAAGGCTCTACCCCCCTTTTTCTTAGTGTTGATGCACCGGATGCTGTTGGTTCTGGTGGCGTCGACGCACCTGCTGCTGATTCTGAAGGGGTTGACCCCTCAACTCCTAGCGTCGACGTCATGTCTGCTGCTGGTCCTCCAGACGTCGCCGCTTCTGTTGTTGCTGTTTCTGGAGGCGTCGCTGCTCCTGCTATTGGGTCCTTTCTCCTGTCGCGAGCGCAAGATCGTCTAGCTTGTTTTGCCGCTCTGCGTGCTACGAGGGATGAATTGAACGCTCATCCAATTTTCTCTCGACCTGGGTTCTCTAGTCGAGCTCCGTCCTCCACTACTGCCGCTGCCTTGGCCCCGTCTCCCCCAGTGGTGCAACCCTGCGATGCTTCCCAAACCCCTGCTATCCCTTGTCAGGCTGTTGGTGGGGTTGGCCCGTCTATTGGCCCCCCTGCACTTACGCCGCAGCAGGATGGTCACCCCTCCAACTGTGCGCCAAGCGAGATGGATGACTCGGTTGATGAGCAAGTCACGGAGAATGATGCTCCCTTTCAGCTTGTCTGTAGGAACAAAAGGAAAAATCGTCGTAGACCAAAGCATCTTGAGCTTTATGATGTCAGGGTTTAAATGCCCTCATGTTTTTCAGGGGTATGCCCCGTCGGTTGTGTTTTCCTTTCTCTATATCAATAAAAAAAGTTGAATGAAAAAAAAAAAACATATATGTATAATTATTAGCCATGATTATGTAACTATATAAATAAAATAATAATAATAATATGGTTAAATAAGTTGATCTTAAAAATTTGTGATATTTCATTGATCTTCAATCTTCACAATTTATATATATGCACATTTAAAATTTAAAATTTAAAATATATCTAAAATAAAATGATAAATAACAATAAATTAATAATAATAAGATAATTTTGAATATCTAAATATTTTTTTATTTTTTTTATTTTAAAGGGTGAATCGGGTCGGATCGGTTCAGACCGGTTCACCGGTCGAACCGCGGTTCATCCGGTTCGTCTAAGTTTTAACATTAGACCGGAACGGCCTTAATCGGACCGGTTCCTGGACCGGTCCGCGGTCGGACCGGTCTGACCAATCCGATCCGATTTTGATGACATTGCTTTTTACCCAGTCCAACCGCCAAAGACGGATAGGTTTTTTTAATAAAGAGATTTTTACATATTAGTCCCTACAAATTTAGTGAATTATTAATTAGTCTCTCAAATCCGACTATTGTCTTAAAAGTCCTTACAATCTTCGTCGTTATACGTATAAATCCTTGCCGTTCATTTCGTCGTACCAAAATTAACTAAATTGTAGTTAACTTATACTCAAGGAGAGTAAAATATCAAATTACCCTTGGTTAAGTGTGAGTGTGTGTGCGTGAGAGAGAGAGAGATAGATAGAGAGAGAGAGAGAGAGAGAGAGAGAGAGAGAGAGAGCACTGCAATGGCAGTGGGTACGCTCCCGGAGGGGAGACGCCTCCCACTCAGACAGTGACAGAGGAAGGGAGGGAGAGAGAGAGGGAGGGGAGAGAGGGGGAGGAGACGGGGTGAGAGAGAAAGAGATAGTGAAGGGAGGGCGATGCAGGAGTCGTCTCCTCCTTCGACGGTGACAGACATAGGGAGGGGAGGGAGAGGAAGAGAGAGAGAGAGGGGATGGTAGACATAAAGAGGGAGAGAGAGAAATAGTGATAGAGAGAGGGAGGGGGAGGGAGAGAGAGAGAGCAGAAGGGGATGGGGGTGAGAGAGAGTGTGTACAGGGAGGGGAGATTTCCCTTCCAATGGCGACAGAGAGGGAGAGGGAGAGGGAGGGAGAAAAATGGTGGAGAGAGAGAGGGAGGGGAGAGAGAGAGGAAGAGTGTAGGGAGGGGGAGGGAGAGAGAGAGGGAGAGAAACAGTGGAGAGAAATAGAGGGAAGAGGAGGGAGGGGAGAGAGAGAGACATACGGCGGGGAGAGAGAGAGAACGATAAAGTCGCTCCGTGTAGGAGCGACTTCATCTACTCCCTCCACCTCGTCGCCCCCCTCCCCCTCCACCTCCAATCCCCCTCCCCCTCCGATCCACTGTCTCCCTCCACCTCCGGTGGATGCCCCCCCTCCACCTCCGATCCTCCTCCCCCTCTAATCCCACTCCCCTTTCTCGTCCCACTCCGCCTTCCCCTTCACCTCCGGCGGTCTCCCTCCCCTCCCCTTCCCATATTCCCCTCCTCCTCCCCCCTCCCCCTCCGGTGGACTGCCCCCCTCCGGTCCCCTCTCGCTCGACCTCCGACCTTTAGTCACCCACCCCAGAGAGAGAGAGAGAGAGAGAGAGAGAGAGAGAGAGAGAGAGAGAGAGAGAGAGAGAGAGAGAGAGAGAGAGAGAGAGAGAGAGAGAGAGAGAGAGAGTCCACGGTCAACAGAGCTATTTTGGACTTTTTTCACACACTTGAAAGAATATTCTACGGAATATTCTTTTTTGTGGACGACAACAAACTACGTGGATTCATTTGTAAAATATTTAAGATTATAAAAGTTTGTAAGACAATAGTCAGATTTGAGGGATTAATTGGTAATTTACTAAATTTATAAGGACTAATATGTAAAAAATCTTTTAATAAATTATTATTATAGGTGAAAATATAAATATATTTATTACTAAAAATATATTAATATATATTTCTAATATATTAGAAAATAATAAAAATATCATCATCGTAATCAACTATTATCATCCGTCTAATTAACCATAGTTAGAGTTCACTAGATGAAAATATCTACAATTATATCTATTAGAATTTGAGTTATTTACAAATAATAAATAAAAATTTAAAATACAAATAACACATCAAATAAGAATATATAAATAAATAATATTTTTGTAAATGAAGATGTAAAGAGATGCATCTTCTTCCTTCCCTCTCCCCGAAACCCTAATAGAGAGCGATGGCGACCTACCACCCCTCCCCGCTCCCCCTATCGCTGGCCTGCCCGCCCCCCTACCACCTCCGGCAAAGTTGTCCCCCTCTCCCTACTACTCAACCCCCCTCCACCTCAGTCAAACCCTTCTATCACCTCCAACAATCGTGCCTCCCACCACCCCCCTGTTGCTAGCTCCGCCCTCTCACCCCCCCTCGCCACCTCCGACGACCCTGTACCAACTCACTCTCCGACTGCGGAGACTCCTTGCTTGCTTCCTCCACAGGCTTCTTGGTTGTCACTTCTTCCTCTAGCTCTATGATCTCTTCCTCCACGGCTCTCAAGTTCAAGGGCTTCTCCGCCATCGCCTTGGCCTCCTCACACTCAATCTTCTAGTTGTCGGGTGCTACTACTTCCCTGCTCTCCTCCTGTAGCAGTGCAGCTGGGCCTCCCTCTTCCGTCGAGCCCTCCGCAGTGGGCTCAAAACTGATCTCCCTCTCCTCACCGGCCCTCCCATGCTTCCACATGGAGGCCAAGCGCTTCCACCCCTCACCTAGCTCCACTGTGACCCAACTGACGAGAGGCGCGCGGCGGAGCATGGTCGAGAGTTAGTTGGCCGTGTCGTTGAACTTCTTCTGGGGCGGCCTTCGAGAGGAGGGTCAGCTTTTCAAGCACATCAAACAGGTGGACTGCCGAGGGGAAGACAAAGATGATGGCATCCGTGATGGTCAATATGTAGCTGTAGGCCCACGAGAGGAGGGAAAGCCACCTACATTAGCACTAGAGAGGGCAAAGAGCAGCGAAGCTCCCCCTCCTTGCTACTCTACCCCCCACCCCATATTTGAGTCTATGTCGATGGTAGTTAATTGTAATGGTATTTTTGAAAAAATTTTAAAATAGTGAGAATATATATATATTAATATATTTTTGAGAGTAATATATCTATAATTTGACATGTAACAATGATTTATTTACAGAAAATATAACATTTTCACGTATAAATAATAAAATTTTAATTTTATCACTTAAAGCCTTTCAAATTTTACATATTACCCTTTCAATCTAGATATTTCTTTGTAACTCCTTGCAATCTCAAATTATTTAAGCCTCAGTTGGAAATGGAAACACATTTGGGGTGACATAATCCCTCCCTGATGAATCAATGTCCTATCAACTTTTGAAGAGTTTTTTTTCTCTCTCTCTTATTATGAAAATAATTTACAATCAAATACTCTCTCAAATGCACCCTTAACAAAACATCTCATGTTACGACGAGAAAGTCTTTGAAAACAGTCGATGACGAATAAATATGTAACTATAAGTACTTATGAACATATACGTAGATTAATAGGATTGATTAGTAAATATGAACATTATAAAGGGTAGCAGTTAGTGTTGTAATAAAAACTACAAATATCTTATTTTTTATATTTATATCTTTATACGTATCATTGAAAATATCATATAACCTCTTTACACATTTTTAATAGTCTTTTTATAAATATAAATAGCATCTTCACACAATATCGACATTTCTAGTGCTATGTGTGCAGATGCAGAAATGACAAATCAATTATTTTTCTTTTAACAATGACTTATATGAACAATCTTTAAATAAAATGTATTTTTGACACAAACCGCATAAACATGTTACACACATCACCCAGTATGGTCATCAAAGTGGAGCCAAATTAAAATTACATCGTCGTCTCCTTTTATGAAAAATCAATGAAACTTACAAGCAAAAAGAAATGTATTTATGAAAAAACCCTTTCATTTCTAACACAACATATCAGACGAAAAGCATATAATACTTTACATGACTCATGAATTCATGACTCGTATATCTGTCCGTAAATGTATTTTTTTAAAAATAATCAAACGGCGATAAACTGAGGGGAATCCGATTCGTCTCCTGCTTTATCGAAAGGGATTCGGAGTTGTTTGGTTCCATCTGCAGGTCAGCCGTCACAGACGACCATAAGAACCCGTTTGGGGGGCAAAGAGCCCTTCCGAGGTTCCGTCTTCTTCCCCGCCCGAGGTCATACGGCTCTGATTTCTAGGTTTTTCCGAGGATCTTCGCACCGCGGGGCTCGAGGATCGAAGCGGCAGGAGAAGCCGGAGGAGGAGGAGAAGGATGTGGGCGGCGTCGTGCCTCGCCTCCTGCTGCGCGGCCTGCGCCTGCGAGGCGTGCCGGTCCGTGGTGGGCGGCATCAGCCGCCGCTCGGCCAGGATCGCCTACTGCGGCCTCTTCGCTCTCTCCCTCATCGTCTCGTGGGTCCTCCGCGAGGTCGCTGCTCCTCTCATGGAGAAGATCCCCTGTACGCCCCCAAATTCCCCCGCTATTTGATGTTAACTTCTTCGGTTTGGTTTGGTTATGCCGTTTTTTGATTCATATTCTGTTGGTTGCGATTTGTTGCAGGGATTAATCATTTCCACAAGACGCCCGATCGGGAGTGGTTCGAGACGGACGCGGTGCTCCGAGTGAGCCTGGGGAACTTCCTGTTCTTCACCATCCTGGCGGCGATGATGACGGGGGTGAAGGACCAGAAGGACCCGCGCGACAGGGTGCACCACGGCGGATGGATGGCGAAGATTGTCTGCTGGTGTATCCTGGTATTCTTGATGTTCTTCGTGCCGAACGGAGTCGTGAGCTTTTATGGTGATTCAATCACTCCTCTCTTGCTTTTTCTTTTTATGTTTAAATTGCTGTGGTTGTGTAGACTGGAAGGTAACAAAGGTACAGGGTATGCTTTAAGGATAGTAGGGGAAATGTTGCATTCGGGTGCGGAATCTGTGCGGCGAAGTAGCTAGGGTTTCACTTTTTCTTGGATGATAAGAGCAACTGAATAGGTTATTTGTGTTGATCACTCTGGTTTCTTGCACCTAAACATTTATTATCTTTTAGGGCTTTGAGACTAGCTGACTTGACTTACTTGTTTTGTTTGAAATATACAATATTCCGTTCAAGGTATGGATCAACTCATAAGCTTTGCATTTTAGATACATGTTGCCCTTATAATCTGAATTGTGCGGCGAAGTAACTAGGGTTTCACTTTTTCTTGGATGATAAGAGCAACTGAATAGGTTATTTGTGTTGATCACTCTGGTTTCTTGCATGTAAACATTTATTATCTTTTAGGGCTTTGAGACTAGCTGACTTGACTTGTTTTGTTTGAAATATACAATATTCCGTTCAAGGTATGGATCAACTCATAAGCTTTGCATTTTAGATACATGTTGCCCTTATAATCTGAATTGTAATATAATTCAGCAACGTTCCAATGGCATTTTAGTGTTGAGACTTTGTCAAGTCATGTGTAACCATGCATGGGCATTGTTTTCACACTTTCACTTGCTTCTGATCCAATGGAAGCATAGGCACACATGATGGATAGTGTAAAGACTGTATCCAAATTGGAATTGTCATTGCCTATTATCCTTTAACCCATAAGATTTGCATTCTAGAAACATATTACCCTTATATTTCCGTTGTCCATTGAAAAAGAAGGCAAAATAGTTGCAGATGCAAAGACAAAAGGGTTGACTTCGTGAGGGGGTGGATGTTGGGACACTTTACTAAGAGAGGAGAAGGAGGCATCTTGGCATGCGATGAATTACCTCATTCTATTTCTTTAATGTAATTTTACATTAATCTTCAGGAACTAACTGTTTGGCTCTCAAGCTCCACCTACTAGGAACAATAACTCTGTTAATGGAAACACTAATCCTTTTTACTTTAAATTTTATGACTTCTCAGTTTTGAACTTTACAACTTTTTGGTGCGGGTTCTTGTTGGCTGTTTTCCTTATGTCCATTGTTTCAATTACCCTTTGAGGTTACTCTATGATCTTCTAATTTATCAAGGATCTGCACTTTAGGTCTCAGTATCATGCCTTTTCTGCACTATGTTCATCCATCTCCTAGATTTGGCCGTTAAATGCCTTGAACTTTGAACAAGTGATTTCTCTAGTCAGATGCCATTTACCATCCATTTTTTGTGGATCCTTGTTGAACCCCCTCACCCCTCCTCCAAAAAAAAAAGGAAAAAAAATCCCAAACCAGAGGGACCCCACCCTCAGGTAATCCCAAACCAGAGGGACCTCCCTCCGGTAATCCAAACTGGAGGGACCTCCCTCCGGCCAACCCAAACCAGAGGGACCTCCTTCCGGTAATCCCAAACTGGAGGGACCTCCCTCTAAGCAACCCAAACTGGAGGGACCTCCCTCCGGTAATCCCAAACCGGAGGGACCTCCCTCTGGACAACCCAAACCGGAGGGACCTCCCTCCGGTTATGCAAAGGCGGAGGGACCCCCTCTGGTCTTTTTGCTCTCTCTCTCAAGTCCTTCTCTTCCTTTTTTTCCTCTTTTCTCCCTCCTTTTTTAACCGAAGGGACTAAAATGTCTAAAAAAAAACCCTTCATCTCCCTCCGGTAACTCATCTCCACCCCCATAAATAGAAGGCCTTGGCTCATTTGGAAGAGAACTTGGCATCTTCACACATCCTGGAGTCCCTTGAAGACTTGGAAGAAACCTGCGCAAGAAAGCTTGGAGTCTTGGAGTTTTCTTGAAGACTTGAAGACTTTTGTTATTTGCAAAAACCCACAAAGGGTATGTTGCATACATGCCCCTAACATTGGGGATATGCTCTTGTGAATTGTGATTATAAAGTTTGCTGAAAATGATGGAGGAACCATGTGAATTTCAGAAATAGGCAAAGTCTATGCAAAAACCTTAGTAATCATGGGAAAAACCCTATCATGTTCAGAAAGTGCAGAAATACCCTGCATTCTTGCAAAATTGCTGAAATGTCCAAGAAGGTTGGGGAAAACCCTAATTTCTCAAGAAACTGGAGAAAACCCTGATTTCTCAGGGAATTGTAGAAAAATTCTGATTTCTCAGAAAATTGAGGAAAAACCCAGGCATTTCAGAAAATTGGGGGAAAACCCAGAAGTCTCAGGAAATTTGGGAAAACCCAGTAGTTTCAAGAAATTGAGGGAAAACCTAGTAGTTTCAGGAAATTGCAGAAAAACCTTTCTGCTGTCCAAAAATTATAGAAAAACCCTGAAAAGATCAAAAAATACAGAAATGTCCTGATCTATCCGAAAATTACAGAAATACTTCTATCTGGTGGAAATTTACAGAAAAACTCTGAAAGATGCAGAAATTATAGAAATGTCCCTACTTACGGAAAAATTGTAGAAAATCTCTCGGAAGGCATCCACCAAGGACTAAGCAACCAATGAAGGCATCACCAAGAACCAAGCGTCCAAAGAAGGACCACCCAAGACACTCTTGTCTTATGAAGTGTCCTTGTGCTTGTGCATCTGCAAAAATAATACGAGAAAGAAGATATGTTGCAAGCGTACCCCTATGTACCGCTATGTACATAATTCCTAAATCCTAATGCACATTTTAGGAAACAAATTCAAGAGAATGAGCATAGGTCAAGTCTCAAAGGGCGGCTAAGGAGATTCAAGTATGAAGACTTGTGCACGTGTCTCGTGATCAGAAAAATCTGTTAATTGTAAATATATTCCAACAAAATCAATAAATGATAGAAATATCCAAAAAAATCAAGAAATGACAAAAAGATATGGGAAAGTCAAGAAATGACAGAAATGTCTCGGGAGAGTCAATTGTTTCAATCTATCAAGAAATGACAAATATATGCAGAAATAGTCCAAATTACAGAAATATTTAGAAATGGTCTAAAATTACATAAATATCCAAAAATGGTCTAAAATTTTAGAAATATCTAGAAAGAGTCAGAAACTACAAATATATCTCTACCTTGTGCGAAAATCCCCTTTATAGACATCAAGTCAACTTTAGGCTCCGATCACAATCAAGAGAGCGATCATGACCATGAAGCAACTCCGACGGTCCAATAGTGATCATATTGACGATCCAACGGTCCAATCGTGATGAAATTTGAAATCAACAGTCGGATCTCGACCAGGAACAAATCTGATAGTCAAATCGTGACCGGAAGTAGATCTGATATGCCAATAGCGATCATCTTAGCGATCCAGCACTCTGATCACAATAGAATTCAAATTCAACTGTCCGATTGTGGACTGAAGCAAATTCAACTGTACGATCGTGGACAAAAGCTAAATCAAAGGTCCAGTTGCAGACTGAAGTATCCGATGCTCGAATTGCGACCGGATGTAAACCTGAAGACTCGATTGTATAATCAGGACCAAATATAAATGTCTTAGAAGATCGATTATAATTCAAATTACATATATTCAAGAAAATAAAGTCATCAAATTTCTCTGCAAAAGTATGTATCTTTAATGGGTGATCATTAAGATCCTGACCATTAGATAAAACCATCCACATCACAATGGATAGAGGCCAAAGGTGTTTTTTGATAGTTAATTAAATGCGTTCGGACTTTACACCGATGTAAATAAACACCAACCACGGTTGGTGGGGAAAGGTCCAGCACACGAACCCTGAATTATCTGATAAACCCAAAATGCAAAAGAAGCAAATGCAAATAAGCATGACGATGATAACTCGAAATCCCTAACTTTTAATTCATCATTAGCGTGTTCGCATTTTTCGCATGAAACAATCTTCTATTGTAGCTCCCTCTAAGTTCTCTTTACTGTTTTCAAAATTTTTCTCTCTTTGTATTGCAACGTTTTCCCAAAGAAGGCAATGTAAGAATCACTTCTTTTGGTTTCAACACCATGGAAGAAATGCTTTGGTTCGTTTTTTGGGGGCGGGTGTAAAATGATTGATTTTATTTATAAATATTCTGCCTGTATGTATTTTAGTGTCTCTTCTTTTAAGCATCAACTGCTTTTCATGTATTCTAATCATTTTTTATTCATTTAATGTCAAAAATAGTTAGTATGTGTTTTGCACTCATCAGCCATCTGTTTTTGACCCCGGTGTTTCAATTTTGTTAATGCAGAGGGAATATCAAAATTTGGATCTGGGCTGTTTCTTCTTGTTCAAGTCGTTCTCTTATTGGACTTCGTACATGGATGGAATGACAACTGGGTTAGAAAAGACGAACAGTTCTGGTATGTTCATTTGGATTTTGATATATTCTCTTTTTCACTGCAGCATTTTGTATGGTTGAATTTTAACCCAGTCTATCACTTTCTTGTTTCCTTCATTTTTGAAAACAATAACAGCGAGTACTGTAGAGCTCAATTGCTTCTATTTTAATTCAGCCAAAGAAGTCCACTGTGTGCCTATCCTTTTCAAGGATATTGTTTCCATCCTAGGCCATTTTTTTTTTGTCTTTTGAAGTCCCTGCCGTAGAGGTGGAGCACGATTTATATAAATCAGAAAATGCCTGCCACCCAGGTTCGAGCCCGGGCACTCTCCCAATCTCTTCCAGTCCTTCCAAAACCTCACCCCCCAAGGCTGAATCATGCTCGGTCATTTGTTTCCACTCTAGACTTGAATGAGCAATTCTAGTTTATTTAGTTTATTGCCTCATTTTTCTTTTGGTATGCTTTTTTCTTCATTCCTTTTGATGGAAGATTTGGTTTTTGATCCCTTATTTTTGTCTCTCTTATTTTGCCTTAACAAGCATATTTTACAGGCTGAATTTATTTTCTTTAGGCCTATATGAGTTATTCAACAAGTGCTGTTATCTTATATATGTTTCCTTATATTATTGTCCTATGCCGAAGTGCACCTGTTCTGAGGTCCTTACTAGAGCTGTCTCTGTTCTACAGTCAACTTTGATTCTTTTAATTATTGATGCTAAAGTTTTTAAGTGGTTTGTCATGAACTCGTCTCTTTCCTCTAATAATTTCTGTCACTGAACATCAAAGTCAGTGGTATTATCTTTTGTGTAAGCTCCATTTTTGTGGTCGTGTTTGTTTCACTAGCTGGTATATTTATACATCTCTTTTATGAGCATGAAGATATAATTGCTTTCCCAAGAACAAGAGAGGACACAGTTTAGAGAGGAAAGTCTGTCAAATTTTTGATGTGGGTCTTTCTGTTGATGAATTCATCTTTCCTGGTTAAGAATAAAGTTGTATTACCTTTTGACCAATCATAATGGACATTTTTTGGGTTGCTACAGGTACTTGGCATTGTTCGTTGTCTCAATATTTTGCTATGTGGCTACATTCTCCTTCTCAGGGTTGCTCTTCCATTGGTTTACTCCATCAGGACATGATTGTGGCCTAAACATGTTCTTTATCATCATGACTTTGATTCTTGTGTTTGTTTTTGCCATTGTTGCACTGCATCCAACGGTATGTTATCTCATGTTATGCATAGTTCTCTTCGCAACATTATTTTTCTGGTCTGCTTTTACATGCTGGTTATACAATATCTATGGACTAGTTTATCTACTTTTATGTTTCTTGTACTCTATTGAATGATATTAAAAATCTAGTTTCTCCTGGTCAATACTTTCCAAGTTGAGTATTTGCATGTAAACCAAGAGATAAAAACATAAAATCTCACAACGGACATCTGAGACACCCACTTGTTGGGAAGTTGAGGTTGATGCATCATTTTCTGATGCTCTCACGTAGCTTTCTTTTCCCCTTTTTTCTGATTAAATAATTGATAACACTGAGTCAAATTTCTCCCAGAATTGTGCTTGATAAGCCAACTGATGCCCTTGTTTTGGTGCTCTAGCTCACTTTATGGTGGAATGCTTATTAACTTGAATATATGCAAATTGTGGATATATTTGTTTGAAATGATATCCAGTTTATCTTGTTGTATTAATCAAGTACCCTTGGAAGCAGTTTTACTCATCAATGGGATATTCTGCAGTTCAATGCAATCATAAAAGCATAGGTTAGATTGAGATATATAAGATATTTTTGGAAAAGATGGAATATGCCACCAATTTTATTCAAGATAAACATAAGTAGTGCATTTGAGTTTGTAGGAATCTTCCCATTCTCCTACTTGGGGCTCCCACTATCTTCAGGAGCCCTACACTGCAGGGACTGGCAGGTGGTGGTGCAGAGGTATGAGTCCAAACTAGTAGACTGGAAGACGAGGCTTCCATCCTATTGGTGGAGATTGGTCTTGTGCAAATCAGTGTTGGACAGTCTTCCTGTATATTTCTTGTCCATCTTTAGGATCCTGAAGACGGTAACTAAGAAATTGGAGTCCATTCAAGCAAAATTCTTCTTGCATGGCAGCGGTGATAGTAGCAGGGGTAGACATGATATATCTTGGGGCAGAGTCTGTAAAAGTAAGGAGTTGAGAGGAGTGAGCATCAAGGACATTAGAGACTTCAACCTGGCACTCCTATGTAAATGGCTATGGAAATTGGGAGTTGAAGATGGTGGCGTATGGCTGCAGCTCATTAAGTGAGGTACTATTGCAAGGCCAGAGAATGGGACATGGCACTGGCTACTCAACATAATAACTCACTCATTTGGAGAAGAATCATTCAGTGCAGGGACTTCGTCGACTCAGGCCTGCGGGTGAGGCTGGGGAACAGACAGAGATGCCTATTCTAAAAAGATAAATGGTGTGGAGACTTCACCCTAGAGACAAGATTCTCATAGTTATATGCGGTTCTGGCTCACCCATTGCGTATGTGGCACACCACTTGGACGCACGTCTTTCAATGGGAACATGGGTGCCATTTTTTAGGAGGAACCTTAGATTTGAGGAGATGGACCAGCTGGAGAAGCTCCTTCTATTCCTCTTAGATTATGCCCCATACCCTAGTAAAGTTGATAGGTGGTGGTGGAGATGGGACAGGGAGAGTCGCTTTTCAGTCTGCTTGGCCTACTCGCACATCTCAGATGGAGGATTATGTCGCCGTTTTGCCCCGCAATTGTTGATCTGGAGAATATCACATGGCCGGTTGCTGACATGTGACAGGATTGCCTTATTCCTATAGGACATTCCCACCAAGTGTTGCCTATGCAGGGAGGAGGAAAAATCTGAACCATCTCTTTCACATGATGCTCTTTTGCTAGGAGGTATGGTCCATGTTGGCAAGAGGATCCAATGCACCCTTGGTCCTTATGAGAGCGTAAATTGCCTGCTTAGGAGATGGCATAGGAAATGGAACCGGAAAGAAGATAGACTGACCTGATGGCACATCCTCCGTGCCACATTATGGATCCTATGGGGAAAATGGAACAACAAAATTTTTAGGGCTGAAGGAATAATTGAGGAGAGGGTTGTCTCATTTGTTTGTGAGAGTGAGGGAATAGGCTGAGCACTTGTTTAAGGTGGAATCACACCACTCCCCGCTTTTACTTTTACCGGGTGGCTAGGCTGGTACGCACTGAGATGTTTTGTATATGGATCTTTTGAGTATTTGACTATACTTGTGCACCCCATTTTTTACACTTAATACAATTTTGGTACTACGCACTTAAAAGAAAGAATTTTATTTATTAGTCTCTAAAAATAAGTGCATTTCCTTATTAGTCCCTCAAATACAATTATTTCTTTTTTAGTCAATGTAATCTTCTAACTTGCTAAAAAATCCCTATGGTTTGCAGATGTTAGAAAATGGAATATACGGGAGCATATTCCATCCTGAGAGTAATGAGGTACTGGAAATTCCAAAAATACTCTTGCTCTCTCTCTCTCTCTCTCTCTCTCTCTCCAGATCAGCCCACCATGGGTTGGCATGGCCTACACCGGCGTGATCACGGGCCAGACGGAGAGTGGTCGTCGGCCGGCTTGGGGGGGGGGCACCGGGAGGGAGAGGGGGAGGGAGGGGAGGTCGCCGGGTGGGGTGGGGGTGCGGGGTTTCAAAGAGAGAGAGAGAGAGAGAGAGAGAGAGAGAGAAAGAGAGAGCCCTCCAGCACTGACATCAGCACCTCCACCTACTGGGTGGGGGTCCGGTCTGAGAGAGATAGAGAGAGCGAGAGAGAGGGGGAAACTGACATATAGGGCTGTCAATGGGTCGGGCCTGGCTCGATTTTGGGCCAGGCCGCAAGATCTTTTTCGCCCCGTGGACTTTTAGTCGGGCCTAAAAGTCCGGCTCGGGCTTTGAGTTCGGCCCGCGGGTCGGTCCGGCCCATTCTCTTTTTTTGTTCTCACTTTAAATTTTAAAAACTACTTAGTTAAAATTCTGCTATTTTACTTAATTAAAAATTTTAAAACTCTCTTTTCACATAAATTATGTAATTAATATCAAAACTCTAATTAATTTAGTGAGATTATAAGTTTTATATTATTAAATATATTATTTTTATTTAAGTTGTTGGGCCGAGTCAGGCCTTAGTCGGGCTTTATATTTTTTTAATGGTGTCGGGCCCGGGTCGGGCTGCACTTGGGCTTTAATATTGAAAAGTCGGGCCCGGCCGGGCTGATCTAAGCTCGGCCCAGGCCCGGCCCATCGATAGCCCTACTGACACTTGGCCCTCTTGCTCTGCCTGGTCAACGAGCACGCTGAGCTCTGGCACGTCCTCCACTGCCTCAGTGACAGCAGCATCCCTGGGCACATCCCCCTCACCCATCTGCTCCCTCCCATTCAGGCTTTACCGGCCCCCCCCTCTCCGCCCCCCCCCCCCCCCCCCCGCTCAGCTTAGTAGACCCCCCTCCGGCACCGACACTGGCACCCCCACCTACTGGGTGGGAGTCCGGTCTGAGAGAGAGCGAGAGAGAGGGGGGGAAACCGACCACCCCTCCGCCCTTCCTCCATTCTCCCTCCTCAGCTCCCTCCCACCCGACACGGATCTTCTCTCGCCCTTCTTCTCCTTCTTCCTCCCCCTCACCGCGCCGCCACCCCTCTGCAGGTCTGTCGCCTTCTTCTGCTGCCCAGAAGAGGGCTGCTTCGCTTCACCGGCCTGCTTCGCCCTCGCCGTCATCGCCTGCAGCAGGCGCTGATGCAGACTGGGCCTTTCCTGCATCAGCCCCCTTGACTAACCCGGCTGCTTCTTCCTCGGCCCGCTGCCAGCGTCCGCCAGCTGCTCCATGTGCCTCGTCTCTGACACACTGGATCTCTCCAGATCTGGCGGCCTCTGCTTCCTCGGCCCACACCGGCGCTACTGTTCTAGCTGCTGCGAAGAGGACAGCTCCTGCTTCCCCAGCTACCCCCCTGGTCGCTGCTTCACTGCTAGGTTCTCTGGCACCCTGCCCAGCAGAACCGCGGTAGGCTTCCTCCCCCCTCCCGCCAGCTGAGCGGTGGGGCTGACATCTTAACTAAGGGTAGTTTAGTCTTTTACTAGGTTTGGGTTAATTTAACCCGCGTTCGGTTTCACTCTGGTTACCGGATCGAATGGCAGGGACTATTAAGGAAAGCGGCAAAGATTACAAGGACTAAAATAGAAATAGTTGTATTTGAGAGACTAATAAGAAAATACGCTTATTTGTAGGGACTAATAAATAAAAATCCCAAAAAAAGAGGAGAGATTTTTTCCCTACCAGATAAAAGAATTGAGGTTTATAAGATAACACACAGAAACATACTAGTCTGATACTTTAGTAGTAAGACAGACTGTTAGGACACTCAAGAACATATGATTTGAAAGTGCCTGAAAGAAGTCGATGCTTGAATCTTTTGAAGGGAAAGGTTAAATGTCTGAAATTGTTACCTGAGGAGCAATACTTTTGTGAGAACAGTTGTTCTTGGTAAGATAGTGGAGACGGCCAGGTTGCCAGCGAACATCCTCCAGTTTTTGGGAAGACCTCAACTGAAGATTGTTTTTCTAGATGACAAGGGAAACCCGGCTTTTGCCGGTAAACGCTGGATGGCTGCAGGCGGGGGAACCTCAGCACATCAGTTCATCCACCCCCATGCAGAATCGAAACCAGGACTTCCTGTTCTTTAGCCGGAGTCATCCCAACCATTTTGCTATGGGGTCGGCCCCCTCAACTGAATTTTGTTCACATCATTTGAGCTGTAAATATCTGTGTTGTCTGTTGGGGTGCATTCTTGGAGATTTATTGGACTCTACACTTCATGTACTCTTAAGGATCCAGTGGTCTTCACTATCTGGAAGGTGACATAAGCCAAAATTCATTGGAATAAATAGGTTTTTTTATAAAAAAGTTTCTATAATCTTTTCTAATTACAAAAAACCCATGTAATCCATCTATATATTAAAAAGCCCCCAAAATCTACTCCGTTATGGGAATAAGCCCCCCCCCCCCCCCCCCCCCCCCCCCCCCGGGCACCGTTTGTCTCCATAAGGGGACATCTACAATGCTTAACCTAACCACGGTAAAGGCTAAAGCGGTGTGATAAAAAGACCAAAAAACCCTTGAATAACCCCCGATCAGAGAGAGAGAAGGACGCCGGTGGCCGACACCCCCATCCAGCCATGGAAGGCAGTATCGGCCGAAACCGATACGTTTCGGCCGAAACGTATCGGTTTCTGCCGGTACCGATCCGAAACCGCACCTAAATACTGTAGCATGTCCGAAACTATTAAAAAATATTTTTTTAATGGTTTCGGACGAAACCATTAAGGGTTTCGTCCGAAACCGACCTGTTTCGGTCCGAAACCGACCTGGTTCGGTCCGAAACCGGACGGTTTCGATCGAAACCAGACAGGATCATACTTTTTTTTAATTTTTTAAAGGGTTTCAACCGGTTTCGGCCGAAACCGATACCGGTACCGAAACCGGTACGTATCGGTTTCGGAACCGGGCGAAATCGGTACCGAAACCGATACTGCCTTCCTTGCATCCAGCGGGGTTGCATGCGCGCGCGCATACACAGACAGGTATTTTTGGGAAAGAAAAAAGTTTAACAGTTGGGTGGAAGGAATATTCTCCTATTTTAATGGAAGTTAACTTTCTGGGTGTTTTTATAAATATTAGTAGATTTTGGGGGCTTTTTAATAAATAGACATATTATGTGGCTTTTTTGTAATTAGGCAAGATTATAGAGGCTTTTTTCTTAAAAAACCCTAAATGATATCATAAACATGTCATTCCGCTTAACATCCCATCACACAACCCTGGGGACCTTATCACTCTGATTAAACAAGATAATACTGCAAAATATTAAATTGAATCAGTAGATCATAAAAGAGTCACTGTAAAGAATGCCAAATCTACAAAAACCCTGTCAAAGATATCATACTGAAAACAACCAGAATCCGGATGACAAACTTCTCCCTGTTTCCTTTGTCAGTGACAATTCTCTTTCCTACCTGCTAATGAGTAGTTTCTGATCTGCTTGATGCTTCTCTTCATAATTTCACAATATCTGGTGGACATGGATACTGTGACGGCCAGAGACCAGTGCCAGTTGCTCATTCCTGGGTTCCTTTGGTTGTGCAAGTATTATGTATTACTTAATTCACAACTCATTTACCTTTTCTTACCTTTGCTTCTTTCCACTTTTAATACCAAGTTTCAGAATTTGACTTTATGTGTAAGTGGTAGACCATCATTGTATGCAGTTCCTGAAACACAGCTGAAAGAAAGGTCTATCACGTTTGTGAAGTTTTATGTTCAAGTTTGTAGACTTGGAACTGAGGTTTTGGAGGTGAAATTTAGGGGTGGGGTGGGGTGGGAAGTCCAAGAATAGGGAGATGGAGGCTAAAGGACCCAAATCCAGGTTTTTGAGCTTATGACTTTTTGACTTGTGTGCCTAGCAACTATGAGGTAAACCTAAGAGGCTTATCCACATGGCATGCATTAAGTTTATGCCACATAAATAAATAAAATCCTCTGTAAAACTGAAGAAAAGAGAGTCCTGTTGAAAATATGCTATCAGGTCTGATGAGGGAACGGGCATCTTGATCGCAACTTTGATTTGAAAATTTTATAGTCTCTAGGTTTCACAAAGCTCCGAGGCAAAGTGGTATGAATAGTAAAATATTTCTATCCACGTGCATTTTTTAAATGGAGATTTACGATAAAGCGAGCAATAGATGTGGTTATCCAGGTAGCAGCAGGACAGCAGGACTTTGGGTTTGCAAGTTTAGCAGTAGGGCAACTAGTCTGCTATCAGCAGTTTGAATCTTGTGTTACTGGTTCCTGCACATGGGGTTTTCTAATTTTCAAAAAGAAGTTAGATTTAAAATTTTAAACACTTATGAAGCAGTTTTGGTTAGTGGGAAATTTAGGGTAGTGAATGCTATTGTTGCTATAGTGGTGGTTCTGGTTTGTTCTTATGGGGGGGGGAAGATTTTTTTTTTTTTTTGCTTGACTTCGTTGTTCAAGTTTTAGGATTTGAGTGGTTAAAGAAAGTAAAATTGAATTACACTTCAAATATGATCTCCATTTGCTCAGTGTGTCAGATGCAGATTGAGAGGCTGGAGGAGCCACTGTAGGTTCAAGGGCCCTGAATGGCACAGTATACTTTCTGTCTTGTATTGGTTTAGTGATTGTAGCTTGGGTTACAGTTTTTGGAGTAGACATTTCGTGCCTGCTACTCTGGTCAGACTTTAGTTTTCTTTACCAGTATATGGGAAAAGCAACCCGACACCCAAACAAGTTGCCGACGAAAGAAAGGACATCAGGAACCATGTTCTTTCTGTCAGACTATAATGAAGTTGCATAATTTCATCTTCATTCATGTCCTTTCATTGAAGCCATTTGATTTCCCTGGTTTGTCATTTCTCACCTTTAGTAGTCATTTCCCCTCCTTTCCTAGTTTCTGATGTTTGTTGTTTATCCTCTAGCACAGGTTAATGGGAGCTTATTACCTGCCTCAGTTATATCTCTGTACTGCACTTACCTCTGCTACAGCGGACTCTCTAGTGAACCTAGGGATTATGAGTGCAATGGTCTCCACAACCATGCGAAAGCTGTTTCTACTGGCAGTATGACTTTGGGCCTTCTGACCACTGTTCTGTCAGTTGTCTATTCTGCAGTTCGTGCGGGTTCCTCAACTACCTTGCTATCACCACCCAGCTCACCTCGGGCAGGTTGGTGCTTCCTCTGAAATTTTTAACTGCTTTACTGTCATTCGCTCTGTGATAGATAAGCTCCTTATTAAAGAACTAATTTTTCCTGTTACTACCTTGTGGAAACAGGTTCAGACAAGCCTTTGCTTTCATTGGAGAAGTTGGAGCAGCAGGAGGATAGCAAGAAAGATGCCCCGAGGCCAGTTTCGTACTCGTATTCCTTCTTCCACCTCATCTTCTCTCTCGCCAGCATGTACTCGGCGATGCTTCTGACTGGGTGGTCTACCTCTGTCGGAGAAAGTGGGAAGCTGGTGGACGTGGGGTGGCCATCAGTGTGGGTTAGAATTGTGACGGGGTGGGCGACGGCTGGTCTGTACATTTGGTCCCTTGTGGCCCCTATTCTCTTCCCAGAAAGAGAATTCTGAGCAGCGAACCGGCACCTGCTCTTTCTCTACCGCAGACCATCTTTGATGTCATTGTATATAAAACGTGGGAATGCCTGGGGGCTTGCGTATGAAAACTTAAAGTGGATTGCGTTGTGGCCTTAAATAACGTCTTCCTGGATATGTCTTCGTCCTCAAAACGGAGGCCTGCTATCCTGGATATACCTTCAGCATGTATTGCTACCCTGATGAGGCAAACTTGTTTCTTATGTGTGTCTGTTGCTGTAGTGACAAACTGAAATGAGAAATTCTCCCGGTCGTTTGTATTCCCTTTTTCCTTGAATAGATGCTACTGAACAAACCGGTCTTCGAATCTTTGCATGTTCGTCTTCCTATAACTCAGAACAAAACGGATTAACCTTTTGAAGATAAAAGTATGTATTCATATGAATTCATGTTCGTGTCGATGTAATTTGCACTTCTACACATCTGACGTGTCATGTTGACATTTCACATGTTAGTTGTTTGACATTACAGGTGAAGTTAGAAATGTACACATCCATTTCTATCTTTAGTTATTCCTTTTAAAGTGGTAAGAATGTCATTTTGTACATGTCACTATAGTACCATTTTAAAATTTTTTATTTCATTAAAAAATGCAAAAAAATCAATTATGTTGGTAGGGTTGGACCCCTGTTTATTAGATGATACGGATCTAATTGGCCTCCATTTTCAAGAATCATGTTAGTCTACAGCCACATAATTATAGGACTAATTCTGCTGCGGTATTAGATGGATAACAATTCGGCCTTGCATTATCACATCTTAACTGCCTTTCGCGTCACCGTAATGAGAAATGAGTCATAAAAGGCAATGAATTTTAACTTACCATGATCATAAGAATATGTTTTTAGACACATTTTCGAGTCGTTGCATGCATCCATGCACCTGCCATATTATCAACCTTCTGTTTACATGCAAATACTCAGCTCATTAATGGAAAACCGCAATAGTCAATGATGCTGAAAATAGACGTGATGATTAGAGAGCGAATAATTTTTGGGACGTTTTTGGCCCATGCAATGGCAAACCCAACAGAGGGGCTGAGCTGACCTTTTCAAGAAAATGACTGAGAATTATAATAAAGATATAATAATAATAATTTGAGGAGGAGGAAGAGGCGATGGAGGAATTAGACGAGTAGGCAAGGACTTGTATGGTGGATCTTAACTACAGATGCATGATTCTTCACATGACTGTCATAAACCAAAATTTAGTTGTTTATGACTTTATTCATCTGCAAATGCAAAATAAACTCATGTTTCTGTTGGTAAACATATATCATATAGATGTATGTGTTGTTTACATGTCTGCAAATCACACAGATCACACCCATTACACGGTCATCATTCTACCAAAGATTTCCTTAACCCCCCCCCCCCCCCCCCCGCCAAGAAGATTGAACAAAAGCTCTTCTACAGCTCACAATCTTCTGTGTGTCCTGACAAAATTTGTTGTGATGAGTGCAACTACACTTGAACATGCATATGCCCCCATCAAACAGAGTCCCCCTGATGCCAACAGGAGAGCCTTCCACTGCCTTGTGGATGCCAGAATGGCCATGGCTGCAGAAACAAGAGCCAGCAGCTGCAGTGCGTTCTTCCATGCTTGGAGGGACCGCACCACGCTTCTGCACCCCTTGCAGTGCACCACATGGCGGAAGTAGCGGTTGGCCGGGTTGGGGGCGTGTTGCGTCGTCGCCGCTCCCTTGGCGGGCATGGAAGCGGAGATCCCGGCGACGAGCCCCGCCGGCGCGTGCTCCACGACGGCGGGCTCCCGGGGCAAGGAAATGGTGCTGTGCCCGAAGTGGTAGGGCATCCCATGCCCAACCCTGTCCATCCACTTCCTGTACTCTGCAACCCAGGTGTCCAAGGATCTCAGGTTGAGGTAGAGCTCCTTGGTGGGCACCTTCTCCTTGATCAGGACCTCGTTCTGCGAGGAGAGGAATCCCATGTCCTGCTCGAACACCTTGCCTGCGTTCTGGTGGATGTACCACTTGGGCACGATCTTGGTCAGTGGGGAGCTCGTGGTGGAGCCAAACCTCACGAGGAGCATGGACTTGCCCTGCCCGGTGGGGCGGCAGAGGAAGAGCGCCGAGAAGTACTGCTTCACCCCCTTCTTGTCGACGAACTCCAGGTTGTTCTGCAGCACGCAGGGGGCCTCGAAGCGGAGGGTGTTCACCAGGTTGGGGGTCCGGGATCGGTGCCACTGCCCGGCGAAGCCCCGGTGGGTGCGCTCGGTGACGGTGAACACCAGCGGCTGGGCGTCCTCACGCTTGGCGGTCCAGTCGGTGCGGTCGTGGGAGATGGGGACGTGGGCGGGGTCCATGAGGTTCTCCAGGAGGATGGAGTGGTCGTAGGGCAGCTCGTGGATGGTCGACAGGTCGCTGAAGCCCGGCCGCGCGTAGTGCTCGAACCATGGCAGCTTGGCGTCGTCCGGCTTGCTCTTCTCCGACATCCATACCCACACGACCCCCTGGGAGTCCCTAGCCTCGTATGTCCTGACGCAGGCGGCGCGGGGGATCTTGGCGCCTTCCGGAAGCTGCAGGAACACAGCAAGGGGAGGAGATAAGCTCCTCTTGCTCCTGGGTGGCGTTGAGATCTGAAGGTTTTCGATGGTGGGTAATGGTGGCGAGCACAGACCTGAGGGATCTTGACGCATTTGCCGTCGCCTTCGAACTGCCAGCCGTGGTACAGGCACTCCAATCTCCCATCCACCAGCTGCCCCTCGGAGAGCTTCGCCAGTCTGCGGCGGGGAACAAACCAACGATAAATTTCTGGGAGAAGACACGGAATCGCCGATCATGGTGCTGGGGTAGGCCCCCCCCCGGAGAACGCTAAAAAAGATCGCATCTTTGATGATGCGATATATTTTACCTGTGGGGGCAGCGGTCCTCGTAGCAGCGGAGGACCCCTTCGCCGTCCCTGTAGAGGACGATCTGCTTGTGGAAGACGGTGAGGCCGAGGGGGACGTCGTCGGGCACGTCCGCCGTCAGGTACAGAGGGTACCACTCCTCCCTCCAGTCGTACTCGGCGGCTGCCTCCTTGATCTCTTCCCCCTCCTTGGGAACCAGCAGCTTCTGCTCGGCCCCCCCGTCGTCCTCCCCGGACGACTGCAGACCGATGTCCTCGATGTCCTCCGCCACGGCCGCGCAACCGCCTCCCCGCTGCCTCTGCGGCCTGCTCCTCCGCTGGACCAGCCCCGCGCTCTCGGCCCCTGTGGTGGTACCGCCATGGCTGCTCCGGCCGCCGTTGCTGGGCGCGGTGGTGACGGAGGGGGTCGACATGGGGCGGGAAGAGAGGGCAGGGGAGATGGAGAAGTGAAGGCTCCGGTGGGGGGAAGAGAGGCAGAAGAAAGAGCAGGGATGAGGCAGTAGTGCCATCATCTGTGAGACGATTTCCAGGGGAAGAAGGAAGACAAGTACCTGGGGTGTAAGAGGGAACAGAAAAATCTACCGGCCTTGTCGTAGAGACCCACAAGCAACTGGCTTGGCAGGGAGCGGAGAGAGAGAGAGAGAGACGGTGTGGAAGGAGCAGAGTTGGATTCGGGCAGTCGGCGGACAAGGATGGGAGGCGTCCCTGGCCATCTCCGGACCACACGAACGGTCAAATTGGCCACTCTGATCAGGAAGAACAGCCGCTTTGCCACCATGCTCTATCACATGTCCCACACGAACGGTCAATGTAAAATTTTCCCGTCTCATTTTACGATGTTTTTACGTGCTTATGATATTTTGATTTAAAGTAGACAATCAATTGACTATATCACTGAATTATTGCTAAAAAATTCTGATTGTGGCATAAAAAAAGTGTAATACACATGTTTTTGTTTGACTGACAGGTACTAGCGTTAATTTAATGATTAGATACTTAATTTGTTGTAATGGGGAAGATCATTTTTAACATTTTTTTGCTTAATAGATTAGTTTTCTTTTTAAAATAATAAGGGCCTGTTTTTGATAAAGTCAGTTTTTTGTCATGACCTTGTAGCTTGGACGATTGACAACAGATGTGTTATGAACTGATCATTTGAGCTTTATCATAAATAAACTCAGAACCTCCTCATAAACATATCTGTTATAAATAAGTAAATAAATAAATAAATTATGAGTTAGTCTATGTTGGGGAGTCTTCCTGTAAATAGAGTTTATATTATGAATTCAGTTGCATCTATACACAACACTCAAACATGAATCAACAGAGAATGTGCTTATTATAAGCATGTTTATGATAAAAGCATTTATGCCCAAATGCTTCTAATAAGTTGAAGGGGGGACCTAAATATAGATTGGACGGCCAGCCTCTTGGTGAAGACGGGCCTGCGGACGACCATCCTGCGGTGTACACTGCGGTGCTGCTTTCGCGGTGGCCGGCGGGTCGTGGCCGGTTACCGACCTGGTCGTCCGGAGGGTAGCCGTCGTCGAGGAAGGATGGCTCTTGGTGTCGAGCATAGTCTTCTATCATTTTCTTTACCAATATAATTTAAGATTATTTTTATAAATAAATCATTACTATTATAGTTAAAATTATAGATATATTGTTCTTAAAAATATATTAACATTATATCATCGTTATTTGAAAACAAATTCAAACGTGCGGTCGCCGGAATATCCGATTATCACACGGTCAACTTAATTATGGTTAATGTAGCAGTCTAAAAATGACTATCCATTTCTTGATCTACACTCCCACTAATTTGTTTACTCTTCGTCGTAGAGGAACCTGTAACCGCCAATAAAAAGGTTAGAAAGAGTTCTGGGAGTTACTAAAATGGACAACCCTCTGACAATTAAGTTTGACGATAAAAGAGCAGGGGGAAAACGCTCGAGAGAGGGAAAGGTAAAGTGATAGAGAACGGGTGAGCTCTAGGAAGGATTTTTATATACCTCGTGACCATTTGGTCAGAATCTTACTTATACTATTACCGGGAGAGTTGATCGTTGGGTTCTTGTGGCCGGAGGAGACGTGAGTTGCCTAGCTCGTGTGTCTTACGAGGCAAGAAGGCATGGGTGTTGACTCGTCATCTCCGGCCGGAGAGATAACTCTGTCATTAATGCGGCATGGACGCTAGTCATTAATGAGGTAGGACTCACATGAGAGAGTGTGAGCATGCACTGGCAGGGTGAATGGCGTGGAAGGTGTCCTTATCTCGTCGCCAGACTGGGATGCCGTTCGTCATTAATGCTCTGCAATAGTTGTGTGCCGTGGCCGCTGCCGGATAAGGCGCACACGATTACGGAGCGTGCACTGGGCCTAATCTAGGTCAGGAGACATGTTGGGCCGACTATGCGACGTAATAGGCCTGGAGGGTTGGGCTCTCATGATGGACTGAAGGATGGGCACTTACTAGGTTAGCAAGATAGACCCTCCTCAGTTAGAACTAACTATGTACGATAAAATAAGAAAATATCTACGATTATATATCTTAAAGTTTAAAACTTTTGAAAAAAATTAAATAAAATCTTAAAGTATAAATAACACATCTAACAGGGACATATAAATAATCCTACCTGTATGTCTTGAACGTGGAGGTTTCATACCATTTGAAGATGGGATTGATCCAAGTGAGTGCTCATATCTGCCCAACACTTGATGGGTGAGCTCGAGCACTCACATGAACCAATCTCATCTTATAAGTGTATTAAATATTTCATATGAATAAATTAAAAAATTGTAAGGTTGGAACGTGCCATCTTCTTTCCCCTCTCCTTGATGGATTTCCCATCAAAATCTAAAAGAGGATGGTGGCGACGCAGTGAAAAAATACGGCGGCCTCGTGATGGCTGTTAGTGTTGGTGTGCTACAGGTCAATTTCGGGTCGGGTAGACCCAATAGTTGTACGATCTTGTTCATTAATAAAGTGGTATTTGAGCGTAAATATGCGATTGTGTTACTTTACGTTGTCCCTAGGATATGTGGTTGTAAAGTCAGCTCGAGATGGGATCTCGAACATGAGATTGACTTTACATGTACACATACCTTAAACTGTTCCTGGTTGGAGGGTAATCACTCGGGGACTTTGATTACCTATTAAACCAGTACACATGATGTGTCAGTACTGACCAGTCTCATGGTCATTGGTGCGGGGCACCAACACATATGTGTAGGTGTATGTCCTTGGAGGATGTACACTGAACTGATCCGCTATTGGATCTTCAGATGGTTGATTATACCTAATGTCAACTGAAGATCCAACGGTCTCAGTAGCATCGTTGGTCCTTTGACCTGAGACATTGATCGGATCTTACACGAGGACTGGAATGGTTTAATTACTTAGCTAAGTGACTTTAACCATAAGTCATGAGTTGCCGAGTCATTAACCACTCCAGGATACGTGTGAAGATCATCAATGGTCAAGAGGGGATCGCTCACTGTCGGGTATATATCAGACAGTTAATGGGTCATGACATTGACGCTCCGTTAAATCCCTGGCCAGGGTCGTGTGAGTTCGTTTAGAACGGACGTCATACACTTTAAGGAGGTCATAGTCAAATAGCACGATCATGGGGTTTGACAGAAACCGTACCCTCGATCGTACCAGACTCATAGAAGGAGCGAGGGATTATATCGATGCGGTAACTGTGGACTTACAGGTACCAGACAGGTTGGTTTAAACCCGGGGTCATCTAGGATCACGCGGATTTGCTTGACCCAACGTGATCAAAGGTTCGGAATAAATTAAACTATTGTTCGGCTCTAGTAGAAGCGAAGAATACGTTTAATTTACTTCTAATTGGGAATTAGAAGTTAATGGACCTTAAACTAGAGTGACTATGGGCCTAGAGGATCACACACAATGGATTCTTGGGTGACGGATAATTATTATACAAGTGTATATATTATTTCCATTTAATTCCTTTTGGAAAGGAGTGTAAACGGAGTCTAATACATATGTATAATATGATAAAGGACATATATACAGTTTTGGTCTTTTAGAACCCTTTTCTAATAAACCTAAACTCTATATATAGCCACATACGTGAGTTCATTCGAACTCTTGTTTCCTTCCTTCCCATAAGCTAACAAGCATTAAGCTTAAGGGAGAGGATTAACCTCCCCCTTTCTCCCTCTTGCTCTCTCTCTCTCCTGAAGGTGATTGAGCTGGGGAAGGTCGTGCCGGGGAGGTACCGTCGCTGCGCAAGGATCCGTGTGGATCATCTCTAGAGGCCGTACAGCTGTGCGGTTCGGTTTTTCTGCATCGGACTTAGCGGACAGCGTCGTTCCGCGCAAGGTGAAACACGCAACCCGTAATTAGAGTATTAGAAACACCGATTAGAGCACAGATTAAGCTTTCCATAACATCGGGATCGGGCAAATTAAATTTTTGTTATCCGCTGCGTCGCCCGTAGGTGCTGTGCGAAATCTTACAATGGCATCGTGATCGAGAACAACCATGTCGGCGAACTGACGGTCGACTGTGTTCTCCCCGACCATGATTGCCCACGGGACCTCGTCAACCTCTCGCTCTACACTAACCGGCTCTCCGGCAGCCTCTTGCCGACCCTCGACAGCTGGTCGTGCTTCGACTTCATCGACATCTCCACCAACCTGCTCACCGGTCTGATCCCACCGTACATGTGCAAGCGGGGCACCATGAAGAAGTTGCTCATGCTGGAGAACCAATTCACCGGGGAGATCTTGACGTTGTACGCCAACTGCACCTCCTTGCTCTGGCTCCGCATCAGCAACAACCCACTCTCTGGCGAGGTCCTCGTCGGGATCTGGATAAGGCTATCAATAGGTCGGGCTCGGGTCGAGTTTAGGTCGGCCCGGCCTGGACCTGACTTATCAATATTAAAATTCGAGCTCGGCCTGTCCCGGACCCGAGTTATGTCGTGCCGGGTCCGATACTATTAAAAAATTATAAAGTCTGACTAAAGTCCGGCCCGGCCCGATAACTTAAATAAAAAATGAAAATTAATGAAAATTAATATATTTAATAATATAAAACTTATAATCTCACTAAATTAACTAAAATTTGATATTAATTACATACTTTGTATGATAATAGAGTTTAAAATTTATAATTAATTAAAATAATATAATTTTAACTAAATAATTTTTAAAATTTGTAGGAAGGAAAAAAAAGAGAACATGCCGAACTGACGCGCGGGCTGAACTTAAAACCCGAGTCTGACCCGTGACTCTAATCGGGCCAGATTTTTAAGCTCGGCTAAGAACTCACGAGCCAAAAAAGACCTTGTGACCTAACCCAAAATCGGGCCAGACCCGCGAGCCTACCCGACCTATTGACAGCCCTAGATCTGGAGCCTTCCCAAGGTTAACATCATCGACCTCACCTCCAATCAGCTCTCATGTGGCATTGATCCCCGCATTGGCAAGGCCAAGAACCTCTCCCAGCTCTTCATTTCACACAACTAGTTCTCCGGCGAGCTGTCGACAGAGATCGAGGGGGTGTCGGCCCTCATCTCCATCGACGCTAGCTACAACGAGCTCTCTGGCGCGATCCTAACGTGCATCAACGATTTGAAGTCCCTGGGCAGCATCTCCCTCCAGGGAAATAGATTGGGCGGCGAGTTCCCGATCTTGTTGGTGTTGGAATTTATAGCCCTTGTGTTGATTCAAATTCCTCATTTAATGTTTAGTCCTGTATTGGAAGTTGGAAAGACTTCCTTGGTTTTATGAGGTGGAGAGCTCACCCTTGGGTCAGGACCCAAGGGGCATAGGATGTGGGCTCGAGTTGTGTGTGTTGGATTAAATGGTTGATCGAATACAAAGTAAATAATTTATTTATTTATTTATTTATTTATTTATTTATTTGTGGCGTGCCGAGCCGAGCCGAGTTTTGAATTTGATTTGGGCCTACCGCTGGGTCACACCTGTTGGGCTTTGCCCAATTATGGGCCTACCGTTGGGATCGCATCTATTGAGATTCTAACTGCCCGAGAGTTCTATAAGGGGGCGTGTTTCAGAGAGACAGACGATTCTTCTCTCTCAGTTTGCGAAATTGTGCTCTCTGCGAACAGTGCTCTCCGTTTCCTTCTTCTGCGACTTTTCTTTTGCTCTGGGCATTCTTCATCAACAAGTGATCGGATTGGGACTACTCTGGCCTTGCACCTGGAGTAGTCAGTGGGGGAGTCATATCTCAAGGACGAGACGCCGGTGAACCCTGTGCTAGAGGAGGGGGCGTCTTTCGTTTCAAAGACAGTGTCATCTACGACACGTTTCTCTCCTAAACAGGCGATTCTAAAACTCGTTTCCTTTTTGCTGTTATAGTATATTTATTTGATAATTGGTTCTATCTTCAAATCGTATCTAGACTAGCATATTGCCCTTACTGTTTATTCCAACAATTTTGAAACAAAAGACTATTGCTATGTCTGGATTTTCGCTGTCCAGTATGGAGGACCTAAGGCCTGAGAAATTTTCGGGCACTCACTTTAAGTGATGGCAACAGAAGATGAAATTTCTCCTGACCTCTTTTGGTCTGTTTTCTGCTATCAGCGAACCTAAAGAAATGCCATCTTCTTCTGATACAGACCATACTCATGATTCATCCACTCCTGCTACCAATGTTTCTGTTAAACCTGCATACACCCCTGATGAAAAAGATTACTTATGTCATGGTCGAATTCTTAGTAACATGCATGATACATTGTATGACATTTACTGTTCCATTCCTACTGCACGTGAATTATAGAAAGTATTAAAAGATAAGTATGGTAAAGAAGATGCTGGAATTGAACGTTTCATTGCTTCCAAGTTTCTACATTTTACCATGTCTGTTGTTTCTCAAACCCATGAATTCCTCAACATTGTATGTGAAATGAAATCTAGAGGTCAAAACATGGGTGAAAATTTAATTGTATCATGTCTGATAGATAAACTCCCACCTTCTTGGCATAACTTTGCTAGATCCCTACAACATAAGCATTCTAAGATTTTATTAGATGAACTTCAATGCTCTATTCGAATTGAGGAAGAACAAAGAAAATTGATTGAGTCTAAAAACTCATCCAATGTGAACCTGACTGAAAACAACAACAGAAATAGAAACGGTCATAATCTCAAGTTTCAGAATGCTAATCCTAAGTTCTATAACCAAAAGAATGTCAATTATCAAAAGAATCAGAACTATAAGGCTAAAGGGAAAAATTTTAAGAATCAGTCTAATCATAAGTGTTGCTATGTGTGTGGAAGACCAGATCATTTTGCCAAGAATTACTATGAGAGAAAGGATGGTGGCAGACCTTGTCCCAAGTTCCATCGCCATGATCATAACCAAACTCCAAATCCTTAAGCTTCCACTTCTGAGCCTTCTGATGGGTTTGTAACATTATTCCCTGAAATAAATTTAATTAATTTTTCTAATGATCGGTGAATAGATACGGGGGCTAACACTCATGTTTATTTTGATCGACATGCTTTTGCCACCTATCAGGTCACCAACAAGAGTGCAACTTTGGGGAACTCCAGTGCTGCTCGAGTTGTGGGGGAAGGACGAGTTGATTTGAAGTTAACTTCAAGAAATGTCCTATCTCTCCAAGGAGTACAGCATATGCCATCAATTCGGAGGAACCTCATTAGTGGATTCTTGTTGAATAAGTGTAATTATAAGTTAGTTATTGAATCTGGGAAAGTTGTAATCACTAAGTTTGGAAATTTTATTGGAAAGGGTTATGTAAGTGAATGATTGTTTAAGTTGAATGTACTTTATCCTAATGTGATCAATAATATCAATATTTCTTTTGATTCCTCAACTTCTATTGTTAATTCATATTCTAGTGATTTATGGCATTCTAGACTATGTCATGTGAATTTTAAGACAACGAGAAGGATGATGGGTTTAAATCTAATTCCTAAAACGGATATAAATAATAAAGTTAGATGTGAAACTTGTGTTGAAGCAAAACTCCCTAGACATCCCTTTAAATCTATTGAAAGGAGTAGTGATCTTCTAAATTTAATTCATACTGATGTATGTGATTCTAATGGTGTATTAACTAGAAATGGCAAGAGATATTTTATAACCTTTATATATGATCACTCTAGATTCTACTATATATATCTTTTGAGATCTAAAGACGAAGCTTTAGACAAATTTAAAATCTATAAAAACTTAACAGAAAATCAAATAGGGAAAAACATCAAAAGGGTTAGGTCTGATAGAGGAGGAGAATATACTTCTAATGACTTTGCTTAGTTTTGTGAAGAATGTGGTATCATACATGAAACAACTGCCCCTTATTCTGCTCAATCAAATGGTATAGCTGAAAGAAAAAATCAAATTTTATTAGATGCAGTAAATTCAATGTTAACATATTCCGGTTTACCTAATAATATGTGGGGGGAAGCTTTGTTAACTGCATGCTATATTTTGAATATGATACATCATAAGAATGTTGACACCTCACCCTATGAATTATGGTGTAAAAGAAAACCTAACTTAAATAATCTTAAAGTTTGGGGCTGTTTTGCAAAAGTTAAAATTTCTGAAAATAAGAAGAGAAAAATATGTCCTAAAACAGTAGATGCTATTTTTATTAGATATGCTGAAAATAGTGCTGCAAACATGTTCTTTGTGATAAAATCTGACATTAGTGATATAAGTGTTAACACTATTATTGAAATAAGAGCATCTGATGATGTTTATTATGAAAATATTTTTCCTATGAAAAATAATGTCACAAGACATATTGAAGAAGGAACATCATCTCATAATCTCTCTTAGCATAATACTTCTATTATAGAACCTGAACTTGCTGTAGAAAGACCTAAAAGAGTAAGAAAAAGAAAAGAACTTTGGTGATGATTTCCTAATTTATTTGGCTGAGGATGATCCTCAGACTTTTCATGATGCTATGTGTTCTGTTGATTCTAATGTTTGGAAAGAAGTTATTAATAGTGAAATGGATTCAATCAGGAATAATCATACATGGATTTTATGTGATTTACCTCCTGGGTGTAAACCAATTGGTTGCAAATGGATCTTTAAAAGAAAACTTAAATCTGATGGTTCCATTGATAAATTTAAGGCAAGATTAGTTCCAAAAGGATACACACAAAAGAAAGGCATGGATTATTTTGATACATACTCTCCTGTTTCTAGATTTGTCACCATACGTGTATTAATTGCCTTGGCTGCTATATATAGACTCGAGATCCATCAAATGGACGTTAAAACTACTTTCCTTAATGGAGATTTAGAAGAGGAGATCTATATGGAACAGCCAGAAGATTTTGTGGTGTGTGGATAGGAGAATAAAGTTTTTAAATTAATTAAATCTTTGTATGATTTAAAATGAGTACCAAAACAATAGAATGAAAAATTCAATATGGTTGTCTTAGAAAATGGCTCTGTCATAAATGATTCTGATAAATGTGTTTATAGTAAAACTTTTGATTCTTCGTGTGTGATATTATGTCTTTATGTTGATGATATTTTGATATTTAGAACCAACATGAAAATCATTAATAAAACTAAGTCATTTTTATCTTTCAAATTTGATATGAAAGATTTAGACATTGCTGATGTGATATTAGGAATTAAACTCAATAGAACATCTAATGGAATCTCAATGTCTCAATCTCATTATGTGCATAAAATTTTAGAAAGATTTAATTATTTAGATTGTACTCCTGTTTCTACACCTTTTACTCCTGGTACAAACTTGACAAAAAATTTAAACAACCCTGTTTCTCAAGAAAAATATGCACAAATCATAGGTAGTCTCATGTATTTAACAATCAGTACTAGACCTGATTTAACTTATGTTGTGGGAGTACTAAGTAGATTTACTAGTAACCCTAGTCAACAATATTGGCATGCTTTAGAAAGAATTTTTAAATATCTTAAAGGAACAAAGGATTTAGCATTAACATTTTCTAGATTCCCTGCTGTCCTAGAAGGGTATTGTGATGCAAATTGGATAACTAATTCTTCTGATATCATTTCTACAAGTGGTTATGTGTTTACCCTAGGAGGGGCAGCTGTGGCATGGAAATCTACAAAATAAACTATAATTGCTAGATCTACTATGGAAGCTGAATTAATTGCATTAGATATTGCATGTTCTGAAGCTGAATGGCTTAAAAATCTTTTATCTGATATTCCTATTGTGAATAAACCTTTACCTGCAATTTCTATGCATTGTGATAGTCGTTCTGTGATAGATAAAGTAAAACAAACGACAATTAATGAAAAGAGGAGACATCTTAGTATTAGATGGAATTCTGTGAGAGAGAAAATATCACAAGGTGTAATCTCATTAGAATTTGTAAAATCATTAGATAATTTGGCAGATCCTTTTACAAAAGGTCTAGCGAGGAGGCTAGTATTTGAATCATCTAGGGGGATGGGGTTGAAATCCCACAGTCAATTACCTTAGCAGATACCCAACCTATGTGATTGGAGATCCCATGAAGTAGGTTCAATGTGGAATACGAGCTATTGGGTAATTGGAGAGCACTACTTTATTTTGTTTACCTATCTTTGTGTATGATGATTAGTGCTCTACTATAACGGCACTAGGATGAGCTGTGCTCTTAATGGGATCAAGGCCTTATAAGGCAGGGTATGGACCGTGGCAGGTACCCTTGGAGACCCACCTACGTGAGTGTGATCGTGGGGCCGCGATCTATGGGAATTGTGTATTCTCTTGAGCACTCATGAGATGAGATATCAGTGCATGGCCTATAGCACTACCATATAAAGATTCTGATCACTGATGTACTATGTTGTGAATTAAGTAACAGTCTGAGTAAAAGGACTTAGTTCAAGGCCTAGTCCACTACAGTCTCTTTCAGATGATGACTTAATTTTACTAAGTGAAGGTTCAAGTCTGGAAGACACCTTCACCCATGACATAGTAGTTTCTGCCCAGAACTTTATTTTATTTTGTTTACTTCATTGATTTTGGAATTTGAATCAAGTGGGGGAATGTTGGAATTTATTGCCCTTGTGTTGATTCAAATTCCTCATTTAATATTTAGTCCCGTATTGGAAGTTGGAAAGACTTCCTTGGTTTTATGAGGTGGAGAGCTCACCCTTGGGTCAGGACCCAAGGGGCATAGGATGTGGGCTCGAGTTGTGTGTGTTAGATTAAATGGTTGATCGAATACAAAGTAAATAATTTATTTATTTATTTGTGCCGAGCCGAGCCGAGACGAGACGAGATGGGCCTACCGTTGGGTCACACCTGTTGGGCTTTGGCCAATTATGGGCCTACCGTTGGGATCGCATCTGTTGAGATTCTAACTACCCGAGACTTCTATAAGGGGGCGTGTTTCAAAGAGACAGACGCTTCTTCTCTCTCAGTTTGTGAAATTGTGCTCTCTGCGAACAGTGCTCTCCGTTTCCTTCTTCTGCGACTTTTCTTTTGCTCTGGGCATTCTTCATCAACAAGTGATCGGATTGGGACTACTCTGGCCTTGCACCTGGAGCAGTCAGTGGGGCAGTCATATCTCGGGGACGAGGCGCCGATGAACCCTGTGCTAGAGGAGGGGGCGTCTTTCGTTTCAAAGACAGTGTCATCTACGACACGTTTCTCTCCTAAACAGGCGATTCTAAAACTCGTTTCCTTTTTGTTGTTATAGTAGATTTATTTGATAATTGGTTCTATCTTCAAATCGTATCCAGACTAGCATATTGTCCTTACTGTTTATTCCAACAGTTGGGTTCATGCTCATCCCTGGCCTAAGTCAATCTCACGAAGAACTCCCTTTCCTACCAAATCCCTACCAGCCTAGGCAGGCTGTTGATCCTAAATTCTCTGTCAAGCAACGATCTCTCTGGCGACATCTCGAAAGCCTCGCGTCACTGAAGCTGAGCGTGCTCGACCTGTCTGGCAATTGCCTGACGGGTGCGGTGCCGTCGGAGCTGGCGATCGAGCCCTTCAGCGACGGCTTCATCGGGAACACGGGCCTCTGCAGTGACCCCGTCCAGTTCCTGCGCTCGTGCTCCACGTACTCCTCTACGTCTGCATCAGACTGCCTCTGGACGGTGCTCACTTGCTTGATCGTGGGCGCCGCCATCGCCTTCGTCAGCTTCGGCTACTTCGTCTACATGAAGTGGCGGAGGTCCGAGGGAGAGGGCGGCCAGCTGGTCTCCAGGGACTCCTCGGACATGAAGTCCTTCCGGGTGGTCAGCTTCGAGGAGCAGGAGATCATCAACGCCATCCAATAGGAGAACTTCATTAGCAAGGGCGACTCCGGCGACGTCTACGGGCCGACCTAGGCGGCGGCAAGAGTACCGTAGTGGTGAAGCACATCTAGAGCTACCCCGACGCCAGCAGCAATGCACAAGTTTGATGGAAGAATTTAATTTTTTATTAAAAATGGATATACCAATAATATTGAGATATTACAATGTCAAAATAATATCAATATATAAAATAGAGGTGTGTATAAAAGTAGCATTAAATGTTCTTTGAATAAAAGGAGTATGGAAGTTAGTTACGGAGGGGAGAATGGATTTTAGTTTGAGAGTGAAAAGTCATGTGACTACTTTTTTTCATTGCCTCCTAAACATCACTCCACCATTTTTATAGTTATAAATGTTTCAAATGACAGTAATAATATGATCAAACTTGATCGAAATTTTTTTAAGATTTTCTTAATTATTTTTCTTCAATTTTATCCCTGTAGCTTCTAATTGACTTACGATGTAGACAACTCAAATAAAAAATACTTGAATAACTTTATTATATTTTATCATAATATTATCAAACTCTCTCCATAATAATTATAATTTAATGGAGATTACCTTCGATGACCTATGAAATTCTTGATTTAGATAATCCCAAACATCTTTCGAAGTTGCGCATGTCATAATACGGGAAAATATAAGTTTACTTACCCCTTGTTGGATGAATAATAATGTATTTACATATTTCTTTTTATTTTCTTTATACTCATTTTGCTTTGTTAATGTCAACGATACAAGAGTTATCACATCTCCTTGTATCTCATATCATCATTCAACGAGATCCCAGAGATCTTCATAGATGAATAGAGTTTTTATTTAGATACTCTAAAAATCATAATTTTCTACGTAAAAATAGAGATAAGATTTTGAAAATAGTTAAAAAAGATGGTGGGAGGTGTTATCATGATTGAAACTTGAGAGAACGGAGGTTATGACTCTAATGTCAAATTTGTTGGAGCAGAATAAAGTGAAATGGGGACACCCTTGATGAAAAAACTTGATTTTCTATAAAAATAGATATACGTGCAATATGAGATCTTACAATGTGAAAAGAAGACCGATATATAAAGTAGAGGTGTGTACAAAATAGAGCATTAAATGCTCTTTGAAGCAAATGTGGATGGAAGGGTTAGTTAAGTAAGAGATAATGACTTTTAGTTTTGGGAGTGGAAAAGCTCGTGACTATTTTTTTCATTACCTCCCAAGCACAACTCCACCCTTTTTATAGATATAAATGTTGATAGAGAAGAGCTTTGAAAGTGGTTATGGACTCCTTTTTTTTACCACCATTCTAGAGATTTCAACGTCACCATCTTTCTTCCACAACATGTTTAAGTTTTCTTCATTTTTCTAAAGATATCAAGCATATTCAAATTATTTTAACAATAGAGGGAGATGCCTCTAACGTCGGTGGGGGTGGTCGAGGGCGACCATGAAGGAGTTCGAGGCTTACTATCACCCTTCCACTGTCGCCCCCTCCTCCCCACCCCCCTTGTCGCCGGCCTGCTACCACCCCCATCTCTCTCTCTCTCTCTCTCTCTCTCTCTCTCTCTCTCTCTCTCTCTCTCTCTATGTGTGTGTGTGTGTGAAGGAGGGATATTTTAATCATTGACCTCTAATTAACGGGAATAAAGAAATCTTTAAAAATATTCAAGATTCGATTGACGAAAGTTGACTATAGTGGTATTTTTATATTTTTTTTCAAATAGTGGTGATATATATGTTAATTCATTTCTAAAAATAATAAATCTGTAATTTCATCTGTAATAATAGTTTATGTATATATATATATATATTATGGCCTTTAAGTTATGTGGAACTCGTCTAAAATTACATTAACTGATGTCATTTATGATGGATCTCATCAACCCAGAGCCAATGACATGCGGGGATAAAAGACCTTTGGTGAGGTAATCCCCCCCCCCCTCAATCTTTTGATCTTTCAGATGTACTCTCTTCTTTTCATGAGGGGGAATCTAACCCTACGTGGAATGTGAGAGACCAACATTTAAGTTCAACAAACCTCCAACTCACAGACATCTCTTTTTTGATGTACTTGCAATATGAGAACAGGGATGCACGCCGATCCGGACAGCACTTGGCAATAACATGCTGCTGGTTTGTTGTCACCGGCCAGTGTTTCGGCCACCCTTGACGAGGTAAGGCAGGAAAGTTTTAACCACTTGGCAACCCCTTCTTGGAAGGCGATGTAATGTTAATGGGCGCAGGGAAAACTGAAAACCATTTAAATTGATTAAATGATCAACCGAGTCTATGATCTTGCGACAACATTTGAACAGGTATTTTGAATTTTTCCATTGGGTGGGGTTGGCAATGAGTTTTAGGGGCCGTTTGATATCGGATTAGAGCGGGGATATCCCCGCTCTAATCCCATTCTACGTTTAGTATGACTAAAACGGGCGGAGATAAGTTGAGTTAAAGGGAAATATGATTAACCCCGATTTTAAGATTGAAAACAGAGATAAGTCATTCCAACCTTTCGTTAGAATGATTTATCTCCATTTTTCTAATCCCATTTCACCTCTTATGTATCGAACGTACATGAGAGTAAGATTAGATATAAATTATCCTAGAATGACTTACACCTATTCTCCTCAAGTTTTATCTCGATATCAAACATCACCTGAGAGTCTCAACAATCCAATAACTGACTTCAACGCTTGCCAGATTGGCGATCCCCACCGACTCGGAGCCGACCTGAATTGGCACGAGTCGACCTAGTCAAATTGACTCGAGCCAACTTGGGCCGGCTTTGCCAAGTCACATGTTTGAGGTCTGCTTTTTTATTTTTTTAAAAAAATCAAAACAACTTGTAACGATTAGATTATTTACCCTGTATTTTAACTGGTAGAACTATCGTTTCATCAATGTAAAGTATGTATAATTTTTAGGACTCGGCGGAGTAGCTGCTCGATTCAAGCAATTTGATATCATTTTTATTTGTAAAATTAAACTTTTATGAAATTTCGAGGCTTTTTACTTTAGATTTTGGCCTAGTTGTGGAACATAAATTACTTAACCCAACAACTTAATGTTACAAACTATTTTTTGTTTTAAACTAATTATTAAAGATTACATCATTTAGATAGTCAATAAATCAATAAACACAAGAATAGTGTTTTATGCTCTTTATCCATGAAATGCGAGATCCCTGATTAATGTTAAATCATTTATAATTTTTTAAAAATTTTAAACTTATGCCCAAGTATTATACTATTATTTAAATACTTGATATCGTATTGGACGGATGTACCCCTGGATCATGGCTTGAGCTCGCCGTGATCCCACTGGGCAAAATTTGGAAAAACAAAAAACAAACTTGGTTCACACCCAAAGTGTGCAATAACCTTGAGCATGCAGCAAGTCTCTCTCTCTTTTTTTAGTTGTCTGATCTAACCATGCCTTGTACAAAAATGTCTTTAAAAATAAAAAAAATCACCCCACATCCAAGGGGTACAACTAGCCTGAGTGTGTAACAAGTTTTATTCTCTTGGAATTGCACAAGAGACTCCGCTGGGCCGCAAGGAGGGTTCCTGAAATGCTGCTCTGGCACTTCGGATAGCAGAGCAGGGCTCCTTTGACAGAGTTTGAGGATCCCATTACTCCGGGCCCTCCACATCTACCAGATTAGTGAGAACGCATAACACGTTACACTGGTGTCCTCTTTGCTCCTACAGCAAGGAGGGTCGCACCACTCCCAAGAGTCTATCGACAAGCTCACATATTAAGTCAACAATTGGAACCTAGTCCAAGACCATATTAGCAGCAGTACACTTTTAACGCCATAGTTAACGACACAAAACTCTTAGTTGTGCACTAAATACCATATACTTCTTTTTACTCCATCTCAGGAATGGAGTGAAAGGAAACAACAAATACAGTGCAATTCCGATGATGAATACATAACTGCAGTCTCACTGTAACTCCTCGCTTGTTGGCCAATGGCCATGTAAAAGGAACGTCTGCTAAGAGTACTCATGCAATACACATGCGTGCGCATTAAACTATGCAATACCAACTATGCTGTGCCAAGATGAAAGCCAAACTACCAGGTAGGTTGTATTCCTAGAAAGAATACCACAGATCTAGTACACATTCTCGCACAGGCAATAAATGAAAACCCCAGTTGGAAACAAACTTTAACTGGAGCTGACCCACCAGAGAGAAACATGCAGGGTCCATCGCCAACTTGTGCCTCCAGAAAGTTGGGGGAACCAAAAGCCCCTGGACAGAATTTGAAGAGTTTGAAGCCGCTCTGCCGGTATTCATGGGTATATATATCACCTGCACAAGCCACAATCGACAAATTTATGGCTCCATAATCGACAAATTTATTTTGAAGAACATTAATGAAACGATGATGGAAAGAGACGACTTCATTAAACAATGATAGGAAATGATCAAGTAATAAACTGCAGTGGATTCATCGCAGAAAATAGGGTCAAATATATCAACTGTTTCAAGACAACTTAAATAATAAAACAGTCCAAGAAAGTAAATCTGGGGACGCATGCTTTCTTCAAAGCAAGTAGATTTTCTTAGTGATTAGGTGGCCCCGTAGCCAAATATTTAAATGACCTAGAGGGCGAGCAACCACACAAACATGAGAGATATTTTCACACAACCCATGATAGTTCTGCCTTCTCCAGGTACCTACTCCAGGCACAAGGTCCCACCGTAACAAGATGCCCTCCTCCCAAAGTCCCTGCCATATGGGATAAATCTCCCTCCTGCTCACAGAAGAAACGGTGGTTGTGGAAGAAGCCCGGTGCCACAGAGCCACACACTTGCTAACTCGAAGGAAGTAAAATGGTCACTAAGTCCTGCTGGAGGTGAATATTCTTGGTAATCGTAATCCATGTAGAAACTCTAGAAGAAATTATATTTTTAAGCTTTAGAAGTCAAACAACAAGGGCAGCCCAGTGCCATGAGGGGGAAGGTCAATTGAACATAGTCTTATCCTTTTTCTTCCCCCCCCCCTGTGGTTTGCAAGGAGGCTGTTCCTGATTTTCAACCCATGACCTACAGCTCACAGTAAAGCAGCCTTACCATTGAACCAAGGCTCAAAGTCAAGTGAATATATTAGTTCATGAGGGGATCCGGATAGATGATAACTAAATCATATTTGATAGAAGGGTGGTCACAATTCCTGAAGAGGAGATGATTCGAGTGTAAATAGGAGATAGTGAAAACATCAATACAGAGCAACCTTTAGGATAGAGACCGCAAAGGTAATCCTTTTGGAATTTTTATCCTAATTATTTCGTGGCCACGGAGCAGAACATTGGCAGTTGGAACAAGAATGAAGACCAGGTTCACAAATGAAAAATAACTGCCACAAAAGATGTCAGGTCTTCAGGTTGCCAAAAAGTGGAAATGCATGTGAAAGATGGAACAGCTAACCATTGGAACTTACTCAATCATCATCACCAGCATGCTCCAACAAATAATTTGCAGCCAACTCCTCATTCCTATCACAGGCAAAAAATGCCTCGATAACACGAGCTCTATCAAATCCCATTGCTTCAAGCTAAATTAAAAATAAAACAAATATACATTTAGACATCAATAAACCTCACAGGCAGAAGAAAAGAATATGTAAGAAACAGACATACACGCCCGATAGCCTCTTGCTCGGCAGGGGTGACAGTGATTGTCTCCTGATCAGGCTGCTCATCAAATAGATCTCTGATAAAAACAAAGAGGATAAAGAAATGTAAGAATAGGTCAAAGTTAATGCATCATTCAAATTTGAATTCAAAAGGCAAAGATAGGTAAAGAAAATAAACTAAATTAAATAAATTGGTTGATTCTTTGAATATTTAATCAATTAAGAACAACAAAGACCCACGTGAAGTACTCCGATCAACAAAATATGGGGGGCTGTAGGGAGTAGGGGGTATCAAGACTTCACCCAAAACTGTAAGAGCAAGCGCCCAAGGAGGAAGTCTTGTCCAAAACCAAGAATGTCAATGCACAGCAGCCTATTACTCATACGTAAGTGCTCATTCTTTTTCTCTCTCTTTAGTCTTTAGTGGCGAGAAGAAATTTGATTAGCAAATACATAAAACATATGCAGTCTCAAGTCCTACACAGAATGGTGGGGTGGGGTCTTTCTTCATGTGGGGTGGGGGAGCTGTCAAGCACACCAACATGAGATGAAAGCCACTGGTTCTCCATGGCCCATTAGACAATCTCCCTCACTCAATATTCATGTGATTTTCTCTCTCTTTAGTAGCGAGAAGAAATTTGATTAGCAAATACAAAAAAGCATATGCAATCTTCAAGTCCTACACAGGGTGGTGGGGTGGGGTCTTTCTTCCCGCGGAGTGAGGGAGCTGTCAAGCACACCAACATCGGATGAAAGCTGCTGGTTCTCCAAGGCCCATTAGACAATCTCCCTCACTCAATTCTCATGTGATTTGCTACATCAGCATCTGGTGTTCCTGAATGGTGGCACATGCCAGCTTGACAATGAGATTCAGCTAAAGAAAATAAGCCAGGGCCCTTCTTCATTTTCATCTTTTTGTTTTTAATTATTGATCAGGCCATTGAAGAGTCGGAGCAGTAGGAGGAGAGGAGCAAAACCTATGAATTGACCACTAATGGCCAACTCCTTGGGAATATGATTGGGTAAACCACGAGCCTACCCACAATTCATCTATACAAGCAGTGAGCGACCACCTTCCAACCCTGAACCCACCGTTTATGGTTTGAAAAGGTGCATGATCTGCTACATCTCTCAAAAAATCACCTGATCAACACTAATTTGGTGCTCATCACACAACAGAACCAGTATACCCGCAATAAAATAACTGGTAAAAGCACCTATCCACCCTCAAAAGCTTGAATTTTAATACAAAACCAAGCCAGCGCAAACTAGAATTGATCAATCCACATTAATGCCAAGCCTGGGTAATTCATGGATTGCATTACCGGATCAGGCCTGTCCGATCCCAATCCAATCCGGGCAGATTGGCCAACCATGGATCAGCCAGATTAAAAAACATTTAAAAGGTTAAAATTTTAGAAAAATCAGATAACATCTGGAGGGACCCGTTATGCGCCAAACAGATTGGCGGCTTTTAAACCCCCTTCAGTCAGATCAGCAGATTCTGGTCCTCTCCGGCCCAACATGGGCCGATCCTTCTATTTCTTTTTAAGGACTTCACAGGAGTCAACCGAATCAGTCCAGATCGAGCAATCCAGCCAATAGCCTTTTCAAGGGGCGCATTTATGGCCTAAACTCAGATCGCCACCCAGCCATCCCAACCCAGATCAGAATCAGCCAATTTTGCATCCCAAGTGCAGTAATTTGGGGTAACACTCACTTACAGAGTCTTGTGTTTTATCATAGTGAGAAAGAACATCGCAAGGAAAAAATGACGATGCAGTTGCATATGAGACCTATAGTGGATGAATTAAAAGAGCACAGAGATTTGATACTCACCCTTCATCACCTTCTTCAGGTGGCTCATTTATCAGCTGAAGAAACTCAGCCTGATGCTCCTGAAGCAATCTTAGAAGCTCAGGATTCTGTTTGCTCAGTTCCTGAAGCATTGGCTGCAATACAAACAACAGTTCAAGCAGTTAGGTTGGTGAGATAAAGAATGGCCATAATAATCAGCATAAAAAAGGCTCTCAGAGAATGTCAAATGAACCTGCAAAATTTGTGGATTTGCTTGGACCATTGATCGCAAAGTTTGGAACTAAATAGCACAAGAAAAAATTAGACCAACTTTTAACATGTTTGGAGTATTTGTCATAAATTTCGTTCAAAGCCAAAACAATCAAGAACACATTTTTCTGTTTCAGACTAAAATGAATAAGATAAACAATGCAGCATCAGATTGCAAAGGGACATCTATCTCTTTGGTTACATATGCCAATGTAACATTGTATCCACAACTCTATCGCGTGATAAAAGGAGAGGTAGCCATGAGTGATGCACGTTGCAAATAGTAGGCAGCAGCTTTTTATACGATTTGTCATAAAGAAGGTGCATTGTTTTCTTTCGATTTTTCAAGAATTGTGTCTTTCTTTATTCGTAGTGTAGGCTCTCCTAACCTTTTGGTTGTACCGCCTCTATATTTAACCTTGACTAAAAATGGTGGTACATCCACAACATTTTGAGGGAAAAAAAACCTCCAAGTAAACATAGGCTCATTATTGTCCTGGTCATGACCATCAACATTCATCCAACCAAACTAGCTACTAAATCATTGGCATGCAACCATTTAAGCAAGGAAAAAGTGATTGGAATTAGAGTTTACTGGATTGGGTCATCCAACTCAAAACCTTAAGGTGTTGAGTGGAGAGGACTCTATTATAAGTACATTATACTTTCGCATGTTTCCAATACTTAACTATTCTAACATGCCCCCTCACGTGCAGGCCAATTTAGGCTCTGTCATGTGGACTATCACAAATTGAGGGTACAACCCAAGTCATAACCATGGGCTCTGATACCATATTAGAGTTTATTGGATTGAGTCATCCAACTCAAAACCTTAAGATGTTGAGTGGAGAGGACTCCACTATTATAAGCACATTATATTTTAGCTCGTTTCCGATACGGGACTATTCTAACAATTGACACTGGTCCCCACATCAGATGGCCCAAAACCAGTAAGTTCAGCCACATCATCCAGGCTGAACCAACTTGGCTAAGATCAGCCTAAATTTTAGGCCCTTCCTCAATAGAAAATGTCCCAAAAATATAGAAATTTTTTTTTGAAAATTTCAAAGATGAAAATCTATGTAGTCACAGGCGAGACACGACCGAGGCGACCAAGGGGTCGCCTCAAGCCTGAAATGCCTAGGCAATGGCCTAGGGCGTTCGAGGCAACATTTCATTAAAACTATAAATAGGTCAGATATGTACATATTTCATTAAATATGTCAACAATACACATAACACCTATAAGAATACTTAATTTATACATGCACATGTGCTATAAGAATGGGCTGGGTGGCCCAAGTGGGCTCGGCCCAAAGGAATCCATGGCCCTGCCTAATAGCCGAGGCGAGATTGGCTGAGATGAGGCAAACTGATGGCGCCTCGCCTCATCGCCTAGGTGAGTGCATCAAGCGCCTATGATAGCATAGATAAAAATTATATTTTTAAAACACTCCAAATACAATATAATTACCACTCATCATCGTTACCACCAGACAAATAAGGGGCTTTTGCATGTAAACTATTCCTAGAAGGAAAATTGCAGATTATTATTCCTCCCTTAGAATTTACATGTACATCATAAAAAATGCGGAGTTTATGTACAAAAATCTCAGTAGATAACTACCACTCAACATCATCACTGCCAAACGAAGAAAAATATCATTTTATCTCCTTAAAAGGATTGCAAAAAGCGTTCAAAGGCTCCGAAATAGCAAAAATATATACAACTAACATAAACATTGGTGAAATTCAAATGCATACATGAGAAGCCATTGTTTTAGAAAAATTCCAATTGTGCAAAATGTCGTCATGTAGCACTATGGTGAACCAAGAGCCAGCAAAAGCATGGAGTTATCATAACTATGCATCTTGAAGCACAAACCATTTGTTTCCTACTCTTCTGGTGTGGGTATGTAGAACATATAGGAGACTGCTGATGAGATAGCAATTACAGACCTGTTCATTATTTCTAAGAAAATCAAGCGTCCCACTTCCAATACCAGCACCAAGACTCGGATTCTCCTGTTACACATGAATTCAGAACATAAAACTTGTTACAAATGGGTTTGGCTATCAGGTTACTCCAAGATCCAAGATACAACTAGGACAAGTATTACCTGCGGAAACATATTTAATGGAGAAGAATTAGGTAATCCTAATGCAGGAGTGGCACCTACTGCTGTTTCAGAGGCATTTGTAGCCCAATCAGACTGGCTTGAAGGAGAATGGTCAACTGGAACGGTGACTTCTGCTGATGCAGGAATACCCTAAGGCCGAAATCAGATATCATTTATCATTTTCTGAGAAATAAAGTAGATGTCTCTTATAATCAATGCAAAATATCAAGTGAAAAATGACTTACAGAATATAAATATTCAACAGCACGCTCTGGATTATTGTAAGCTGCACGAAGCGCACGAAGCACCGTATCTCTGTCCCAATTGCCACCTCCCATATCCAGCAGCTGCTGAACGATTTGCTCAATATTACTGGCGGCAACTAAATTGGATGCAGCCTGACCATAAGCTGATGCACTGCCAACAAGCACAGCTGATGTGTCTTACCAGATATATTCGTATAACTTAGAACCTCATGCATACCATAGACAGGAGGCCACTTCCAGTAACCACAAAAATCCAAAAGAATAAGGACTTAGATGTCATACATGTATCCATGCACAATATGACCTTTACAGTCAGCTTAACAGACCAAAATTGCCGAAACCCACCAGAATATTAATGTGTTTCTTCCTTGTGTCAATCAGTTGTATCAGCAGATAAATGCACAAGTAATCCGCATTAGATTTCAAAAAATTCACAGAAAATTCTATTGCTGATATTGTAAGTTGCTTAAGATTAATAATAGTCTATCAATATAGAACAAAACAAAAAACAATAAAATACATGAGACAGCACGTCAAGTGCCGGGATAGGTTAAGGAAATAAAGTTCAAGTAAATGCAACAAAAGCCTAGAGCAATGCTCTGTTATGCATATATTCTCAATATCCATTCACCTCACACTGCTCCGATTTACATTTGACATCCACAGACAAAGATCACTCATCACAATTAGATGTACATGTTGGAACCATATTCAGGCAAATAAATGGTATTATATACAATAACAAACTCTTGAACATAAATGAACCAAAATAAATGTTCCAGAGCTCGACCATCAAGGCAAAACATCGTCACCTATGTAATGCCTAGTAAAAAAAGAACGGAAAAACAAAAGGAAAGCCCCTCTGAATTCCATGATTAACCAGGAATAAGTTGATCAATCAAAAGTTACATTTCTTGCCCATGATTTGTGCTAATGAGTCTTCACTCCATGTGATGAAACATATTTTGCATTTTAGTGTGCATGAAATGTTAAGCAAAAGTTGCCTAATGCTAGAAAAATGAGGACCAAACAGCATTAGCTTCCACAGAAGTTGCACGTACCACTTTCTGTAACTTTAGAGTAAGATAACTTTAAAAATGCTTGGAAATCCTACTGCATTAGTATCACAAAAAGTTGGACCTATTAGTTAGGTAGGATGGGTTGGAAGGAGGGGGTGTCAGAAGCTTGCCCTCATGCACCCAAACTCTTATGGTCCCTTCAAGAAGAGGCAGCACAGAAGTTCTTCCTGAAAGGGTGTGAGGGAATCCTTGCCATCAGTATAAACTCAAAAGCAAAGGATACTTAGAAGCCCTTGGAGGGAAAAAAATTACAGATAAGTTGAACCAAAGTAAAGGGTTGGACTTTGAGGAAGCCAACATAGTGAATACCATTCGTAGACGAGCCATACTACCATACATTTTTTTGTTATCTGTGTTCTACTTCCAGAAGGATGGAGAAACTGAAAACAATATCAGCAGCAAATTCAACATTAATGGGCTAATGTCTCAATAGACTTTAGGTATAGTTCGCAACCACCATGTACCATCAAGGTTTTAATACAAAGTACAAAAGCAAAAATAAGACCTGCTATATTGTATGGAGCTCTGTGTTGGGTAACAACAAGAAAATATGAAAACAATTAGAACTAGACTGAAGTGAGGATGGTAAACTGGAGTTGTGCTTTAAGGTAGAGTTGAACCAAAAAACTAAGGTATAGGACCAAGAAAATGATGATATCAAAAGGGGTTGATCTGATGCTAATGGAGGCAAAGTAAACAAGCAATGCGTAAGAAAGTTTGAGCAAGTTAGATGTAGATCAGATGTCTCTCATCTTAACAGAATATCACTTGTTCAAGTTGAAGGCCTCAGAAGGAGACAGAAACAAGACAAGCTTGAATCCAAGTGGTGAGAATGCGCTTAAGAGAACTTGCAGTTTTAGCAAATTTGACTCTCGGTACCAATGCTTGAATAACCAGGATTCAACAAACCTGGAGGCATGAACCTGATCCAAGAGCTTGGCACCATTTAGTGAAACTTGTTGCAACAAGCCCAAACCTAGCCAGGATGCACCTGGGAATTATAAGCAAGAAAAGGAAGTAAGCCCCAATACAGGGGAACCTTGTTAATCCAGTGAGGTTCCTCTGGGTAGACCCGCCAATAAGGAGGTAGTGACCCACACTTACCAACTAGAGGAAGGCCCCATTTCTCTCAGCCCATGTGTTCGTTTGGGGGTAAAGAGTCTACTTCCACGTTTTACTAGATAACTTAGCTTTATATTCTCATTTTGCAACTCATAGGGATCTCAATTGCCAGGCACAAGGGAGAAAGTGCAGGCCCAGCTAAGTTCTTTTGAGGTAGACCAGTCCCACCCATGGCTCAGGACTGTTTTGTTATTCAAGCCTGGGCCCAGACTATACAGAACTCACTCTTCACATCCCGTCTTCAGCTTGTGCAAGAACTGGCATGATGTCAGGGTGCCAGGGTATTGGTGCACTGGAGTGCAACGGGCAGAAAGGAATTGGATCGGGATGAATTCGCAAGTTGCAAACTGCCATTTCACCAATGTTCCAACTGCAGGGTTGCCAACTTGCCAGCCTCTGACTTGCTGGTTGCAGGGTTCCAATTCACCGGCTGCAATGATGCCCATTTGCTGGGGTGCTCATTTGCAGGTTGCAGGGATGCCAATTCACCGGTTGCAGAGGTGCTATTCACCAAGTTGCCAAAGCCAAGCAGATGGGGAATGGGGATGAGGCTTGAGGAAGGAGGGAAATAGGGCTGGCATACCAGTCATGGGTGCTGGGGTTTGAAGGAAGGCGGATACTGGTGTACTGGACCCAGCGACCTGGTACCCTGGAGTTCTGAGGCTTGACAGTGGAGAGTTTGGGAAGGAGAAGAAAGAGGAAGAGAAATGGAGGCATCAAAAGGTTAATTGAAAGAAAGATCAATGAAGAAAAAAAGGAAAAAGGAGTGCATTTAGGTATTTTAAACAAGTAAAAAGATCTCCCATATCTGATACTTGTTAGAAGGGAGAGGTATGAAGTAAACTAACAGGTAAAAAGATCTCCCAGAGAGAGAGAGAGAAAGAGAGAGAGAGGGAGAGAGAGAGAAATGCTAGAGTATGGCCAAGGCACTTGATATAACCTGGCCATACTATAACTTAGTCCCTGGTTGAGAACACCCCCCCCCAAAAAAAAAAAAAAAACAAACCCTGCCACCACCACACATGCTCTCGGCACAGAGCGCGAGTACAAAACACACAGGCCTCCCATGTGTTTCACGTGTACACTCTGCATATGCGCTCTGCAGTGAGAGTGCTCACAGGAGAAGGTGCAAGCCCCCAATCTTTTGATCGGACAGTTAGCATCACACTTTTACTGCCCCATGATTTGTTGCACACCAAAGGTGCCCACAACAGGTGGTGAGTGGTTTTATATTTTTCCCCTTTTTTCCTAGCCATTGGATTAAAGATGACGGTCAAGTTGTTGTCAAGTGAGGCCAGGCCATACCAGCTACCATGGCTGTGACAGATAAGGATAGATATATTCTCAATGTTGAACACTGACAATATCTATTGACAGAGAGGATGAGTGGTCATAGAGGTGGGGAAAGGAGGTACCTACGCTATTATCTCAGATGGAGGCGTTGATTAGAGGCTCTTCTCATCGGTCTGGAAACTTAAAAGTCCACTGAAGGTGAAGCTTCTCTCTTGGAGGATCTCTCACAGGAGAGTACCCCCTCGGGATAGACTGAGCCGACTCCTCCCGAGTATCCAGTCGACTTGTTGCTTGTGCAAAGTGGACGTCGAGACTCTGGGCCACCTATTTGTAGGTTGCTCCTACTCGCAAGGGGTGCGGGGTGAGCTTGCGAGAAGGACTCGTAGTGACGTCGGACGGCACAACCACGTGCACCACCTGATGGAGCATTGGGGTAGAAGTTGGCCACTAAGAGGTGACAAGACTGTTTGGTGGCTCATTCTCCATGTCACCTTATGGTCGCTATAGGGGGAACGCAACAACAAGATCTTTAAGAGGGAGTCGAGAGCTGTGGAATCGGTTGTCTCCTTTGTTTGTGTTAAAGTGAGGGAATTGGCTGAGCTCCTTTGTAATGTGAATTCCCTCAACTCTTCTCTTTTTGGTTTGTTGGGGGGTTAGGGTGTTCCACACGGACATTGTGTAGCCATTTGTATAGGGATTTTTTTGGGAGCTTTTTTATTATAGTTGTATATCCCGTTTTTCATTTTATACAATAGTGGCACCACCCACTTTCAAAAAAAAAAAACACTGACAAGATCGATTATGAACACATACTCAGTGGAAGTCCTCTCCGGAGTAGTTGATGAGGCCACCGCAGTCCTAAACAAAATATTTGCAAGCAATTAAATTTACAGTTTCCTATCTTTAGATTAAGAGGCAACAAAGGGAGGCAACTTACGGGGTCGGTGGTGGAGGTTCAGTTGGAGTTGGACAAGGTGCTGGGGCAGTGGTGGAAGTCTGCTTGTACAGTATGCTTCATTAGTTCCACACACAATAAGTAGCATCAGCACCGATACTACATAAAGTGCAAATGCAAGAGCTTACCTGTGCAGATGATGATCCAGATGTACCTGCAGTTTTGCTCTGGCAGGAAACCAACATGGTAAGAACCAAAATGAATAGCATGGCTAATAAAATGATCATGAACCAAATATCCTTATCCATAAACATGATAAAAGAGCAAATATGATTGAAAATATAAAAATTAGGCTCAAACAGACGTTACCCATAAAAATAGCATGAAAAAGGAAGATATGCTTCATCTCATCTTAATCTCATGATGAGAGCAATAGAACCTTTCAGTCATTTATTACACTGGTAAACCAAGTTCAGGAAGATGTGAAATTATGAATTATTAAAATGACAGGATCCCCGACTGAATAATGATCCCATACAAGACTGAAATTTTTATGCATAGCAGTAGCTGGACACGACGGCAGTTGAAGTAACAACTAGGTTGTGAGTCTTGTGACAACAAATGGCCATTGGCAATGGCAGTTGGCGGTGCTGTTGGATGGTAGTAAAATGATATCTCAGGTTTATCCTTGTTCGCTCAATTTTCTAAGTTTAGGGACGTAAAAGATCATATGAATCAAGTCTTAAGACAATGCAATTCATTGACATAGCCCATAAATATGGATAAGGAGTGCATAACGGTCGAATAATGGCCAGCCCTTTTAAATTGAATGTGTATAACATGATAGGGCAGTCAGATACAGAAAAATTTTCAACTTCCAAATCAGTCATCATAGCAACAATGATTTGGAAATGTATGAGCTTTGTCATTGTGGTTCAAAAAATGGCCATTCATCGTCCCTTTGCCATCGTTCAAACAAGCACCAATAGAAACAACAAGATGAAATGATGCTAATGAGTTCCTTTGTTATAGTTCCACGTAAGAAGAAGCACTTGAGAGTTTGCTAAGAGTGGATCCCTAAACCGTATTGGGCTTTCAAAAATGTAAATCTAACCATGATATGCATGTGCAAATAACCATACTTTTCAAAATAACATTTCTGGAGAGGTTACAAATTTTGATGCAAAGATCTGCAGACCATTCAAGGCGAGGGGTTGGAGAAGTGAAAAGGCCATTGGAAGAGAGCAGAAAGAGAAACCACCTTGCTAAGCATAACAACAAGAAAACCATCTTCACTGACGTTGTTCTCTTCCAATGTACTTTCATCTTTCAAGACCTTCCCATTGTGGATCAGCAATTGTTGGCCCCATGGATAACTGTCCTTCCCTTGTACCTCTTCAATATTCTTCTTCACAGCCATGATCTAACAAGGACAAGGAAAAAGTATCATACCTTTAGTACAAAGAAACTGCAGAGAATGAAAAGTGGATATGGAACAACATACAAACAAAAATACCATGTAGAAATTTGTAACATAAACCAGATAAATGCAATTTACTTTTTAAGCTTGCCAACCTAAAAGGATGCAGTAAAAAGTTATCAAAGTAAAAAGTGACATGTCTTTTCAAATATGGACCAAAACTTTGACAATAAGAAAAAGTTTGCAGGTTAAATTTCAAAACATCGATTCCAATTAACTGAAATGAGTATGGCTATTTACTAGCGTGCTTACCATATGGCTTCATGTGCATTAAGCTATAAGCTTGTTTATAAAACTCTCGTCATCCCAAAATATATATACTAACTCAATAAAGCTCAATATATCCATCATAAAAATTAGCATCTGCAACTCAAGAAGAAGTGCACGTGACTACCATCCCTGCATCCCATTTGGAGTCCAACCTGAACACATATAGAGACAACAAACTGAAGAAAGGGAAGTAAAATAGCTCTAAATAACATTATCGTTGGCATTAGACCAACATAGTTACATCAACTTCCCTACCACTATTGACTTTGCTCACAATAATTGTCACTACAATGTCTGACGTTTTGTACAGTCTGGAGCTTGTTGGAACCAGAAAAAGGAGGGGGTGACGTTGCATTTAGGAACTGACAATAAACTCACCCCTGGAAACTGGAAAGATAAACTAACTTATGCTCGCAAAATTTTCCTTTTGTCCTCTCTAACTAGAATTACTTTTCCAGAAAAGCAGTCCGTACCACGTTCCATCCAAAAGAAAAAAAGAGTGCAGATATACATTTATAACAGTAAAAATGTACATATACAACAGGACTGAGGAATCTATATAGCTTAGAACTCACTTTAAATTTCTATGAGCCCCTTATGCAAAGACGAGTACAAGATCAAACCCTCCCCAAACAACACTTTACAACACCCCAAAATGGATGATACTCCTCTGAAACCCTCAATTTCTTGCACACCTCTTGGCATCAACGTCGACTTTTTTCTCTTTACAGACTGATATATGACCTTTTATTCCCTTCTGTATATATCTCCGAATCAGCCAAAGTGCAGCATGTAACAGCACCCGCCAAACTCTTTTCTCTAGCTCAATCCATCCATAAACCAATTTGGAAGAAAATATGTAATGGTACAGGTGCTGTCCAACTCACCTGGAATGAAATAAAAAGCAACTTACATGTCCAACAAAAAGAAAAGCACGTTGTCAATACAGGTGCTTCAGTGACTCCTTATTCATATAGCAAAGCTAGCAAGAAGTATTCATGCCTGGTAAGTATGCCACCAACTGTTCACAGGTTAGTAATCTCCAACTTGGCTACCTCCATACAAAGAATTTGACTTTAAGAAAAGTGGATAGTTTCCAGACTACTTGAACTAATGCCCATCGAGGATCAACATCTTCTGTCAATTTAAAAAAGTACACCAATCTGACTGGAAACTCACCCGTTCGTTTCCATCTCCAAATACATCCAGTCATCTTTCGTGTGGTAGTATGCAGTTTCTCCCTCTTCTAGTAAGGACATTGCATGTTCCACCACCACCTCTAAATAGTGCTTGCCAAAAATAGGTATCCACCGTCTGACACATCATGAACCATAATAGCAACTAGTAAATTTCTCCCTTATCTGCAGCCACACTATACAACTCTGGGAAAGAAAAGGAGTATGCACCCACACAATGGATCCTCCCAAACTTCATGTTTCCAATTTCCTACCTTTGTCAGAGCGTCTATATGTTAAGAGCTGTTGCTAACTAAAGATCCCACCCACCCCCCATAAACTTTTCATCACCCCTCCATAAACCATCTTCCCAGCCTCCACAGCTACTTGCCGACAACTATCGAATTAAGGTCCCATATCTCTCCCTATCTTCTTTTCCTACATGCCACTCAATACTTGCCCAGGTAGCAAATTCTTCCATGCCAAAGAAGTTGGCTATGGTCTGAGTTAAGCCTCTTCTCCATCATTCTTGGAATGTAAAACAGTGATAGCAAATAAGTGAATGTATTGGCTAGTAGCAGTTTACACCTCATATAACATTCCACCAATAAGACTCTTCTCCATTCCCATAATAGACCCAACAGCAAAGGACCCTGTCTGCGGCATAGAATGAAGGATCAGGCAATACCAATCCAATATTGGCCCTGAATGCTGATCCTCTACAGAATTAAAAAAAAACATCCGAAATCAAATGGATCAACCAGCCCAAGCTGGGTGAACTGTCATCAGGTTGATCTGGCACAATCTCCGTGCATGAAAGGAGGCATAGAACATGCCTTTTGCTGCAGAAATCAGCAGCAGTAGGTAGCAGCTGCTGCAGGCCCTCTGCTTTGGGGCATTGGGTGGTGTAGAAGAGGATGAGGAAAAAAGAAGAAGAGAAGAGAAGTGAAAACAGAGGGGAAGCCCGACCTACCTTCCAACTTTTGCTGCCACCGAGCACCGACACAAAAGATGATCCCCCACCAATACCATCATTCTTCTTCCTCCTCTTTCTCCTCTTCCTTTTTCGTCTTTTCAATAGATTAGGGCTGGTGGGACTTGGGGGATAGGGTGGGGCCGAGTGATGGTAATGCAGTGATAACAAAAATACAAGGCTCCAATACAAATGTTCTCTATACAAACTCTACTTCCTCAAAGAGAAAAAAAAGACTGATCATTGCACTCCTTCCAAATGTTCAAACAGATGGCATGCACCAGAATGAAAAGGACTTGACTTCGTAGGCATCTATCAGGAGCAGTCTAAGCTTGTCAATAATTCCATATCTTCAATAACACATAAGAAGGGCTTTTGTACTTTTCTTTGTTTTTTCCTTAATAAATTGTGGCCTCCTTTTTGGTCACCTTCTAAAAAAATAACACATGTAGTTTTCATTTTGGTATAAATATTTTTATGTAAAAAGAATTATATACATAAACACTTTTTACTTTACATAAATAATCTTTTTTACTTTGCATAAACAACCTTTTGATTTGTCAAGATCAGATTGGATCCGTTCTTGATCTAATCGAGATAAGGATAGGGGTATTACCCAAGGAAAGAAGGACCGCAGATCGGACTCGGATCGGCCAGTCCAAAAGTGGTCCAGGTCAGCCGGATCGGCCGATCCCAATCAGTCCAATCCAAGCCAAGCATTTTTTAACTTCAGAGAGTAACCTATGTCGCTGTGGACAACGTCCTTCAGCCAATGATCGAGCAACCAGCAAACTGAGCCCTATGTAGTTAGAGAGGAGAGGTGCCCAAGGTGTCGCCTTAGCCCAAGGTAATATTTTTCAAATATATTAAATAAGTCATATATATATCATTAAATATGTCAAAAACAATTTTATAAAATCAATAAAATTGGTAAATTTATCCATTCAAATGTAAGAAATAATTTAAGAACCTATCAAATTCACATAAAATTTAAACACCTAAATAACTCGATAAGATTCAGATATCGAAGATGACTAAATTTATATATACACAAGTACTAACTGTTGAAAAGGGCGTGTTGAGCCTGATCTAACTTTGAACCCGCCTCGCATCGCAAATCGACCTGATTTTTGGGTGTATTATGATCAAAGTGGGCTGGGCAGCCCAAATGGGCTTTGGCCCGAAGGCGCCTGTGGCCACAGCAAGCTCACCTAGGTGAGCTAGGCCGAAACGAGGTGAGTTATGGGGGCTTGGCCTCACCTCATCACCTAGGTGAGTGCCTCAGGCACCTTTGATAACATAGTTTGTCCCACATACAGCTTTTTTAAGCAGTAGCTCATTATATTCCTACGGTTCTGCCTTCTTTAACTCTACATCCCTCCACGACCCATCTCATCCTTGTTTGTAATGCCTCCACTTAATCATCCAAGCCTTCCTTTCCTCATCTTCATTCTTTTGAAATCATTTTTAAATACTAACTTTAATCTACAATCATTGTTTAAAAAGGCGGCGACTCAAGACACTATCACTTAAGTCTCAAGATGAGACACTAGAAAAATGCATTGAGACATGCGCCCCATGCCTTTTACTTGAGACTTACGCCCTTTTTTGATTGAGGTGGTATGTCTCAACGCCTTCACCGCCTCAAGGCATTTACTTGAGATTTATGCATCACTTGAGAAAGTGATATAATGAAATGTTGTAGGGTAGACCCAAGACTTACATTTCTTTTATTGTCCTTAAAACATAATTCAATACTTTTTTTCTCGATAGGTACATTTTTTTAACGAGGAGGGGATAACCGGGTTCAAACTCGAGACCTCCCCCATATGGGGAAGAATGGCAAACCAACTGCGCAAGACAGCTGGTTCATTATTCTGTACTTTTGAAATAACCCAAATCTATCATTGAGTTGATATAACATTAACACATGGAAATCAATATTATTTTTAGCTCTTTTGATGGTTTTAAAATTATTCTTAATCTATTGAGATTTACGTCTCGTTGTGCCTTAAAGCTTTCGTCTTATGACGCTTACAGAAAACGCCTCACAACTACCTCAAAACCTTTTAAACTATGCTTACAATATTTGTCACTGGACTATCTCAACATGCTTGCCCACCACAAAAGGGAAACCACCCGACAAGGCCCATGAAAACTTCCTCAACCATACATTTCAAATGTAATATGCCTCTCATCTGATGGCATCTACTAGTATGCAAGACTGCCTTATGATTTGATATCCTCCCAGCCAAGGATGGCAAACTCGGTTTCGGTCTCGGTTTCGCCCGGGTCCGAAACCGAGTCGACTCGGTTTCGATTTCGGTTTCGGCCGAAACCGGCCGAAACCCATATAAAAGGTTAAAAAAATTAAAATTAATTCTAAAAAACTTGAAAAAAAATCATAAAAAATATAAATATTCACTTAAAATCACAAAAATCATTACACATACATTTGACTGTATAAGTTAGTACAATAACCTTGAAGTAGACAACTACAAAAATTCAACTTCAAACATTGAACATGTGAAAGTTAAAGTCATATTCCATTGTACATTAATAGAAGCAGTACAATAAACCAATTTAGACAAAATAAATGTTACAAAAATTCATTGATTCTTACCTAATATGGATAATAATTACTAGAAGAACCTTCTCCCTCATCGTCTGGCCCTTGATGTCGATACCCATAACCAGGTTGCATGTATGGTCTATATTCACTATAACCAAACAATGAGGTAGCCAAGTCCTTGTTGAAACCCAAAAATATTATTTAAGTTCTTTTGAAAAGAGTTCTTGAAATAAGGAAAATACAGCGGGTTGTCGTTAAACGGCCTTAAAATGACAAGAGTCCCCTTCGCCGTCAATCCTTCCGACAACCCGGCAAGATATATATATTGGGGATTTCTATTGTTTACGCGCATATACGTGCGTTGAAAGGTCTTGATAAAAATATTTTCCGGCCTATAAATTTGTGTGGGAATCATTCCGCAAAAAGACAATTATTTTTCCGGATGTCCGGATGGTCAACCTGGATGCACCGGGACCAAGAAGAAAGTACAGTCCACCACTCGGCCGTACTGAGGTGAAAAGTAAATTTTTTTAATCCCCGGGGATCCTTTTATAGCCATGGTGGGGACCAAACCCCCTCCACCCCTTTCTCTCTTTTGACCGCACGCGGAAGAAGGCTGGAAAGAGAGGGGGCCGCGGCTGCCGGAACCGGAGGAAGACCCCCTCCGGTCTTGTACCGGAGGGGGGGGGTATTCCCGCGCCTGCCAGCCCCGGAGGGGGGCTCCGCTGCGGCCGGACCCGGAGGGAACCCCCTCCGGTCTTGTACCGGAGGGGGGGGGGTGTTCCCGCACCTGCCAGCCCCGGAGGGGGGCCCCGCTGCGGCCGGACCCGGAGGGAACCCCCTCCGGTCTTGTACCGGAGGGGGGGGTGTGTGCCCGCGCCTGCCAGCCCCGGAGGGGGGGCTCCGCTGCGGCCGGACCCGGAGGGAACCCCCTCCGGTCTTGTACCGGAGGGGGGGGGGGGTGTGTGCCCGCGCCTGCCAGCCCCGGAGGGGGGCTCCGCTGCGGCCGGACCCGGAGGGAACCCCCTCCGGTCTTGTACCGGAGGGGGGGTTGTTTTCCCGCGGCTGCGGACCCGGAGGGAACCCCCTCCGGTCTTGTACCGGAGGGGGGGGTTGTTTTCCCGCGGCTGCGGACCCGGAGGGAACCCCCTCCGGTCTTGTACCGGAGGGGGGGGGGGTTTTCCCTGTTGCTACCCACCGGAGGGGGGGTTCCCGCGGCTGCAACCCACCGGAGGGGGTTCTCCCCTCTCCGTCCAATCAAAAGAAAAGGGGGAGAAGAAGAGTGTAAAAAAAAAAACTGAAGCAAGGGAAGAGGAGAAGTTACCTTGACCTTTGGTATTCCACCGGAGGAACTCCAAGAGATTTTTTATCACCCCCTCCGCCACTTGTGGAATCTACTATAAAAAGGAGGCTACTCCAAGGAGCAAAGGAAGAAAACACAACAACAAGAAGAGAAGACCGGGAGAGAAAAAGAGAGAAGAGAGTAAGACAAAGACTTGGAGAGCTTTTCTAAGGCCCAAGTCAAAAGAGAAAAGCAAGAGGAAGGGTGCGCCCCTTTCCTTCTTACTATGATACCATGGATTTTGTGTATTTGACATAAATACCCCTTCATATATAAATCATGTACATTTGGCATAAATACCCCTTCATATATAAAGGGGGCTTCATGATGTTATACTATGACAATAAAATAATTAAGTGAGCATGAAAACTATGGTTGTCATGGCCCTTGTCAAAATTATACAAAGGTCCCTCTTGGCGTAAAATTACACCATTGACCCGAAAGTTCTTAAAATTGTGCATGTATATACGGAATCAAATGGGAAAAGGATCTCCAACAATTATTCTTGTCATGGAGAAATCTCTTTTGGGCTATAATAATAAAAAATAAACATACAAAGCCTTGCAAATGGTATCCTCCAAAGCTCTTTAAATATAATCACGCTTATGTTCGTAAAAACAAATTGAAAGTCGCGGAATATAATTCATCGGGATCATAAAAAGTTACATGAAATTCGAAGCGACATATTCCCTTTCGAACATGAAAAGGCGAGGCCACATGAGAGAATAACAAAAAGGTCATAATCAAAAAATCCCGCTCCGAAGGAAACTAAAAGGGCCTTTCTTTTCGTCAAGGGTAGCAAAAGATCTTTAGCAGTTTAATCAAGGGTATTCGGACTCGTCCGATGTAAATTAACACCGACTTTGGTCGGTGGGGATAAGTCTTGTACCCGAATCCTAAATCGTCTGATAAATTTAAAAAAAAAAAAGGCGCGGAATTCATATATATATGCCAAATATACGCATATCCATCCAGCGAAATCGGATGTTTCAAAAATATATAATTCCGCGTGTAAACAGATTGGCACGCCCGGTGGGACTTTTTCCCGCCTTTCATCTTTACTGCTAAAGCTTCTTATGCCCTTACAAAAAGACCTAATGCCACTATTTCTTCCATACAGGAGCGCGAGGAGCAAAGGGAGGATACGCCGCCGAGACGTAAAGGCGGATCTTCGACCTTCTGAAGCTCAATGGCCGCTGTCACTTATGGTCCCTTGGTCGTCGCCACCCATGCCAAGTATGGGTACCTCGCCACCCCAATAGTGTTTGGGGGTTTTCCTGCTGTGGTTGGGTCCCCCTTCTTTTTGGGAGTGGTCCCGGCCGCTCAGGCTTGTCCGGTCATTTGCACCGCAACAACCCCTATTGCCACTGGGGCCAGCAGCCCCCGACCAACTCAGGGCCGGGTCTTCTCGGTCCATGTCATTTCGGCCGACACTGTTCCCACCAAATGGGGGCAACGTCGTCGCCGCCTAAACAGGAAGCCGACTGCAGCTACTTCAAGGTCTGGTAAAACCATACTGATCGGCGACCTCCGCGTTCGTCTGGATGGCGGAGGGCCAATCACACCACGGGTCGATCACGTCCCGACCGTATCAACTTCCAACCGCTTCTCGCTTCTTCACAAGGTACGCGAGGATGCCACAGACTTCAAAAAGAAGCCTTCAAGTGGGGGTAAAGCAATTGAGCGACACCTCCAGAAAATGAAGCAAGTTTGGGTCACCAAGCAGGAGGCCCGTGCAATTAAACAAGCTAGGGCCGCCAGGCCTGGGCGAATGCAAGCTCAACCAACAACAACATCGTTAGATGTCAAAACCTCGCGTTCGCGGGGCCAAAAAAGGAAAGGGGGTTATCGCAAACCCAATGTTGCTCCCCAAGGCTCGGATTACATCCGAGTTCAGAAGACCCCCCGCGCTCAGGCACAGCCGACACGAGTCTCAGTCTTTGATAGACTGGCGGGAGATGTGCCACCACGACCTTCTGTCTTCGACAGGTTGGGGGCACCACCCCGCCCTACAGTTCAACCACCTAAAAGGCGTAGGGTGGTACAAATGTCAGAAGCAGGTGCCAACATGAAGATTTACACTTGCTATGCCTCAGGCAGAGAACCTGTGGAATCAACTGGCATCCCTGCCAACGTAAACGAACATGGTGGCCCAAATGATCCCAATTTGACCCTGGACGCGGTCTACCTTAACACTAGGAATGCCGCTAGAAGAAACTTCCAAGGCCAGTCTAGCGGTCAAGGGGGAACTTCTCCCCAAGGCCAACACCAGGTGCCCATTCAAAACCAATGGCAAAATCAAGGAGAGAATGTACCCCTAGAGGGAGCAGACCATGATGAGGTAGTGAGCATCCATGAAGGGGCGGTCCTCCCCGGCAGTGGTATGAACTTCAACCCAGCATTTGAGCCACCAACAAGGGCCGCTTTCCAAGCAATGCCCGACGATGTCAAGTTTGAAACAATGCAACGTTGGCACATAGAGATGACCAATCTTATGCTGGAAATGAAAAGGCAGATGAATATAAATGCTCAAAGGCCTCAAACACCGATGCCGAATCAAGAGCCTCGACGGGAACAACAGGCATACAATCCCGCTATTGCCAATCGACAGGGTGCTCACCCCCCCAACGTGCGCGGTGACACAGGGGATGAGCCACTCAGAGGGATCCCCCATGCTCAATCTTCTCAGGTCATGGGGGTAGAGGAGACCATCGCCCAGCGTCGGATGATAGAAAAGATGATCGAGGATAAGTTCGCCCAACGTGGCGAGGGTACTGCTACTGTCGACCTGTACAGTGTACCCTATCCTTTGCACCACCAATTCAAGAAACTCCCTCCGGATTGCCCGAAGGCGCCGAAATTGCAAAAGTTTAATGGGCAGGGATCGCCGCACGAGCACCTCGCCTATTATGTCACGGCCATGGGTGACCTCGCCATCGAGGAGTCTTATCTTCTCCGCTACTTTGCAACTTCCCTCACTGGGAGTGCCTTTCAATGGTACTCCAGATTGAAGCCCAACTCCGTCGCTGACTGGGCTGATTTACAAATGAAGTTCATTGATCGGTTCCAATTAGTTGAAAGGAAAGTGTCCCTCGCTGAGCTCTGCTCGCTCAAGCAAAAGAGGGGAGAAATGGCTCTCGACTTCATTAAACGTTGGAGGGACCTTAGCATGAGATGCGACAATCCCCCGGCGCAGGAAGATGCCATCACTATATGCCGAAGAGGACTTTCCCCCGAGGTCAGTGAGCGACTTCTGGGGGCAAATGTCAAAGGGTTTGACCAACTAAATTCGGCGGTCGCGGAGATCGAAATGTTCTTCGCTGAGAATCCCACCTTCATTCCTTCAAAGCATAAAACATCTAAAGAGCGACCCGCTGCGGGAAAAGAAGCAAATGCAGTGGATTTCTCCCCGACTGCTGAAGACGATCAAGCACTGCCGAGCGACTCCAGCAAGAGGTCTGAAAAAAGGGCACCGACCACAAAGTTGGCCGAGCGCATGAAGACTCCTTACTCTTTTAAGAAGGAGCACACCGGCAAACTCTTCAGCCTCTGTATGAAGAACAAATTGATAGTTTTGCCAGAACCAAAAAAGCCTGAGGAAGTTGGTAAAACAGAAGATCCCAATTACTGTTTGTACCATCGTTTATTGGGTCATACTATTGAAAATTGTTATGTTTTTAAAGATGAGCTGGAGAAGATGATACAAAATCAACTCATCACAATGAAAGGGACTCGGGTCGACCCTCCTCAACCCCACACCTGGGAACGAATGGTTCGGTCGGCTAATGTTATTAACCATCGGCCAACCCGGGAAATTTATCAAGTGGCAGCTTTTACATTTCCTGATCCGGGGGAAGAAGAAGCAGGTCCTAGTGGGACCAAGCCCACCATGTGGTACCCGGGCTGGAGGCCTTCTCATGCATGTTCCTTTCCTAAAGAAGACACTGAAAAAATATTTGAGGCCCTTCTAGACCAGGAATGCATTATGGTACATGACCCACCTCCCACTTATATTGAGGTCGAGAAGGCTCACCCAAGATATTGCAAGTTTCATGCCATAATATCGCACCCTACCAAAGAATGCGAAGAATTACAAGATTACATTGAGATCCTCATTCAGAGGGGAGAAGTTGATATTCAAGGAGAAAGTATGGTGAGAAAAAGGCTTCATGAGGCCGCCGAACGAATTATTGATGATATCAACAGCAGGAGGCACTCGCCCGGGCCGTGTGCCCAGCAAGACACGCACTTTTCAGTAAATGTCATACACAAGCTCCCGGGGAAGAGTCAGGCAAAGGACCCGGCAGATGGTCTGGACACACACACCCCTCCACAAGGTGCCACTCTGGGAGGGGGCTACTTCTTAATGTCCGAATGCCTCACCATTCGGAAGGCTGTCCGCAAACTCCGGCATGAAGTTAGGCGTCTACGACATAATCAAGAAGATCTGCTACACATAATGAGGCGCATGGATGATAGGCTGATGGCCCTGTCCCCAACACCCTCAACTGGAGAATCCGCCCGGGCTTCCTCGCATTCAGAAGCTACGGTGGAGCCCAGACGGCGACCAAGGACTGGAGGATGGCTATCCGAAGACACAATAGGCTCGCATGTTGCAAAGCCCCAAGAGAAGCTATATTCCTTTCCCCAGCACAGAACTCTAGAGATATTTAAGATCTGTCGGAAGGAGGGGCTAATACAGTGTCCTAAGCCGGACAGTGACTTGATGCCCGGTATGACGCATCGGCATGGCTACTGCTTATATCACCGTGCCATGGGACACGTCATTTATGATTGTCCTACCTTCAAAGACATAGCTGAGGATTTGATTACCCGGCAAATTATAAAGCTAAAGGAGGGCTCTCAAGTTCCCTCGACATCCTCTCCATGGGGACGGTCGCCGTTCTCAGTAAATGTTATTCATGCATCGACTTCTCACGGGAAATCAATGTCACAAGCAGCAGATACGGGGCTCGACCCAGATAGTTCCTCAGAAAGGAGTCTTGAGTGGCGACCCTGGCAGGACCTGGAATCCTTGCCTCTCCCGAAAGAAGAAACTAAAAAGTTGCTGGACATTTTATTTCGTGGAAAGGAGGTTCTAGTGCGTGATTCACCGCACCCTGACTCTTCTCATTGGGAGCAGGACCTGCTTGTCTCAGACAAGAAAGATAATGGCCGAGATGTTCATCCTAAAGGTCGAGCCCTCTCTGGGCACCGGGCCACAGGCCCGTCTAAAAATAGCACTCAGGGGAATGTTATGAGCCAGGACTACCCCCGAAGGGTCGACCCATGTACTTCCCCCAAAGGGACTATCGTCTCTCCTAGTAGAAATGAAGCATTGGTCGGAAGGCAAACCTCTGGGCCGACCTTGAGGACTGAACAATATAGAGCACCAGCTACCGGGGCGAAAAAGGCCAACCCCCACCCCAGGGGCTCTAATTTCGGCCCTAAGGTCATGACCCAACCCCCACTCGCAGCAGTTATGAGTGGGCTGTGTCAGTCCTCACCTCAGCTAAATCAGAAGGGCAAGACACTAAAGGCTGTTGACAGGATGAGACCAGAACAGTCGTACCTCGCCCAGCAACTGGAATTCATGACGAAGCCTAAGCAAGCATGCCAAAACACTTCCCAATCACCAAATGCTGCCCTAGCAGTTGAAAGAAGACCAGATAACAAGGCGGAGTTACAGACTCACGAAGTGGGCCCCCAGCCTCATAGTCAACAAGTCATTGGAAGGCATGACCCCCTTCATGATTTCGGCTCCTTTGTGGCCGGATTTCAAGAGTTGCCTCCTGAAGTTGTGCAGAAAGCAATCAACGCCACCTTTCGGATCCATGAGTCAGAGGGCGACTGGGTTACCGTAAGCCCAAGGAAGAATTCCCCGTTAAAGTCATTCAAGCAGAAGGCTTATGCCGAGAGCTCAAAAACCAAGGCTGCCCCCCAGGCATCTACAAGAAAAGCGGCCCTGTCCCAAGAGGCATTGGCGCGAGCAAAGAAACAGGAAAAGAACAGGAGGAAGAACTCGAAAAGAAGGTTGAAGAAGCAAGCCGAGCAGGCGACAGCCATGGAAGCACCCAAGGGGTTAAGTCCTTTACAGAAGTTACAAAAGTTGATTGAGGAATTGGAAGAGTATGTACCTTCTCTTCCAACTGGGCCCGTCCCACTAGAGAAGTACATCCCATGGGAGGAATTGGAGCGCAAAACTCGGCTCAAGAGCTGGCTCCAACAAATGCTCAAGCGAGCCAAGGAAGGCGAGGAGCTCTTTATTCCAGAGGAACTCTCTGTCTTTTACAAAGATGAAGAACTCACCGTAGAGAAGCTAGAAGAAATGCTAAAAAGCTTCTCATGTCATATGGTGTCAATTCCCCCACCAGAAAATTTGGGGGGGACTATTACTACCCCTGCCTCGGGGGACAAGATTACTATGGCCACCTATCGCCGTCGTAATGCAGAAATCCGGAACCGCGGTCGTGGCCGAGGCCGCGGACGGGGCAGACAGTCCATATCCTCCAATGGGCACACTTCCCAGCCAACTACCTCCCAAAGAGTGATCATCTTTCGAGGAGAAGAACCCAATGAGCCTCCTGAGGTACAAGTACGGGCTGAAACTTTCATCTTCGACCCCTCAGACGAGGATGAGGGGCCCGTCGAGCCGATCTCTCAGGAGGGAGTAGATGCTATTCCATTCGATCCAACGGATGAAGAGACTGATCCCGTTGGTTCCCTCTCCCAAGAGCAGCCTGCTGATCCAGCCCAAGCATGCCCTTCAGGCAAGGACAATGAAGAGCTTCTAGTTCCGGAAGAGGAATCTTTAGCCCCGCTGTTCCAAGAAGAAACAAATGACCAGGGAAAGTTGGAGCCGGCCCAGAAGCCCCCTTATCAGCCTAAGTCTCTGGTGGAGATGATCCCTCCACTAGATCAAGCCCGGGCTCGGGCTGATCGTAAGATCATTCAACACATGAAGCGAATGCCAACTATGGTTAGCATATGGGAGGCCATTGCCTGGAGTAAAGAGTTGAGGGAGGCTCTCATTAAAGTTCTCCAAGAGCCTGAGGTCTATGAGGCTCATGCAGCCGAAATTCAAACACAAGCACATGAGGCTTTGGCCGCAACAGTTTCCTTCTCTGACAAGGACATGTTACTGTCCTCCCCATGTCATAATCGTCCATTGTATATGCAAGGAAAAATCAATGGGCGTGAGTTGAACCGGATCCTTGTCGACCCTGGCGCTTCTGTCAACATAATGCCTCTCAAGACTTTCAAGTCAATGTTTCTTATGCCTTATTTACAGAGAGTGTATGATGTAAAAATCTCGGGATTCAATCAAAACTCCGAAGATGCACTGGGGAAAGTGGACGTGGAAGTAACAATGGACATGTTTGTCACCAAAGCTACTTTTTACATTATTAATGCTGATACCTCATATAAAGCCTTGCTTGGCAGGCCATGGCTTCATGAAAACTGGGTCGTCCCTTCGACTCTACATCAGTGTATCAAATATGCAAGGGGCGGAGAACAACACACGGTTTTTGCCGACAGCTCTCCTTTCCGACCAAATGAATGTAACATAACTGATGCCCAGTTATATTTTGGGGAACCGACTGTCGAGCCCCCAGTTGACGTCAAAGGCAAGGGAAAACAAAAGGTGTTTGAGGAAGATGATGAGGAAGAAGAACTTTTTGTCATAAATGAAGAACTCGCCAAGATACATCGACTGAGCCTGCGAGCCGACGTCCCCACTGCCAAGCCAACTCAGCCCGAGCGGCGGGAGATTAATTTCGAGGCCAACCTCATTAACCAAACAATAGACAAGAGCATCATGTTGCCCTCTGTTTGCATGCAATTGGTTGCTCCAAGAGAAGAATATGGAGTGGAGGCTTTAAAGACATTCATTGTTACATATCAAAGAAAAGGCAAAAAGGGAAATAAGGAGCGTTGCAAACCCATTATCTTTTATAAGGGAGATATGGCGCCTCAGGCCCCCACAGATGACGATTTCGGCTGGAGCAAACCGCCTGAAAACACTCTGGAGCCTATCCAAGAAATGCCTGATATGCCCAAATACATTAAAGAAATGTGTCATAAGCAAAAGATTCCACAAATGCAGAAAGCCTCCCGCAGAAGTTACTTTCAACAGCTGTGGTGCCCTCTGCAAGTCAGGGGGCAACCCCCCTTCTCCAAGAACGACCGAAGAGGCCTGGGCTATGACCCCGAGCCAGACTTTCAAGTCTTTCATGCTGTAAATACAATAGGGGCGCCACTTGCTTCTGACAAGTTCAACTCCATACAAGGGGATCTCCCCTGTGTAGTAGAGAAGCAGGGAGACCCTAGACCAAAAGTTCCAGAGGTCGATGGCTTGAACAATGGCCCTGGACATGAGGAGGAGGTCATTGTCTTACGACCCGCCTGTCAATTGCCCGGGGAAGCTAGACTCGAAGCCCTGAATCAGTTAGCCGGGCTAGACACCACAGAAGCAGAACGCCTCATAATGAATGACACTAATATTCCTGTCACTAAACAGAAAGGGGACCCTACTGATGCAATTAAGTTGCTGAGACAGGAGAACCAGGCATTAAAAGCTTTTGTACAAGAGCTGCTACGAGAACGTGATGTTCTACTTAGACACCTCACTTCTCCTTCAAAAACCCATACTTATTCCCAGCGCCCAATAAACGAGACCCAGTCTCGGGGAACCAGAGCAAACCAACCACCTGCGGAATCCAAAGGCACAACGCCAGTGATGAGTTTGGCACAGCGAATGGAAACTCCATACTCATTTCTCAAGACTCATACTGAATCGTTGTTTAATTCTTGCCGGGCTCGGGATCTTATCCAGCTCCCTCCAGTTCGCAGGTCATCTAGAGTCAGTGAAGCCAAGAGCTCCAGCTTCTGTCGATTCCATCGAATGGCAGGACATGATACAGAAGACTGTTATGTCCTCAAGGATCAACTTGAGGATTTAATACAACGGGGAGTTATCCAGATAAAACAGCATCAGGTCTATCCCCCACAGCCACATTCATGGGATCAGTCTAGGCCTTCCAACAAAAATGTCCTCATTGAAGCTGCATCTACACTGCCCAAATTTATTGCAAGTGAAGTAGGGAGCAAGCCTCCGTGTGGGGAGCCCAGCCTCAAGATTCACTATTCCGTTAACACTATAGGGTTATCACCCTCTCCCGGTAGCTCAGACTCTGGTGAGGGGCCTAGTGATTCTACAAAAGGGCAACCAAAAGAAATAGCCCTCGAAGACCAGAATGAACAGCTTCAGTCGGCCGTCATCAACAACTTAGACTACTGTGACCTCCACATAGTCAATGTTGACGACGACGAGGATTTCATCAATCTGCAGCCAGCACCGCAAGAACTCGAAGATGGCGGACAAGCAACAATTGATGAATTGATTGAGCTCAATCTCGGGGACGCAAATGAACCTCGACCCATTTTTGTTAGTGCTCTCCTTATTGAGCAGGAAAGACAAGCTTACAAACAACTCCTATTGGAGTATAAAGATTGTTTTGCCTGGACTTACAAAGAGATGCCCGGGCTGGAGCCCTCGGTGGCTGAACATGAATTGGCGATACTCCCTACGGTTAAGCCTGTCAAGCAAGCTCAGAGACGCATGCGTCACGAGCTGGAACTTAAAGTAAATACTGAAGTTGACAAGCTTCTGGAAGTAGATTTCATAGAACCATGCCTTTATCCAGTATGGCTCGCCAATATAGTCCCAGTCAAAAAGAAAAATGGTCAAGTCCGAGTTTGTATTGACTTCAGAGACTTGAATAAAGCCTGCCCAAAGGACGATTTTCCAGTTCCAATTACAGAAACTATGGTTGATATGACTACAGGATATGAAGTTCTGTCCTTTATGGACGGGTCCTCGGGCTACAATCAAATACGTATGGCGGTTAAAGATAAAGGTCATACGGCATTCCGATCCCCAAAAGGAATTTTCAACTACAAAAGAATGCCCTTCGGGCTGAAGAATGCAGGGGCCACCTATCAAAGGGCTATGACGAAGATTTTTGATGAAATGCTACACGACCTGGTCGAGTGCTATGTTGACGACCTCGTTGTAAAAACCAGTAAGCGCGAAGGTCACTTAGATGATTTGCGCCGAGTTTTCGACAGGCTCCGCCAGTACAAACTCAAGATGAATCCCATGAAATGTGCATTCGGGGTTTCAAGTGGTAAGTTCCTCGGCTTTGTTGTTAGATATCGGGGGATAGAAATCGATCCTGATAAAATCAAAGCTATCCGAGAACTTCCCCCACCTAAGAACATTAAAGAACTCCGGTCACTTCAGGGAAGGTTAGCCTACATCAGGCGTTTTATATCCAATCTCTCTGGGAGGTGCGCGCCATTTGGCAAATTGATGAAAAAGGGCGCCCCATTTATATGGGATCAGGAATGTCAGCAAGCATTTGAAAAGATCAAAGAATACCTCCTTACTCCCCCAGTGCTCGGAGCACCGGTCAAGGGAAGGCCTCTCATCCTTTATATTGCTGCCATGGATGCCTCATTGGGAGCATTGCTCGCACAATTAAATGAAGAAGGCAAAGAACAACCATTGTATTACTTGAGCAGAAAACTGGTCGGCCCCGAACATCGTTATTCTCCAATGGAGAAAGTTTGTCTGGCACTGGTGTTTGCCGTTAAAAAGTCGAGGCATTACCTCTTGTCCCATCAAGTGGAGTTAATTTCAAAGCAGGACCCGCTCAAGTTCCTTCTTAAGCAGCCGGTGCTGTCAGGACGACTGGGAAAATGGGCATTACTCCTTATGGAGTTCGACATAACTTTTGTTCCCCAGAAAGCAATCAAAGGACAAGGAATGGCAGAGTTCTTGGCGGCACATCCTGTTCCGGCTGATTCTCCACTTAACACTGAACTGCCCGATGAAGAGACACTTCCATCCCAATCGGGAGTAGAAGAACAGACCGAGGGCAGTTCAGTGCAAAAGATGGAGCAATCTCTGGTCATTGACATGCCGTACTGGGAACTCTACTTTGATGGTGCCTCCCGGACAATTAAGAAGACTGACGGGGTAACTACCCTCGCTTCAGGAGCTGGCATTGTCTTAGTCACTCCTCAAGGAGGGATTCTTCCTAATTCATGTGCCCTCATGAAACCTTTGACAAATAATGAAGCAGAATATGAGGCGCTAATCATAGGGCTTCAGCTTGCTTTAGAAATGGAAGTCAAATGCATTAAAGCCTATGGCGACTCACAGCTCGTCATACGACAAGTATTGGGTGACTATGAAGTCCGGAAGAGAGAGCTACTACCTTACCATGATATGGTAATGAGGTTGAAAGAAAAATTCTACTTGTTTGAGATACAACATATTCCTAGAGGGAGAAATTCACAGGCCGACGCCTTGGCAAAATTAGCGTCAGCCATAAAACTCCCACCTGAAGGCGAAATGGACATAACTGTCAGACATCGAAAACTGATGCCAAGTGTCCTCGATGAAGACATTAATTCCTCCACCCCGGAGATACATGTGATTGAGGACAATGACCATGTTCAAGAAAAAGAACTGGACTGGCGTCAACCGATTGTCGACATAAAGCGTGGTCGCCTCCCAGCAAATCGGGCTCAGAGGGTTCAACTGTTGCGAAGAGCGGCATCCTATCAATTGATAGGCGACCAACTTTATAGGCTTGTCCATGAAAAAGACAAGTCTGTCCTCCTCCGCTGCCTTTCGTCCAAAGAGGCCAAAATGATAATGCGTGAGGTCCATTCAGGGCTCTGCGGCGCCCATCAAGCTGGAGATAAGATGAAGATCAATATAAAATTGAAAGGCTTTTACTGGCCCACAATGTACGCGGATTGTAGTCGCTACGCCCGTACATGTCACCAATGCCAGGCCTTTGGTCCTGTACCTAGAAGGCCTCCTAACATGCTACATCCCACAGCCCCTACTTGGCCCTTTGCTGAATGGGGAATGGACATTGTGGGACCCTTCCCACCATCCACAAAAGGTCACAAGTACATTCTGGCAGCGACAGACTACTTTTCTCGGTGGGCTGAGGCCGTACCCTTGCGAGAAGTTACAGGGGAAGCTGTCGCTCAATTCGTCAAGCACCATATTATATACCGATTCGGCACTCCCTGTCGGGTCATGTCAGACAATGGTACGCCATTCAAAAACAAAACCATTTACCAATTGGCGGCAAAATTCCACATTGATTGGAGAGCCTCCACAGTCTACAACCCTCAAGCAAATGGTTTGGCCGAAGCCTTTAACAAGACCCTGTGCAAATTGTTAGCTAAAATTGTTGGCAGCCGCAGGAGAGACTGGGGCGAGAAGATACATGAAGCCCTCTGGGCATACCGAACAGTTTATAAAACCCCCACCGGTTGTTCTCCATTCTCTCTCGTATACGGGGCAGAAGCCGTTGTGCCGGTTGAAGTTGAGATGTCGTCCTATCGGATAGCCCTACATAATGGGCTCCAAACCCAAGAACAAGATGAAATACAAAGAAGACTTGAAGAACTCTCTGACTTAGAAGGCAAGAGATTAGGGGCTTACAAACACTTGCAGGCCTACCAGGCTCGAATGGCCCGGGCTTATGATAAACTTGTGAAGCAGAGGGCGTTCAAGAAGGGGGACCTTGTTATGATCAAAGAAAGGGAGGTCATGGCTGGAAGATCCAGCGGCAAATTACAACCAAATTGGCGAGGGCCATATATCGTTTCCAAAGTCTATGAGGGAGGCGCTTATAAGGTCGTCGACCATAAAGGGGAGAGCCCCTTTCCACCATTAAATGGAAAACACTTGAAATTATACTACGCTCCCGAACATGAATTTCGGCAACAAATTGTACAAGATTTGCCCACCTCCGCAGGAGAGTAAGAAAGGATGAGGAAGCTTCCTCCAGGAAAAAATTCAAAAGGTCACAGGTGTTTTGAACAATTCTTGTTCACGTCCCACCATGCAAATTCGGCTTTCCAATTTCATTGGTCAGCCACCCAAAATTTCAAATTCTAAATTCGGCTTTCCAATATCATTGGTCAGCCACTCAAAATTCCAAATTCCAAATTCGGCTTTCCAATATCATTGGTCAGCCACTCAAAATTCCAAATTCCAAATTCGGCTTTCCAATATCATTGGTCAGCCACTCAAAATTCCAAATTGCAAATTCGGCTTTCCAATTTCATTGGTCAGCCACCCAAAATTCCAAATTCCAAATTCGGCTTTCCAATATCATTGGTCAGCCACTCAAAATTCCAAATTCCAAATTCGGCTTTCCGATATCATTGGTCAGCCACTCAAAATTCCAAATTGCAAATTCGGCTTTCCAATTTCATTGGTCAGCCACCCAAAATTCCAAATTCCAAATTCGACTTTCCAACATCATTGGTCAGCCACCCAAAATTCCAAATTCCAAATTTGGCTTTCCAATATCATTGGTCAGCCACCCAAAATTCCAAATTCCAAATTTGGCTTTCCAATATCATTGGTCAGCCACCCAAAATTCCAAATCCCAAGTTCGGTTTTCCAATTTCATTGGTCAGCCACCCTAAATCCCAAATTCCAAATTTGGCTTTCCAATTCCATTGGTTGGCCGCCCCAAATCCCAAACTCCAAGTTCGGCTTTACAATTTCATTGTTCAGCCTCCTCGAATCCCAAAATCCAAGCTTTGACCGACCAATCTCTTGGCCATTTCTTTAAATGCTAAAACCCCAATTGGCTTTCAAATTTCCGTGGCCACCTTTAAAGTCTGAGCTCTTCAGACTTTCAATTTCCTTATTTAAAAAAAAAAGAGAGAAAAAAAAAGGGGAGGCTTAAAATAGAGGTGCCCTGACGGACTTGAGTAGTCGGATCTCTGGCTGCTCAAGGGCAAAAAGGTCAAAACCCGGCTGAGATGAAAACCCGAAAGGGCGTCTCGGGCAAAAATGGGTAACCCCTCAGTGTGAAAACCCGCAAGGGCGCGCTGGAAAAAGTTAAAGGGGGCTGGTCATGGTGAAAACCCGAAAGGGCGCTATGACTAGTATAAAAAAAAAAAAAAAAAAAAAAAAAAAGAGAAAAGAAAGAGAAGAGAAAGAAAAAAGGGGGTATGATGATAATGCCTCATTGAAGTCTTTTTGAGCCTGAAGTCATGTTTTTATTCATTTGCAAAATTGAAGTCCGAGACAAACCCTCGGAGCAACTACATAGGCAAAAGATCTAAAAAAGAAAAAAGAGTCAGAAGAAATGCAATGGGAAAGGTAATCTCAAACACTAGGGGGTCGTCTTTTCAGTAAATCCCCAATGGCGTTCTGCTTCGCCGCAATTGCTTCCTGCATAGCTTGGCATTCAGACACAAGGGAGTCCTCCTCAGCCTGCAGCTCTCGAGCCATTTCAGAATTCGATTCTGCTGCCGCCTCTAGCTCTTCAATCCGTTGTAAAATGCTGCTCACTGTCTCCCGAAGAGAGGAAGCCTGACTTTTGTCCTCAGCAACCGCTGCCACAAGAGTAGTTCGACGCTCCCGGATATGTTCAGCTTGGGAATGCAACCTTTCCATCTCGCCGGACATAGTGCAAGCTTCAGCTTCTAACTCTTGTATTTTAAGCCTATAAGTCTCCCACAACGAGGCTGTGTGCAGGCGCTGAAATTCTGCCCAAACATCATCCACTGCCGCCATCCAGGGCTCTCTGGGCAATCCCAATGTATGATAGCCCCGTGTGCCGGTCCGAAGAGTGTCCCGCACAGTCTCTATGGGAGGAAGGCTCCCCCCTTGAAATAAGGCTCGTGCTCCACTCATCAGTGTCACCACCATCATTTCGGCCCCCACAAAAACTTTAGGCTGAGGACCATCAGGCCAATCAATCTCATGAGGTGGAAAGTCAAGTCCCAACAGCAAGTCTCCTCCATTGCTCCCGGGGAGAGGAGGAGCGTCTCCCTCTGGGGCTGCAACCAAAAAAAGGGGAGGTGGCACATAAGTCACAATTTTATTCACAACAGAGGTGTTGGTAAATCCTTTTCTAGAAGTCAAAAGTATCTTAGCCTCACCTCGTGAAAGGAAAACCTCTGTCGTTTGGTCTGCCGGGATGTGAGCAACCTCGTCCCTTCCTATAACGCCTCCATCAAGGGTTGAATTGGTCTGCGGATCCCTTGTTTCAAGCCTATCGATATCTGAAGCAAACACAAAGTTATGATCAGGCAAATATATGTAAATGCCTTAACATGCATCAATGTGAAAAGGGCGCATGCAAAAGAGGGTGGGCCTCTTTGATTCTGAACTAGTTCATCATTCTTACCCGCATCAGGCGGATAAGAGGCAGACTCCTCCACCACTGGGGCACCGCGAGACACATGTACATCGACAAGTTTCTCTAAAAAAGAAGAGAGAGAAAAAAGAAAGAAGAAATTATGAAAGTCAGCCCAGTCCAATAGAAACCACTAAAAGAACAAGCAGAAAAATGTAAAGAGCATGATGACCTTGTAACCCAACGTCCTCCTCCCCATCAGAAAGCGGCATAGTAGATCCTGAAGCTGAAGGAGAGGCGGTCATGCTTCTTTCAAAACCCCTCCCCTCGGGGGATAGGACTGGGGTCTCTTCCAAAGGGCCACCACCTCTCATCTCGAGGCTTTGATTTTCATCAGCCCCGACACCGGTCTGGAAGGCGCCTTCAATTGGACCCGAGGGAGAGGAATGTTCTTTATTTTTCTCCAAAGTATCCGGACAGCTTGAGGACAAGGGATCATTCACTACATAAAGCAAGAAAGTGATGAGATTCATGCAATCATCTTAGCAGGGCAAAATGACTCGGTGGGCTAAAACTAGAAGTACATACCAACAGCATGGATAGTCACATCCAATTCTCCGGCCTCAGGGATTGGAGTCTTTTCCCTGCGTATTTCGGCTAACAGCTCTTGAGAATATTGGGTCACCAGGCCCCGATCAGTGGTCAGGCTTATAGAAAACTCTGGCAGATCTGCATTCAGGCTGGAATCCAAGAGGGCAGTAAATTCTTGCATAGAGATCACTGAATTCTCAGCTGAGAAACCTGAAATGATCACTGCTAAGTGAAAGTTCTCCCTGTAATAAAGGGATCAGATATGGAAATTAAGAAGATTTTACTAAAAAAGGCTGGACCTGTGCTTGATCCTGGCTCCAGTACGGGAGGAATATTGACGCATCCTCCCTCAAAATTTTCCTCTAAAAAAAAAAGAGAAGAAGGGGAGAACATCTTTAGCAAGGGAATAAGATTATGGCTTTATTACTCATCATAGTGGGGAGAAGCACCCTACCTATGGGTATGCGGTCGTCGAGCCCTCCGTGGGAGAAAGGGGGTGAGGCGCCCGATACGGGGTTGTAATCATCATCCTGGAGCTCTCCATCTTCCCCGGTATCCTCTAGCGCTGGCGAAAGAAGAATATTTGTAGCCGGAACACCACTCTCCTCCCTGGCACCTGAGGGGCCTGGAATAAAAAAAAAGAAGAGGGGAAAGACATAGATATAAGTGACACATCTCTAAGGAGAGAACGAGAAACAAAGAAGGGATGTTACCCGGCCTCTCCTCTGAAGCTCCTCCTTTAGAGCGGGCACGGCGAACACGAATGGGGCCGCCCTCATCTTCACTAGGACGGGCCCGCTTCTGGGGATTTAAAGATTTCTTCCCTTTATGTGGCATATCTCTGGCAGCTATATAGCTCTCTGTGAAACAAAAAAAGGGGAAGAAGCACGTAAGAGGGAGGTAAATACCAGCGCACAGATAAGTAAAAAGTGAAAATGATTGAACCACACACCTTTCGGGGCTGGAGAAAAGGAAGGCTGCAGCACCACCTGCTCAGGACGTAAACCCACCACCTTCCCAGCCTTGGAGACGCCTTCCCAAAGATCACCGAGCGTGATGCCATTTTCAACAAGGGTGGCGTACTCAAAGGGCCCGATCCGAATGATGGACCCGATCAGGTGTCGCTCCCACTTCGGCCACAAGTCATTGGTAAAGCCTTCAGGATGAAGAGGAGTATCCATTGGTGCAGCCTGAGGATAACCACAATCCGACAAGAAGTGTGTCCACCAAAAATACACTCGCTGATCCGCCGAGGCCTCACCTTGCCCCGAAGTAGTAACTGGCGGGCGCTTCAAGGGTTTAATTGCACCCGCATATGGCCGACGGTCTATGGTAATGGCCCCATTCTTAGCCTCCCACTGCAGACGAAAATCTTTCACCGCCTTTGCAATTTTTGAAAATTGGGTATGAAGCACTGAATTTTCCACAAACAATGGCGGTAGGTCGGTACTGCCCAGTCGAGCCTCTTCAGCTTCCCTTATCTTTTGTGGGAGTTGTCGGAAAACATTGCTGTACTTAAACCACCAGCGCGCATAATAGATGTCAACCCGACCAACTCGCCTTGCCTCTGGGAGAGGACACTGCTCAGCAGCACCATCTCGAAAAAAATAATCCCACCAACTCCCTGCAACAAGGTGGGTGTCATGGCCCCTGCAGAGCCTGCAATCTATGCCAAAATCTGCATTTGGAGGCACTGACTGGTCATAGCCAAAATTCCGTGAAAAACGGTAAGGGAAGTATGGCTCTAGAATAGTAGTGCTGCCCTTCCTGAACACAAGTATGCTTGGCCTAATACAATACATCCAGTTTTCATAAAAAGTCGAGCTCGTAGACTGATGATAAGAAAGGCCGTAAGATACCTTGTCCTGACCTTCAACAGCAAATGGTCGGAAGTCATAAGAGCCACAGGCAAACGGAAGACCCTCATTCCCCTGCATAGGCACAAAGGAAAGCATCCTCCGTGCTGCTAATAAATGCTCATGCTGATGTTGATCCGGCCGGTTTCGGAAAAGAAATATCAATGGCGCCACGGGGTTTTCAATTGGCACACTCTGACATAATGAGGGTAGCAAAAGTCCGGCCCATGCACTCAAATAATGTGTGGCCATGTAAACGCTTCTGTCCCTGGGAGAGCTATGTGCTGTCAAGTTCCCCAATCCATGGTAAATATTGGCTAAAGCAGCAGGGGCAATGGCCAATTTATGACCATCTGCAAGCAGACATGCCGGGTAAATAATTTCAGGCCGTATCAGGCCCTCCTCGCCATATGGCATAACAAAAGTAGCCAACCAGTAAACAAGATAGGCAGCAAGATAAGTTCGATCCGGCAGCTGTCGGGGATTCCACCCCTCGTTTTCAGGTGCAAGTAAATAGCGTCTATTTTCCTGTGAAGGCAGAATCAACTCATGGTATTCACTTAGAGGCCTGTCATCCTCGGCAAATCGCTCATGAAAACAGAATGGTCCATTATAAAAAAATTGAACCCAAGCATTCAAACTAACCCGCACGGCGCCGGCAGAAGCTAAAGGTGCCTTCTTCTTACCAAAACGGGCTAGATCCCGCCAAACTTTCATCAAGTACCTGAAGCTCAAAGGAAGGCCATATTCACCTGAACCTGTGGAGTAGTTCCTGTGGAGATCATCAAGGCACACCTCCTCATAAGGTCGTCCCGAAATGGGAAGCCCCGAAATTCTGTAAAAGCTCCATAAATCCAGGGCGGTTTCACCCTCTGCTGTAGCAAACGTGTTAAATCGACGGTTAAATCTCTCCGCCAATGCCTGTAGAAGCCCACTGTAGCAAGGATAGCGGTATAAAGCGGCAGTCACAGCATGACGAATGCCTACAAGATCCAGTAGCCGACTGTAATGATGAAGGACGCCCATGAGCCATTCTGTGGCCCCCAAATGAAATTTGTGGGAAGGAATAACTGCCCATTTACCATACCAACTGGGCACAGAACCACACATGATTTTGTCCAGAAGACAAAGTTTATCATACCCCTCTGAGGCAAATCGGGTGCCGGATGGAGACAAGAAGAGACCTGAACAAGAATCTGATATTGCCCGGTGTTTTCCACCCAAATCCCAAGCAGCAGCTGAGAAGGTCCGGTCCTGAACTGGACATCCAGTCTCGGAACTAAAAAAGCCTAGCTGAGTAACGGCAGGAAACTGAACCCGGCAAACAAGGCCCATCGGGAAACTGGGAAAAGAAGCTCCACAACAGCCAAGCAAGCTATCACGACCCACAAGAATGGCTCTTTCGAGCTGAACGCGCTCTGCAGTCAAGGAACTATCGCCATCATCCATCCCCTCAGGAATGAAGTTTTGGATAAAGGGAAATAAAAACTCATCCAAAGGGTAGTGCCTCGGGTAACCCTTGGGACGCTCATATCTGTAACGGACACAGCCGCCATGTCTGGTAATCAAAGATAAATCAACCATGCCATCGCCTGGATCTCCCTCGGGTAAAGGGCTCGGAGCAACGATGCTCAGCCCCCTGTCAAGTGAAAAAAGGGTATCTGCTGTAACCCGTGGCAACCCCAAAGGCGACATCAATCTCGAGGAAGCAATAGGGGCAGCACGCCCATCCTGACTCCGAGACCCGCGAACTTGGCCTCTCCTAGATCGAGGCATGTTGAATAGCCTGCAAAAGAAAAGAACCAAAAAGAAAAGAAGAAGAAGATAGCACGATGTTAGTTTGATATGGAAATATCAAATGGAAGTGCAGAAAAAAAGAAGAGAGAGAAAAAAAAAAACAATATCATAATGTCAGTTTGCTATAGGCCATATCAAATGGAAGTATGAACGAAAAAAAAAAAAAAAAAAAAAAAGAGAAGAGAAAAGAAAACAAAAAGAGAGGGAAACAAAGAAGAAAGAGGAGACGGCACGGGTCGCCCGCCTCTGCCTCCGGCCTCGACGGACCACCCGTGGGGGGCATTTGTTGAAACCCAAAAATATTATTTAAGTTCTTTTGAAAAGAGTTCTTGAAATAAGGAAAATACAGCGGGTTGTCGTTAAACGGCCTTAAAATGACAAGAGTCCCCTTCGCCGTCAATCCTTCCGACAACCCGGCAAGATATATATATTGGGGATTTCTATTGTTTACGCGCATATACGTGCGTTGAAAGGTCTTGATAAAAATATTTTCCGGCCTATAAATTTGTGTGGGAATCATTCCGCAAAAAGACAATTATTTTTCCGGATGTCCGGATGGTCAACCTGGATGCACCGGGACCAAGAAGAAAGTACAGTCCACCACTCGGCCGTACTGAGGTGAAAAGTAAATTTTTTTAATCCCCGGGGATCCTTTTATAGCCATGGTGGGGACCAAACCCCCTCCACCCCTTTCTCTCTTTTGACCGCACGCGGAAGAAGGCTGGAAAGAGAGGGGGCCGCGGCTGCCGGAACCGGAGGAAGACCCCCTCCGGTCTTGTACCGGAGGGGGGGGGTATTCCCGCGCCTGCCAGCCCCGGAGGGGGGCTCCGCTGCGGCCGGACCCGGAGGGAACCCCCTCCGGTCTTGTACCGGAGGGGGGGGGGTGTTCCCGCACCTGCCAGCCCCGGAGGGGGGCCCCGCTGCGGCCGGACCCGGAGGGAACCCCCTCCGGTCTTGTACCGGAGGGGGGGGTGTGTGCCCGCGCCTGCCAGCCCCGGAGGGGGGGCTCCGCTGCGGCCGGACCCGGAGGGAACCCCCTCCGGTCTTGTACCGGAGGGGGGGGGGGGTGTGCCCGCGCCTGCCAGCCCCGGAGGGGGGCTCCGCTGCGGCCGGACCCGGAGGGAACCCCCTCCGGTCTTGTACCGGAGGGGGGGTTGTTTTCCCGCGGCTGCGGACCCGGAGGGAACCCCCTCCGGTCTTGTACCGGAGGGGGGGGTTGTTTTCCCGCGGCTGCGGACCCGGAGGGAACCCCCTCCGGTCTTGTACCGGAGGGGGGGGGGGTTTTCCCTGTTGCTACCCACCGGAGGGGGGGTTCCCGCGGCTGCAACCCACCGGAGGGGGTTCTCCCCTCTCCGTCCAATCAAAAGAAAAGGGGGAGAAGAAGAGTGTAAAAAAAAAAACTGAAGCAAGGGAAGAGGAGAAGTTACCTTGGCCTTTGGTATTCCACCGGAGGAACTCCAAGAGATTTTTTACCACCCCCTCCGCCACTTGTGGAATCTACTATAAAAAGGAGGCTACTCCAAGGAGCAAAGGAAGAAAACACAACAACAAGAAGAGAAGACCGGGAGAGAAAAAGAGAGAAGAGAGTAAGACAAAGACTTGGAGAGCTTTTCTAAGGCCCAAGTCAAAAGAGAAAAGCAAGAGGAAGGGTGCGCCCCTTTCCTTCTTACTATGATACCATGGATTTTGTGTATTTGACATAAATACCCCTTCATATATAAATCATGTACATTTGGCATAAATACCCCTTCATATATAAAGGGGGCTTCATGATGTTATACTATGACAATAAAATAATTAAGTGAGCATGAAAACTATGGTTGTCATGGCCCTTGTCAAAATTATACAAAGGTCCCTCTTGGCGTAAAATTACACCATTGACCCGAAAGTTCTTAAAATTGTGCATGTATATACGGAATCAAATGGGAAAAGGATCTCCAACAATTATTCTTGTCATGGAGAAATCTCTTTTGGGCTATAATAATAAAAAATAAACATACAAAGCCTTGCAAATGGTATCCTCCAAAGCTCTTTAAATATAATCACGCTTATGTTCGTAAAAACAAATTGAAAGTCGCGGAATATAATTCATCGGGATCATAAAAAGTTACATGAAATTCGAAGCGACATATTCCCTTTCGAACATGAAAAGGCGAGGCCACATGAGAGAATAACAAAAAGGTCATAATCAAAAAATCCCGCTCCGAAGGAAACTAAAAGGGCCTTTCTTTTCGTCAAGGGTAGCAAAAGATCTTTAGCAGTTTAATCAAGGGTATTCGGACTCGTCCGATGTAAATTAACACCGACTTTGGTCGGTGGGGATAAGTCTTGTACCCGAATCCTAAATCGTCTGATAAATTTAAAAAAAAAAAAAAGGCGCGGAATTCATATATATATGCCAAATATACGCATATCCATCCAGCGAAATCGGATGTTTCAAAAATATATAATTCCGCGTGTAAACAGTCCTGCATCCCTCTTTGGATCCCTCTTGGAGTGTTTGGTTGGCTTGATTCGAATCCAGTATCAACATAGGAATCTTGAGGAAGAGAAGAGTCACTGGTCGGATATGGATGGAACTGAAATGATTGTTCATAATTCTGGGCCCCACAAATAGCTGCTTCCTGTTGGCCACCTTCGTAACCTGGTATACCATATCCTTGCTGACCTTGACTGTATCCACCTGCACCACCTGCACCACCTACACCACCTGTACCACCTGCAGCACTAGTACCACCTGCAGCACCTCCGGGATGATCATCATCATCATCAGAATCATAAGAAACCAGTCGCCTTTTAACCTTTGAGGATGCATTTTTCTCTTTTGGAGTGCTTTTTTCAATCAACTTTGACACGAATCCTTTTCCCCTTGGCGTGCGCCTCACATAAATCTGCTTCAACTCCTCAATTGTCGGGTCCTCTCGAGCAGCAACATTTGCCCTCTCAGTTTGCCCATGCACTGATGTACTTCTTCTTAAGGAGGACATTCTAGGAGTGACTGGCCTGCTATCTGTATCTGAGTGTCTAGCTGGCTCAAACTCGAACTGCTCCTCAGTGTCATCAACCACCCTAGACTGGTGCGCATGAGTATCTCTGGCCCTCTTTGATTTGCTTCTTAATTCGGGATCTCTTGTCTCATCTTCATCAAGTATGCCCTCTGCCCATCTTCTATCATCAACATCAAAAACGGGCTCATCAACCTGCTCTCGTGTCTCCACCAAAGACTGCAAGGGATTATCATCATCAAATAAGACATCCACATCAATCTTTGCGGCGGCATCCTCGGCGACGCGTTTGTCTCGCAGCTGTTGTCTCAACCTCATATTCTTTATTCTCAACCTCATATTGTAATGGCAGTACACTAATTTCTCTAACCGATCAGCCTTTAGCCGATTGCGAACCTTTGAGTGTATAAGGCTGAACGTGCTCCAATTCCTTTCACATTGGCTTGCTGATGTGGTTTGACTCAACACCCTGATTGCAATGAAAGCCAATGCAGAACTGCCCAATTGTCTATTGTTCACCATGATGCACCAGTCAGCTGTTACACCAACCAACCATAAACAAATAAATATAAGATGTAAATAAAAATTAATTAAGGAAGATGTAATTGCAAAGAAAGCACAAAGATGAAGTATACCTGGGCTCACTCTTCCCACTGCGTATTGCAATTGGAAGTCAGAATACGTTCCACTTCTCATTCTATAGTTGTTCATCTACAAAAATTACATAATAGATTAGCATAACTACTTAAATAAATTCTATACCTCTTATTCATGAAATCAAACAGGCCAACCTCTACTTCCGCCTGAAGCCTCTTATCTTGTGTCCTCGATAAACGACCAATGACTTTTAAAGTGTCTTGAAGCACCTCGGCATCAACATGTGCATTGGCATTGTACATTAATCGAGGGTTCAGAAAATAACCTGCATTTGTATATAGTTAATGTATGGTCAATAATATATGAATACAAATAATCACTCACCAGCTGCATGCAAGTCGTGGTGTAATGTGGTGTCCCATCTATGGTCAATAATCTTCCACCACTTTGCATGTTCTTTGGGAAGGGACTCCTGCAACTCCAATTTCGCACGGTCCATGGCCTCATACAGATATCCCATATCATTCTTGTCATCGCCATCCACCAATCTTAGGACCTTCACGAGGGGGGTGACTACTTTCATGTATCGTGTTACTCTGCCCCAGAATTTGTTGTCGTCCACGATTTGACAGACATCCAAATAGTCCATCTGAGCATCAACATTGCCCTTGTCGATGTATTCCCGCAGGGCATTGTGGTACATGAAAGCTTTCAACTCATTCTTATACCTGTGCAAAGAAATAAAATTTGAATCAAATACGGATCATAATTATAAGGATAAAGAAGTAATAATTGAGTTCAACAGTATACCCATGTAGAGACTCCAAAGAAATGAAATTTGAAGCAAATCTGGTTGGCCCTGCACGGATAATATCTCGCCCCCCACTTGCATGCTCCCTGAACATGTTCAATATCCTAGGATGGCCATAAATATACCGGGTAATCTTTTGTCCCCTTTCAACCGTATTCTTCACATATTTGTCCTTCCCTATGTCTTCAAGTATGAGATCAAGACAATGTGCTGCGCATGGAAACCAATATAAATGCCTGCGCTTATGCATCAATTTCCTCCCTGCAGCCTTATAACTGGCTTCATTATCAGTCACAACTTGTACAACATTTTCTTCACCAATTTCGTCTACCATGTTGTCCATCAAATGAAACAAATAATTGGCATTTTTTTCAAAATTTGATGCATCTACAGATTTTACAAATACTGTACCTTCGATGCAATACACCAAAAAGTTAATCATGGACTTTTTCGTGGTACCAGTCCAACCATCACACATAATAGTGCATCCTCTCTCCATCCATATATGCTTGAAGCTTTCAACCCACTGATGGAGCTCCTCAACCTCTCCCTCAAGGCCACGCCCGTATATGTCCCGACGTGACGGCGCCTTCAAGCCAGGGCCAGCATCTGCTATGGCATCCAACATAGGTTGAAAATATTCACTTTCAGCAGCATGTGCAGGGACACCTGCATGAAAAAACCATTTACAGATGCTTTTAAATGCATGCCCTGCAACTTCTGCAGATTTTTTGACCCCTCTTAATGCACTTTTGATCTTAGGTTGTGTAGCCTGGGGCTTTCTGTGGAGATAACTGTCCATGGGGCCTGCTCTCTGCGTCTGCGGGGCAGCAACATCAGGACGTCGTGCAGCTGTACTGGAGTAGGTCCCTCCTGAACCCGTGGGTGCCTTTCCTTTCCTTCGAGCGGCTTCTTCACGCTCCCTTGCTTCAGTCAGCTACGGATCAGAATCTTCAGTGCCTTCCTCATCATCATCCCTCCTAACCCTTCTACCAGAAATCTCCTCAGCAATTTCCTCCTCATCCTCAGCCCTTTGTTGCACCCTCTCCTTTTTCCCCACAAGGCACTGGCGCATCTCCTCTCGCACCTCTCGTGGACAGTGGTCGCATTGTCTCACCTCTCCTCGTACCCCTGCCAAATGTTGCTTGTCTCTGGTAATTCCGCCATACATCTCCTTACCACAGTAATTACATTTAACCTTCCTTCTCTTAGCATCAACTAAGGACATGTGGGCCCACCCCGGATCCTCCTGCCCCTGCTGCTCCTGTGTTTGTTGACGTCTAGACATGATGCTACATTAAGACAATCAAGGACAATCTCTTGTAAGTATAATGAAAAAAATACAATTCAACATGAAAGAGCTCCAAATTAGTCAATGAAGCTTAATTGAGCTTCAATTGAACTTTACTAAACCTAATTAGAGGAAAACCTCAAAATTAATAATGTAATTAGGGCTTAATTAACACATATAGCCTAATCACCTTTCATAAAAATTAATCCCGAGCATGAAAGAGCTCCAAATTAGTCAGTGAAGTTTAATTGAGCTTCAATTGAACTTTACTAAACCTAATTAGAGGAAAGCCCCAAAATTAATAATGTAATTAGGGCTTAATTAACACATATAGCCTAATCACCTTTCATAAAAATTAATCCCGAGCATGATAGAGGTCCAAATTAATTAATGAAGCTTAATTGAGCTTCAATTGAACCTTACTAAACCTAATTAGACGAAAGCGCCAAATTTAATAGTCTAATTAAGATTTAATTTATAATTTTAGCCTAATCACTCTTGACAAAAATTAATTACCAACATGATAGAGGTTAAAATTAGTCAATGGAACTTAATTGAACTTGAATTGACCCTTACAAAACCTAATTACATGAAAGCCCTAAATTTAATAGTCTAATAGGAGCTAAACTAACATTTTTAGTCTAATCACTAAATTAACAGAATTATTTAACAAAATAATCATTTAAGAAATCTTACCTAGCCCTAACCAGAGCTAATTAGGGCAAGGTGGTGGGCGCCGGGCGGGAGGGGATCGCGGGCTAGGGCTGGCCGGCTGGCAGGTCACGCGCGCACGCAGGCACGCACTTGCAGGCCAGGCCGCGGGGGGAGCGGGCAGGGGGGGCTGCTGGGCTGCTGGCCGGCCTGCTGCTGCTCCTGCTCCGCGGCTGCTGCTGTTGCTGTTGCTGCTCCGCGGCTGCTGCTGCAGTGCTGCTGCTGCTGCTGCTGCTGCTGCTGCAGGGCGGGACGGGATCCGCGGCTGCTGCTATTGCTGCTCCGCCGGCCTGCTGCTGCTGCTCCAGTTGTTTCCGCCGCGGCTGCTGCTAGGGCAGGGGGGTTTCGGGGGCGGGAGGAGGGGACAGGAGCAGGAGGGGACAGGGGCAGGGGGTTTCGGGGTCGGGGGAGGCTCACGTGAACTCCTAAGTTTGGAGTTCACGTGAATCGCCCGAAACCGAATGGTTTCGGGACAAAACCATTCGGTTTCGGGCGAAACGGGTATCGGTTTCGCCCGAAACCGATACCGTAACCCGAAACGGTTTAAGCTACAGTGAAATGGGCTTAAACGGTTTCGGCCGAAACGGACAACCATGCTCCCAGCTGCATAGTAGGACACAACCATGAGGGATCTTCCATTGAGTCCAAAGACAGGACTCTATCAAGCTGCAAAAAGGAGGGATTCTCTGCATTTTGGCGTATAATCACTTAGCGACTTTTTTTCAGTTTGCGATGAATTATCGCAAAACCTAGTTTCAAGGAAATGAATGGCCCACATAATGACATTATTGTTTTTTTTGGGGGGGGAGGGGGGGATGATGACGAAATTCGCTCTGATAAGTACAATTGTCCCTTCTTCCAACATTAAAGCAGTGCCACCATTCAAAAAGGGAATCTTCATCATGACAACCTTTGCAAGCTCCTAGCTGATCGAGAGCATGACTATACAAATATTAAAACACAACATTCTTTGAAATATCCTTTTTGACCTCAGTCCAACAATGTCATCAGATAATCTAATTTGATTTTACCCACAGCACATTCTTTGCCATAAAGATAGATACTCATAAATACAGCTATTAAAAATAATTCTCAAGTTCATGTTTCCTAAGAAGAAATGTGAAAGTAATTCTAATATGAACAGGACCTAACTCTTTAATGCTCATATTAAAAGAAAGTGCTAAAAATGGTTAGCAATCAAATAGAAGTAGTATCTGAAGAAAAGTATTTGAGTGCCAAAGGGGTTTGCAAAACATATTATGTTTACATTTAAAATTTTAAACAATTGTGTGAAGATGGAGAATATAAAAGGAAACACAATAGTGAAAACAAATGAGGATCGACAAGAAGAAAACTAAATGAGATGGGTACTATCAGACTTAAGCTAGATACTCTAGTCAGAATTAAGCAAGAGCCAAAATACACTGACGTATGAAATAAATGTTCATGTTAGGTCATGATTTCCAGATCAAACTTTGAAACCAAATCAGAGTAGATTATGACAATTAAGGGTTAAACTTTTGTCTAGGGCTGTGGTTCTTTTGACTAGCCAAAGTAGATACATTGTCAAAGCTCCTGTAGATTGTTCCTCATAATTTAACTTCTTTCAGTAGGAGGAATCTCTCTTCCTTCTCTTTCTTGATTGTACTACCTCTATTTATCTCAATAAAATAGGTAGTGCAATCTACCTTTTTCAAAAAAAGAAACCAAGTCAAAATTATCCATACAAGTACAATTTCAATGGGCAATTGGGCATCACATCAATGCATAAAAAATAAAAATGAACAAGCCCGAAAATCAACCCAAGCTGAGCAAGCCAGCCAATTACCTACTCAATCGGCCAGTTCCAGGCAAACCTATTGGTACTAGAGAATGCCATATTGGATCTCAACATCATCTCCGAAGGCCAAAGAGAAGAGACCTCAAAGAGATCTCAAAAAGACCGGAAACAACGGCCAGAGACGATGATTGTCATATACTTTTTTTGGGAGGGTGCAGCCTTTGAATTGTATACATTTAGCCATTTAATATGATCAAAATTATATGATAGTAATAAGGGTAACGCAAAAACAAAAACTACTTTCTGATATCTCAATGCCATCTCGGCATATTGGAGAGCTGCTCCTCCTCTTTCACCATAATTAAGTCATCCCCTCTATTGGCATTAGCATTTCCTCCTCCTTTACCGTACTTCTCCCCCACTGCTGTCTCCCTCTTATTCTTGATCTTGGCAAGGATTTCATCTGAGACCCTTGAAGAGCCATGGATTTTCAAGAGATCACGAGGATATAAGAAGGATCACAAACAATGGCCAGGACATTGAAAATATTCTGTGCTCTTGGACTGACAGCAAAAGAAGTGGAGGAGAGGAAATGGAAATCAGGAGGGGTCCTAGAGATGCTGCCACTCCGACATTGAAGACAATGAGATAATAGAAAGAACTTTTCTTTTCTTTTCTTTTAGTTTGTTTGGATATATTAGGGATAACCATATCACCAGTCCCTGGCCACTGAATCCATGCCATGCCAACCATGAGTCCAGCTATTGCTTGAGACCCGAGTCAGGACCAAACTCAAACCCAGACTCTGCAAAGCAAGTAGGGTAGCAGGTAGGGAGGATAGTATACGAACTGGAAGACCCTCCAAGCAGTGCAGCGATGCCTATATGGGGGTTTGAGTTTGGTCATGCCACCAAGGCACTAAAAACTAACCGAACCAGATGGGAACCGGCTGAACTGGACTGGAAGTGGCCAGAACCACTCTGGTTCTAATAGGGAAGAAGCCAGTCAGAACCGACCTTGGAATCAGAACCAGCCCCAACAAGTTTCACTCCCAGAAACAGTTTTTTAAACCTTCCATGCCACAGAGACAACTACCAAATGTGCCTAATCAGCAACTGCCCCTGGATTTGGAAGCAGTAGGATGAGAACAGTTGCTTCCACCTAATGCTGCTTGCCACTGTTGTGGTACTTGCTCCCAGTAAATTTTATGGTTGCTCCATACCAATGCTAAGGGTCCATTTGGGAACCTTTTATGAAGTACTTCTACCTCCAAAAAGAAGTGACTTCAAGTAAAAGCACTCCTTATTTTAAAAGCAAAAAGAGTTTGGAAACACAAGATAGTTCATAGTTATGATGGTTGGAAGTACCTCTTCATTAATTTTGACCGAAATAGCCTCATCTTTCATTTATAACGGATGATAAATATACAATAATGTACATATATATGATAAACATATGATATGCACGATAAATAATTCTTTTACACATGAAATTATATAAATATAATCTACATGATTATAGTTGCCAAAATAGGTCCCCCCATGTTAACATGATTATGCCATCTATAATATGGCTCAATGTTGGACAAAGGAAAGAAGACTTGCAGTTCTGAGTGAGGGAAAAATGAGCGATTGCAGGATGATAAAGTCCTTTCTAAATTTATGCAGGAGGAGAAAGTGAGTCCATAGAGAAGGAGAAAATTACTCCTATCGCATGAAGTGGGTTTTCTCCTTCTGTGGGGTGGAGAAGTTAAAACTAGAAAGTTGCCAAGCATCTTCATTTTTTATAGAAGTACTTCATTGAGAAGGATAAGTCATCTAGAATGACTTTCCCAGAGTTCCCAAATGCACCCTAAGACATTCCCTAAGGAGGAGCTGAAGGAGGTTGTTTTTTGTTCTCTTCTCTATTTTCTTCTTCTTTTTTCCTTTCCCACATCATCATCCCCCCTTCTCTCATCCTTTTTTCTTTTTTTTGGCTCCAGTTAAGAAGGGCAATCAGGAGAACCTTTATTTGAGAACCAAAAAAGGAAAGGCAAGAAGAGAACAGCAATTAAAGAGGGTAGTTATGAAACACTTTGTGAGAGGCTCAGAAGGCATAAGCTTTGTGGCATGACACAGTGTAAGCCTCGTTATTTAGAAGAAAATCGTAAAATTACCAGAAATGTTAACACAATACTAATTCTCAGAGCATTAACGCAACTCAATGATAGAGTTTGTGGAAGTGAACTATGGGGTGAAACTTGGAAACATGAACTAGCAGAAGAAAAGGGAAGGGTGCAAAAAGTCAAGGATGGAAGGGGAAAAAATAAGTGGAAACTAGAATAGAGAAGAAGAAATGGAAAGGTTCGGGGTTATATTCAAACCATCAAAAGAAGAAATAAGGAAGGAGACAAAAGAGGAGAAGAAGAGAAAATTATAACTTCCCTAAGAAATATTTAAGTCGTGTCATCAACGTTAGGCCAGTTGTCATTCACATGATAGGTGCCTAAGTTACTTCCCTCTCCTTAGGGCTAAAGCTTGGGTAATTCAAACCCTTTATTGTGTCTATGTAATACACTTGTCATCATTGAATCAGGCTTTACGGGCAATAAAAAAAAGCATAAATCGCTGGTCCACCTCAAAACATCTCACTACCTCGCCATGGAAGGGACTTCGTATACAACTCCCACTGTGGACATGAAGGAAGAGCAGGTACCACCCAAGGTCTACACATGTCCGATGTGATTCAGTGAGCTGCTGCCCAGTGGGGGGCCCTCTGTCCAAGCAGACCCATGGCTCAGGGTACCGATGATGCAGGACTCGATCCTGGGTGCAAACATTTACTTTCTTGGTTTCTTTTTTTAAAAAAATCACTGCCTCTCCAACTCAATTAACACATAAGTCTTAAAGTGAATGTCTTGAGGCACACGCCTCAAGGTGTACCACCTCAATTAACAAAAGGCATAAGCCTCAAGGAAATGGCCTAATGCCTCAAGGCATTTTTCTAGTGACTCATGCTGAAGTGTATGTCTCATTGCCTTGAGGCAATGCCTTTTTTAACAATGATTGAATCCTCTTTATGTGCTTTTAGTATATTTTATTACATCCCAATTAAGCATAGTAAGTATCCAGTCAACCTCAACATTGCTTTTACTAATGAGCGGACCAGTGATTGACAGGTAATGGGGTACTGTTGTCGAGGAGGAAGTCAAAGTGTCAACCAGCCACAAAAATAGCTCGTATATTTAGGAGTTTGGCCACCATCCTAAGTTGAGTCTTGAGCATTTTCCTTTTCGTTTTGGGCTTGGGAAGGTGATATACATCTCATTCACTTCACACTATAAATCAACTTAACATAACCTAGTTTAGTAAAAGTCTGTGTTGCTACAAAGAAAAGTAAGAACTATGGTTACATAAAGCCATGGAACATACATCGGAGAGCCATGGAACATACGAAGAGAAGAACTATGGTTATGACGGCCCTTGTATAAGTGATTGTAAAAAATTAAGGCTTCGCAGACTGTTCTACTAAAGTGCATGACAAGGAAACAGGAATTTAGCCACACGATCAACATGAGAGAACGTTATTTTATCATGCTAGGGTGTGACTATGGCCTCAGTTAAGGCACACTGAAACATACATCAAAAAAGGCATCATTTCTATGTTTTCCGTCACAGATTAACCGGTTAGTAATAAAACAACAACTTCAGTGCCAAAAAAACAAGATGGGAGAAAAGAACTGATGGCCTGGGATCACCGGAAAGAAATTAATTCCGAAAAGGGATCAAGGTTTCAGTCATGATGTTAGGTTCCTGACCCTAATAAGAGTCTCGAGTAGGAAAGAGATAGGCACGATCATTTGAATTCACAGCTTAATACTACAGAGGTCAAGCTGCCGCTCCTGGAATTAACTGCACAAACCATCAACAAATCCCATTGTCCATCCAGAAAAAAACAATCAAGTTATCCACCTCCACTTCTCATGCGGAAAAGTTCAATCTTTACAAAGACGTAGGGCAGAAAAACCACGGCTTTCCACAACTGCGCCCTATCCGCGACCACGTAGCACCAGAAGCGGAATGCAAACAAGGACATGACGACCAAAGAACCAGAACGTGAGCTGATCAAACGCAAAGTGCGGGGTGTGGCCTCCTCTTACCGTATCGATGGGGTGGACCAGGATCTCGAAGTGGTTCCCTTTCAGCGTCTTCACCGTCAGCTTCATCGTGGGGGCGGCGGCGGACCAGGAGGAGGACACGGAGGAGGAAGTGCCTCCCGGAGAGATCGATGCCCCGAAAGAGATGGAGGGGAGAGAGCGAAACCCTAGAGCAGGCGAGCCCTCGGGATCGCGGAGTTCGGAAGGGGAGAGGGTGTTGCGACAAGGATCGAGCGGGAGGCGGGTTCCTGTAGAAGGTGTCGTCGACGGGTGGGCACGTGCGCCCCAATAAAGGGTATACGAGCGGGGCTGTGATTATAACGGAAGGGGGTTAGCTTGCGCCGCGGGCAATTGCGACGTGGATTTGGGTATGCGGTGGGGTCGCGATTTTAGGGCTTTGTGGATTTTTTTTTGTCTTTTCGCAGGGGGGGGTTGCGGATAAATTACACTTCTAGATGGATTTACATATTTATCATTTCTGAAAATATATTAATAATCATGTTAATATTTTTGTCAAAAAAAATCAAATAGATTATCATCTTAACTTCCCGTTATCCTACGTTAATCGAACTATAGTTAATCTTAACTAGACATTGAGGGGAGCGGTGGCAGGGCGGGGGTGGGGGTGAGGGAGCTTCGATGGGCGGAGGAGGGTTGCAGGGTGGGGGGGTAGGTAGGGTCAGGGGGGAGCTCTGACGAGGAGGGGGGTTGCAGGGTAAAAGGGGGAGCTCCGACGAGGAGGGGGTTGACAACAAGGTTGGGGGGTGTTGGGGGAGCCCCAACATGGAGGGGGTTGCTCCACGAGTTTGTTGTTGTCAGCCTCGTCCTCGGACAGCTGTTGCGGCGGGATGAACTTGATGTTCCATAAGAGGTAGACCATGGTGAGTAAGTCCTTACCATCCCGGGAGGCATTGTATCCCTACACCCACAACAACGACCTCAATTGTAGCACTGCTTGCACCAACACCCGCTCGTTGAAGCAACACCCCGCAGCTCCAACTTATGCAAGTCAAGACAGCATCGAAAGAAGTCAAGCAAACCCCGATCGGACTCCCCCGCGTACCCAAGTAGCATGTACCAGATGTTCCGACTTGTCTCCTCGATGTAGCAGAGGCTCGTGTCGACGAGGCTGTTGTGACACAGGTAGAGCGCAAACCTCTGCAGTTTGGTGCACCCACTGAGCTGTCATATCCCGCTAAAGCGAAAACACAAAGTGTTGTACATACGTGAACATAACGAGGAGTATTAACACTTAGATAACATGAACATACGTATTCTACGACATAAAACCATCCATGCTTATCTACACATTAAGTAATGCTTTGTGCAATACCTTGCTAATTACACGTAGGGGTGTTGCACTATTTTTTTTTAAGTTTATGACGTGGCCCCACACCAACCTACCTTGGCATTGCAGCCAAGCTAGCATCCGATGTGGCATCGGGAAGTTCATATTATTTGAGAGGGGGGTGGCTGGAGTAGGGACCATGCCAAGGTAGCTTACCATAGGCCCCACTCCAAAAAAAATTGTTGGGGAAAATAACTCTTTTCTCATATTTTTAGATTTTAGATTATGATAAAATAAATATTTATTCATGCCAATTCTGCTCGATCATTTTACAAGTTTACCATAACTCTGGTCTCTATAAATTTAAATCATCATCAATTAAATATCTATGATAGAATTAGATATATTAAATATCATCTAAGTAAACAATAGGCTGAGTGATAGATGATACACTGTCTAATCAAACTCGACATAGACCATATTCCATCTAATAAATGAAACGACAAGAAACTGAGTTAGACGATCAACCCTCTAAATCTTCAGAATAGACGAAGGGTTAGACGATATATCGTCTAACACAAATAAGATAGACAAAAAATTATACAATGTATTGTCTAAGTAAAAACATATAGATGGAATATTAGACGATACACAGTCTAAGTGAAAAGGGATAGGCGAAAGATTAGATGAGATATTGTCTAAGTGAAGATGGATAGATAGAAAAATATACGATCATCTAAGTGAAAAAGGATAGACAGTACTCCATCTAAGTGGGCAAAGTAGCACTATATGATGCTTAATCTAAAGTCTCTAATTAGATAGAACATTAGATGATACATCGTCTAAGTCAGAAAGGGTAGACGATGTGAGAGATGATAAACGAATCTCCGTTTAAAATAAAAATGACAAAACTCACAATAGACAATACATCATCTAACTGAAGAGAACCGTTAGATGAAACTTCATCTAACTCATGATAAACAGTGACTTATATGATATTCCATCTAAGTGGAAAATGATAAAAAATGTGATAGATGGAACTTCATCTAATCTATCAAGTTGGAGTATTAGGTGATACTTTGTCTAATAGGATCACAACTAGGCAAAGCATTAGACGATGCTTCGTCAAAGTGAAAAATGACAAAAATTAAGTTGAAGCATCAGATGATGCTTCGTATAATATAAAATGTAAAAATAGAATTCTTAGACGAATGGGTAGAATAGACGATATTTCATCTACTTTCATTAAAAGATAAAATTTCACAAATGGGTGATATAATATATATATATATATGTGTGTGTGTGTGTGTGTGTGTGAAATGATCAAATAGGGATGTATGCACTATAATTACAGTGTGGATCCCCCTATTTAGCCTCATTTCGTAGGTAAGTGGGACCCAATTAGGCCCTCTAATCTGGAGTGAGGGCCAAGTCACTTACTTAGAGTGCATCGTAAGAAAAAAGAAAACATGTGTGAATAGTGCTTACTATTCGCGTAATGTTCACATGAATAGTAACCACTATTCACATATGTTTTCTTTTTCTTGTTTTGCACACCGAGTAAAATAGGTGACTGGACCCCCCCCACTAAGTTAAGGGACCTTGGGCCCCTCCCAAAAAAATTCAAGAAAAAACATACCCAATTTTAATCAAAGGGGAGGCATCCGCACTGTAACTATAGTGCATACGTCCCTATTTGATCATTTACTCTCTCGCTCTCTCTCTCTCTCTCTCTCTCTATATATATATATATATATATGGGGGGCGCTCACCTGGTGCCGGCACCAAGTAGTGCCTGCCCCACCCCTCTCTCACAGCGCGCCCCCCCCATAAATGCATGGGGGGGGGCACTAGGTGGTGCCGGCACTACCGGAAAGCCCCCCCCCCCTATATATATATATATATACATATATATGGGAGGCGCTCACCTAGTGCCGGCACCAGGTGGTGCCGGCCCCATCCCCCCCCCCCCAAAAGATGCAGGGGGGGCACTGTGAGGGGGGGTGGGGCCGGCACCAGGTGGTGCCGGCACCACCAGAAAGCCCTCCCCTATATATATATATATATATATTACACTTTTGATTTGGTCATATCTATGTTGACTATGCTAAATGACAACTTATACAGTAAAGTGCTTACACAATACTTAAACTCCACATTGATATGCACATAAACTATACACACAATATTTAAAATATTACTAACTCATTTTTGAGGTAAAATCACATACGTCGATATCGTCTAAAATACGTCATTGAATAGTCAAATTAACAATGCATCTACATTAAATACGTAATATCTATTGGGATACTTTTTCACCGTTAAGACTTAAAAAATTACATAATCTTATTATGCACCACTCAATATCGGGATATATATATATATATACTATGTTCAAAGTTTGGATTACTTTTTACATATTTTACTTAGACTAGCGCTTGCAATTTGAATTGGCTTATCTCACATCCTTGAGATAATTATTTTTAGCATTATTTCAGGTATGCGGACGGCAGCAGCCAAGGGACAGGTTGCACAAAACAAGAAAGAGGACAGACAAATGTATAATTTGAAGTAGAAGATATGATTCACCTACTACTTTGAGAACGACGTGCACTCATTCACAGAGCGGGTGAAAGCATAGCAGCCAATCTGATTTGCCAAGCGTTGTGACTAGGATTCGACTATTGAAGGCAAATGTATTTAAAAGATACAATGCGACGTGGAGCCGTAAATAACCTGGAGTTCAAGAAGAACCAATAGTGAATTCCATTAAGCAGGGCGATCAATCAACTTTAGTCAACAAAGTGATCCCAGAGCACAAGTTTCCTACGTATTCAAGTCAAGAAGAGACTTCACCACATTGAAAGTATCATCCCATAAGTATCTCTCTCTCTGGGAAATATTAAAGTGGAGGAATCTCCATCTGTACGGCATTTCTACCACTCTCCTCGTATGTTTGTCTATCAGTTAATTCAATTTTCTTTGTAGAGGAATCTACATTTTGATAAGTGTTTACTTTTATATATTTATTTATGTCACACTCAGTATTTCTGAGCTTTAATAGAAATACGTATGTAATTTATATATATAATTTTAATCTCACATTAAATTTGACTTTTCATGAAATTATTTAATTTTTTGGGTATAAAAAAACATGTGAGATTAGCAATGCATAGTAGGGACAACTGAATAATTATATTTATTTTATTATTAATCTCTCTACAAGAATAATTTCAGTTCAATTGTTTTTGCTTGCAAGAAATAATATCGGGCTATTTTAAATGACGCCTTGGCACCAGATGTCAATTTGTAAATTGACGACCGACCCTCCGAAAAGGCGTCTTTCGAAACTCATTTGAAGCAGACATGTGGCGACTTAGACACCAGGTACCAGGTAAACTCGATACTACTTGGAACCTGCGAGACCTCCCAATAGCAAAAAAGCTCCGAAGGGATAGAAAGGTATGTGAGAGTACATTGAACATCCAGATAAATTAGTAAGCAATTAAATTTCAATGATTAGGATTGCTAAAATAGCAGAAATAAAATTACATTTTCTATAACAATTAAAACTAACAGAGTCCAGTCCAACCAAAGTACAATATAAGAGGATAGAGAACGTACTCTCAAGTTGGGGGAAGCCCGACACTGGCAAACACTGGCACTAAGAACCACGCACTGCACCTCCAAGCACGAGGAAGAACAGCTACACCTGAAAAGTCAGGGGTGAGCCTCCTATCACTGGCTCAGTAGGGATCCCGCAGAACCCTACCAAGAAACAAAAGCGGTAACAGTAGTGATAACAACTATAGCAAAGTAGTAACAGCAGGAGCAGGAACAATAGTAAAGAGAAAAATAGCCGTACCACAGAAACACGGCAGCCGAAGGAATCTCGGCCCTCTAAACTACTCCAAACAGCAACAGCAAGGCGAACCCCAATCTCACAAAGTCGGGCGTTACCGATCCATTGACAAACCATGAAACCCTATCGTGAAAGCCTACCGAAACAAGCAAAGACCTTACAAAAGACCCACACGGTCAAAGGCACAAGACATACACGAACTCGTCGTCGTGTACGCTACAGTAACCTCGGGAAGAGCCAAACACATGCTAATCGGCAAGTCACGAAAACACAAGTCACGCGTCAAGCGACAGAAGCATCTCCTCACTAGAAGAACAGTCAGATGCGTCCGCTGACGTCTTACACTGCACCACAAGTATCTCCCACTCGCCTGGAATGGCGGTAACTGAGATACTCAACAGGAACAAAGTACAAGGAACAAGAGTAACGAGTGACTAGTCAGGGTCACGCCCGTCGGCGTTTGTCTAACGCCCCTGACCACGTGTGCACACGCAAGCTCAATGTCTTGAGCCAGGCCTCTAGCTGGTGTTTCTTTCCCGTAGGACTCTCACGGCAAGACAAAGGGGCCCACGGCTACCAGCCTACAAATCGTCTCAACCGGGACTCGCCCCGCCACCACTCCCAAGTGGGCCGACACACAGGAAAGTGTCGTCAGGCTACAACTAATGGAGGCTCACTAGACACAGAGACTCAAAACAGCAAACACCGAAGTATAGATAGGGTAAGCACACACCTGTCGCACGTCCTATGGAGCACAATGCAGTATACAACTACTACCAGACTCAGGACAGTCAACTAGACCTGCTCAAACAACAATCATTGAGTCACAAGACTCGGGTCAAGATCGTCGCACATATCACAACAACACGATATTAATCAACCTAGTCCCGAAGCCAAAAATCACGGGAAACACATTATGGAAGATAGCACAAAACGGTCGGATCCATAACAGCAATAATGATAACAATGAGTCCTCGGCCTCCGAGCCACACAATGGACTCATAATTTTGCATAACACGAAACACGAAACATGAGGGATCACTAAAGCCCTCAAACCACATGGCACGTAAAATGAGGTAAGATGATATCTCCAAGCGTCCAAAATAATGTCTCGATCCTCACGGGATAGACGAGACACTTACGAGGTCACGTGTCAACCACTGAGTCATAACCGGGTTGATCAGAAACCATAATGACCCTCGAAATAACACGGAATACCGTTTGGTATAATGGCACTCCCAAACACCCTATAGCACGGTCACAGCCCTCATAGGACGTCCAAGACATCCACAGAACAATGGGCTAACCAAGGGGTCGAAGCCACGACAATCGGAAGTCAAACTGACGAAGAAAACACCCAGAAGGTAGCTACGGTTGCGAGCTAGCCGCGCCAACAACAGACGCAGTTCCCAACAAGCTACGCTCACCCAGATGCGGTTAAAGACTAGCCGCATTTACACTGACGTGGTTCTAGGCAAACCGCCTCAGGCTTGTTGATTACGCGAAAGTTCGTCGTTTAAAACACGCGTATAACAATCTTAAAATCGCACTCGCACAAAATGATCAAAAGAGAATGTAGTATTAGGACAAGCACGGGTCGAATTCACAAGGAAGAAGAGATTTTTAGAGTTAAAAACTTTGGACTCCTTTGGAAAATATTTGTGATTTGATTGTTTGAAGAAAAGTGATGAAACAAAGAACGATTCTAACACTTAATTAAAAACACCTATGATTATGCGCCTATGCTATAGAAATTAATTGCATGAAGTGAAAAGAAGAGATAGAAGAAGGGGGTAGAGATGGAAGAAGATCAAGAACTAGTTTAAAAGAACAACTCTCTTCATTAACTTAAAAGAAAAAGTACATGAAGTGCAAGACAAGCTTACAATAAAGAGGTGACAAGATTACAATGAAGTAACATAACACAAAAGCAATGACAAAAAGAGGGGCCTGATATGTGAAGATAGTAGCAGCAACGGTGATGACGTCGTCGTCTCCTCCTCGCCGAGCCTTGGAGAGGATCGCTCCGCCTTGAAAGAGATCACCGTGTACACCGGGAGGAAGTCGCCTTTGTCGTTGAAGTTGCCTTTGGAGGGTGAATAACTTTGAACCCAAGAGGAATTAGGGGATGCCCAAGAAGAAAACGTTGAAGAGGAGGGAGATAGGAAGAACTTTGATGAAGAACTCAGATAAAAAAGAAGAGCAAAAGAGCTTCAAAATAGAGAAATAATAGAAACTAGCACCTCGGATGAACAGTGAAATCACATGACAGTAAGTTAAAAAACGAGAAATAATTTTAAAACCAGAAGGAATTAGAAGCTGAGCAAGAAGAAGAAGTTGTAGAACACGTAAAAACAAAGAACTTTCATGAAGAAAGCAAGATGAGAAAATGACTAGAAGGGTAAGAAACAAGGGGAAGAACAGAGAGAAACACTGGTTCACAGATGAACAGGATAGCACAGTGAAAAATATGAAATAGTTTGAAAACCAGAAGGAATTAGAAGTTGAGCAAGAAGAAGAAGTTGTAGAAGACGTAAAAACGAAAAACTTTTATGAAGAACACAAAAGAAGAAAATGAACTTACATGGGAGAAACCGGAGGCCTAAGGTTGGGAGAGAAAGAGGGAGAGTGAAAGATTGCTCAAAGAAAAAACTCCCCTTCTCCTCCTTGCCATGGGCTATTTATAGGGAAAGTTAGGTAAATGGAGGGTGGAGATTGTATCAAAAGGAGATGGATGGCTGAGATTTAAGTGAAATATGATGCATGGGGAAGAGAAAAAGTAGGTGGGCACCCCCTTTCTTGGACTTTAGGCACCCCATTTCCCAAGGCTCATCATGTCTCTCCTTTATTTCAAACTTTGAATGTCCTTTTCCTCCTTTCCAAACTTAAAGTTTGGATTCCTCATTTTCAAACTTTGAATTCGAAATTTTGAACTTTCCTTTCCCTCCAACCAAAAAAATTTGAATTCTTTATTTGACTTGGTCAAAATGGTGATGACCCTTTTACCCCCGGCTTCTTTTGTAATTACCTTCGGTGTCCTACACACACATAATTATACTTTAGTCCATAAAAATTACCATAATGTGCACATAAATCTCAAATGCTCATGATTATGTAATGGAGAATTAATGCTCATGACCCTCAACTTTAATTTATTATTAAATAAGACAATTGAATTAATCAATTTACGTGAAAGCTCCAATTTAAATGCGGAGTTGGGGTTAACTATGAAATATACATAATTACCTAATTATATGCACATAAAATGGTGTTCATGCAATGAATTGTCATAAGAAATGACCACTTATCACACCCCCCAACTTACTCATTGTTAGTCCCTTAGCAATGCCAATAAATTACATTTTAGGACTAACAAGAGTTTACAAAATTCATGCTCTCATATCCAGTTATCCCTTCATAGAATCGACCAAAGATTAGGAATCTGGAATCATTAATGCACACTAGCCTTATGTAGGAACTTAATTGTACATGATTAAGAATTCAAGTTAAAGCTCAATAGCACTTGTGCATGTGTAACTACCAAATCCACAGCTTAGACAATTGCATCCCTCATTCGCTATTCCATGCAAATATCTTTCAACCCTGCACCTCTTAGATCAGAGCATTAAGTATATTAGCTTTTTGTCTGTCTTATTGTTTTGTCCCTTTGGGATCTTTTATACCACACATGATGCTGCACTACCCTTCACTGCTCAACGTGAACCTCGACTCTTGCCTTAGGAGAAGCAGGCCCAGTTTCGCAGATCCAGGTTCCCTTTTCCGTTTTACGCGAACCTCAACACGTCTTAGGTGAAGTAGGCCCGGTTACTAAGATTAGAGGCATTTTTCATGGTATTTTTTTTCTTTTTTTTTTCATAGTGCCATTGCACTTATTTGATAGATAATTTGGCAGAAAGCTTTGTATAAAGATCTCTTTTTTTAAGAAGTGCAGAATATCAGATAATATACCTAAAATAGCAGAGGGCTTGTCTTGCTTGTTTCATTAGTGTGTAATGTAAATTTTTTTTTAGTGCACATGAACTTTAAAGGGATTCTTATATCAGTTTTCCATGGCTAGATTGACTAAATTTTTCATCATCCTTCTCCCTAGCCTTTTCTATTCCAGAATTATTTTTAATTTAAGCATGAATCATGAAACTCAAAATGGGGTTTACATCTTTTTACTTTCATGTAATGATGACATGCAAGAAAGAACTTCTATCAGGTTGTAATATATGCATCATGAAAAATTTTCTCTCCCCCCAACTTGAATGACATTGTCCTCAATGGCATGTATAATATATAAACATGACAATGCATACATGAATGTTTGGAAGGAAAGGTACAACCTGGGGTATGCAGACATAACTATTTTGGCAGGCAGTTTTGCGAATGACTTCTTCCAGCTCCTACAAACACAAATGAAAATACTTCACTAGATTTTTGAAGAGAAATGGTTGGGTTGCCTCCCAACAAGCGCTAAGTTTAACGTCTTCAGCCAGACAACATTCTTGTATTTATCATGGGTCACTCAGTAGGATTGCTTCCTTTGATGAAAGTTGTGTGTTCTCCAAGTAGAGTTTGAGACATTGACCATTAACAGTGAAAATTTGACCATTTTTAGGATCTAGAATTTTGACAGCACCATGATCAAAGGCTTTGAGCACAACAAATGGTCCGTCCCATCTGGATTTGAGTTTACCAGGGAATAAGCGCAGCCTAGAATTAAAAAGCTAAACCTTTTGATCAGGTTGAAATGATTTTCTCACAATGTGTTTATCATGGAAAGCTTTGGTCTTGGCTTTGTAAATCTTAGTATTTTCATAAGCTTCATTCCTCAACTCCTCTAACTCATTTAGTTGTAGGGCCCTATGAGATCCTGCTTGGGCCAAGTCGAAATTGAACTGCTTAATAGTCTAATAGGCCCTATGCTCAAGCTCAACGGATAGGTGACAAGCTTTCCCAAAGATTAACATATTTTATGGAGACATGCCAATGGGAGTTTTGTATGCTGTCCGATAGGCCCAAAGAGCGTCATCCAATCTTTCAGACCAATCCTTCCTATCGGGCCTAACAGATTTCTGTAGGATATTTTTGATCTCCCTATTGGATGTCTCCACTTGGCCACTTATTTGGGGATGGTAGGGAGTGGCAATCTTATGAGTGATCCCATATTTTTCGAGAAGACCTCGGAATTGGGCATGAGTGAAATGAGAACCTCCATCACTAATGATCGCCCTCGGACATCCGAACCTTGAAAATATATTCTTTCGGACAAACTTCATGACAACTTTGTGATCATTAGTCCGGGTGACAATGGCTTCAATCCATTTAGACACATAGTCGACTGCCACAAGAATGTACTCATGTCCGAATGATGGTGGAAAGGGCCCCATAAAATTAATTCCCCAAACATCAAAGATTTCGACCACTAGAATGGGGTTGAGTGGCATCATATCCCGTTTGCTCATGTTTCCAATGGCTTGACACCTAAGACAAGTCTTGCTAAATTCATAGGTATCTTTGAAGAGAGTGGGCCAGAAGAATCCACTTTGTAACACTTTAGCGGCTGTTTTCTTTCCCGCAAAGTGTCCCCCACAACCTAAAGTGTGACAAAAGTTCAGAACACTTTGTTGTTCCTCCTCAGGGACACACCTTCTAATTATTTGATCCGGACCCATGTAGAATAATTCAGGATCTTCCCAGAAATAGTGTTTGATTTTGGCAAAGAAATGTTCTTTTTCATGTTTAGACCACCCATTAGGAATTTGTCCCACAGCTAAATAGTTGACAATATCCGCAAACCATGGAACTTGACTATGGGTGATGGACAAGAGGTGTTCATCTGGAAATGAATCATGCAAAAGAGCATTATCAGTTGTGAGAATCCGAGAAAGATGATCGGCAACTTTATTCTCAGAACCTTTTTTATCTCGGATCTCAAGATCGAATTCTTGGAGTAAGAGGATCCACCTAATGAGTCTAGGCTTGGCATCCTTCTTGGAGAACAAATATTTGAGAGCTGAGTGATCAGAGTACACAATGACTTTTGCCCCTAAGAGATATGATCGAAATTTTTCAAGGGCAAAGACAACAGCTAACAGCTCCTTTTCTGTGGTGGTGTAGTTAAGCTGAGCATCAGCGAGGGTGCGACTTGCATAATATATCACCACCGGACACTTGTCAATTCTTTGGCCTAGAACTGCCCCGATAGCATAGTCGGAGGCATCACACATGATTTCAAAAGGTAAAGACCAATTGGGATATTGGAGAATGGGTGCCTTGGTCAAAGTCTCTTTAAGGGTATTAAAAGCCCTTAAGCAAGTATCATCTAGATGGAATGGGGCATCTTTGGCCAAGAGAAGAGTTAACGTGCGGGCAATTTTAGAAAAGTTGCTGATGAACCGGCGGTAGAAGCCGGCATGGCCAAGGAATGAACGAATTTGCTTCACCGAGGTTGGAGGAGGAAGATTAGAAATAAGGTCAATTTTTACCTTATCTACCTCTATACCGCGTTCAGACACAATGTGGCCCAAGACTATGCCCTCTTGAACCATGAAGTGGCTCTTTTCCCAACTAATAACAAGGTTTGTTTCAATACATCTTGCAAGCACTTTCTTCAAATTTTCTAAGCAATTTTCAAATGACTCCCCAAACACAGAAAAATCATCCATAAAGATCTCAAAGAATTCTCCTACCATATCAGAGAAAATGGCCATCATGCACCTTTGAAAAGTGGCCGGTGCATTGCAAAGACCGAATGGCATTCTCTGAAAGGTAAATGTTCCATATGGACAAGTGAATGTGGTCTTCTCTTGGTCTTCTGGATAAATGGCCACTTGATTGTACCCAGAATATCCATCTAGGAAACAAAAATATCTTTGGCCTGCCAATTTCTCCAGAATTTGGTCAATAAAGGGGAGTGGAAAATGGTCCTTTTTGGTCATGGCATTGAGTTTCCTATAATCAATGCACACTCTCCATCCTGTGGTGGGCCTAGTGGGCACATCTTCTCCTTGTTCATTTTTGACCACGGTGAGTCCCGATTTCTTAGGAACCACTTGAGTGGGACTCACCCATTGGCTATCCGATATAGGATAAATAATTCCCGTATCGAGCCATTTGAGAACCTCCTTCTTCACCACCTCCTTCATGTTTGGGTTCAACCTTCTTTGCATTTCCCGACTAGGTTTGGCATTGTCCTCTATGTAAATGTGATGCATGCAAATAGACGGACTTATCCCCTTAAGATCGGCCACTGTCCAACCTATGGCACCCTTGTGAGTCCTAAGGACTTCTAGGAGAAGTGTTTCTTGGGTAGGGGTTAGATTGGAAGCTAAGATAACAAGAAGGGTTTGATCGGGGCCTAGGAATGTATATTTGAGGGAGTCCGGAAGGGGCTTAAGCTCAAGTTTAGGAGAACTTTCAAGTGATGGAAGGGCTGGTTCATCTTGCAAAGCTGGAAGTGGTTCAACCTTATGCCAAATGCTACTATGATGTGGGGAATCTTGAAGAGCATTGACCTCCCTTATTTGACCCATGCCCAGATCATCCTCAATAATTTCATCATAGATGTCTATGAAGTGACATTCTTCATCTAGGTCCAAATATTGGGAGGCTTTGAACACATTGAGAGAAACTTTTTGACCTCCGAATGAGATGTCCATCGTCCCCGTAGCACAATTAATGTTGGCTTTGGCAGTAGCAAGGAATGGGCGGCCTAGGATGATTGGTGTGTGACTTAACTCCGAGGAGGAGGCCATGTCAAGAATGAGAAAATCAACGGGGAAGTAGCAATCATGGACTTTCACAATCACATCCTCTATCAAACCTCGAGGAGTCTTGACTGAGCGATCGGCCAGTTGGAGAATGACGGGGGTTGGCTTGAGTTCTCCTATGTCAAATTGATCATAAACAGAGGTGGGTAAAAGGTTGACACTAGCTCCTAAGTCGAGGAGGGCTCGGTCAAAGGTTACACCACCTATATCACATGAGATGAGGGGAGCACCAGGATCCTTCAACTTTCTAGGGAGATTGTTCATCAAGACCGCACTAACATCCTCGGAGAGCCAAATTTTCTTTGGGGTCGACTTGGGCCCTCTTCTTGGAGTGCAAAGCTCTTTGAGGAATTTGGCGTAGGCTGGAACATGTTTTATGGCATCTAGGGGTGGAATATTGATGTGAACTTGTGAAAAGAGTTCCATGAATTCCTCATTTTGGGCCGGCCTAGTCTTAGTGGTCTTGCGCTCTAGGGCATTAGGAAAGGGGACCTTAGGTTGATAGAAATTTGGATCTTCATGGGCCTTTCCTTTCCCTTTAGGATCTCCGCCCAACTTATCTTGAGTGCAATCCTCCTTGTTTGCATCCTCATTATATTGATTCTTTTCTATGGAATCTTTCAACTCCTTTCCATCCTTGTATGGGTCATCTAACACCTTCCCACTCCTCAAAGTTGAAATAGCCTTGACATTTTCAAATTGTGGGCCTTTAGGTTGGGCTTGTGGATGGGTTGAGGTAGGAGGCCCGGTTGTGGAGGAAAACCCGGGAGTTGATTTCTTGGGTTGGCCACGGGTTGACTTGGAAGTTGACCCACTTCTCTTCTCATTGTAGCTTCCGCCAATTGTCCTATTTGACTTTCCAACTTGGAAATGGATTGTTGTTGATTCAAGATGATTTGTTGGAGTTGATTGAATTTATCTTCAAAGTTGGATTGAGGCGGAGGTTGGTAAGTGGGTTGACCTTGATTAGATTGAAAATGTGAATAGCCCATAGGAAGGAATTGAGCTTGTGGACCTCTACCAAATGGATTGAAGTTGTTGGGTTGGGTTTGAAATTGACTTTGCATGGGTTACTTTTGGACTTGATGAATAGAGGGGTTGGTTGCTTGAGGTAGAGATTGTTGGGATTTCCAAGAAAAGTTTGGGTGATTCCTCCAGCCCGGATTGTATGTGTTTGAAAATGGGTCATTATTGGGCTTAGAGAATCCTTGGGCTGCAAAGACTTGCTCCTGGATGGCAGGGGGTAATTGAGCCGCAGTTGGACACTCCGTGATGTGATGGGATGGGCTTGCACATAGAGTGCATGTCTCATGTGGAGTGATATATTGACCCGAGAAGGAATGGGATGATGGTTGGCAAGAAGGGTCTTTCAAAGTCAAGAGTTGGTCTAACTTTTGAGTCAGAGTCTCTACTTTATCCAACTTTTGAGTGATGAGACTTATGTCCAATCTTGGTTCAAAATCACCTCGGGCCTTGACCTCATATAATCCGGCCCGCTTGGAGGGCCAATGGATCTCTCATAGATGATAAAGAAGCATGATTGATAGAATTCTCACTCAGCATTTCAAACAAATCATACGCCTCATCCTCGCTTTTGCTCATGAATGCCCCTCCACATGATGCATCTACCATTTGTCTAAATTGATCGGATAGACCCTCATAAAAAGCTTGGACTATTTACCATTTGGACAACCCATGGTGAGGGCACTTCCTAAGCAATTCCTTGAGTCTTTCCCATGACTCATGCATTTGTTCCCCTGGAGTTTGGGTAAAACCCATGATTGCCCTTCTCATGGTATTGGTGCGGCCTATAGGGTAGAACTTCTTCAAAAATTCTTGTTGCATCTCGGCCCAAGTTCTCATTGGCTTCCTTATAGTGCCTAACCAATATTAGCCTTATCCTTAAGAGAGAATGGAAAGAGGGTCAATCTAAGGGCATCATCCGAGAAATTTTAGATTTTTACCGTGGAACAAATTTCCAAAAATTCATCAATGTGCTTGTAGGGGTCCTCATTGGTATTTCCATAAAATGAGGGGAGCATTTGAATTGTGCTTGACTTGATCTCATAATGGATGGCTTGATTTTGAGGAATGTAAATGCAAGATGGAGGTTGATATTGGTTGGGAATGAAGTAATCCTTCATTTGCTTTAGAGGATTGGGATTTCCGGCCATGATATTTTGGTGGTGAGGTCCTTGATTTTCGGCCATAAGATCTTCTTGGAGATCGTCTCTTGGATACAAGACTCTCTCAATTTTCTGAATGGGTCCTAGTAGGTTTGGATGTTGAGATCTTCTACCTTGCATGAACTAGGACAAAGAGAGAGAGAGAGATGAAAGAGATTTTTTTATATAATGATTTTTGTTTTATTTTTTTTAATTTTATTTTTCTCTTTTTTTTATTTTGATACAAACTAGGACGAAGAGAGAGAAGATGAGATTTTTTTATTTTTATTTTTATTTTATGCAAACACAAACAAGTTATCACACAAATTACTTAATGCCCTAGATGTGACCTAGACCTACAAATTGGGTTTCACAAAATGGTTAAAGTGAAACTTAAGTTCACCCTCAATGTTTCCACCGGTCAGGTAAGGGGTGGGGTAGTGGGAGGTTCCCCCTACTTTCGTAGGGACCTAATTATGCCAAACCACTAGCCCGCTTAAGGCGTTTGCCGTCCGATCTCTTACCTTAGGCACCGGTATTCACAAGAGGGTAAACCTAAATAACACAAGAACCACAGTGTGAACCTAGGGCCAATGTCTACTGAATTTTATTTAAGGTTTAGGTCATGCAAAGATGCAAGGGAATTATGTTTTGTGGGCTAAGGAAGGGTGATGAAATCCCCACCTTATCTTGTTTATGGTGTTGCCCTTAGAATATTTTAGAAATGATATGCAACAAACCAAGTTCAAACAAGGGGTTCTATGCAAGCATGGAAATGCATGAGCATGCTTTTGAAAAAATTAGAGTACTCACCTTGCCTCCCGTAATCTTCAATAATGCAATTAACAATAATTAAACAACAAGGAAAAATAAATTCTATCCTAAATGATGCATGACCTAAAACATGGAAGTGTGGGTTCTACTCTTGCAATGAACATTTTTATTGAAGTTCAAGTGATATTTTTTTTTGTTTTATTTAATGAACCTATCTAACCACAAGATATGAAATGTAGAGAAATGAAATTGAATGAAAGGGAAAAAGTTGGATACTTACTTGAAAAGTGTTCCCTCGTTCCTTTTTTTTTTATAAAATGAATGACTAAATCACAAAGATGAAAGAAAGAAAGGTAAACTTACTCTAATTTTTTTGAGTTTTCAAGTTGCTTTTTCTCCCTTTTTTTCCTCTTTTTTTTCTGAATTTTTTTTTCACCTGTAAAAAAAAAAGAAAAAAGAAAAGAGAACTTTATTAGTACACTATATACACAAGGAAACAAAGTTCTTAAATCAAAAATCATCATTCTTCCCGGCAACGGCGCCAAATATTGATTACGCGAAAGTTCGTCGTTTAAAACACGCGTATAACAATCTTAAAACCGCACTCGCACAAAATGATCAAAAGAGAATGTAGTATTAGGACAAGCACGGGTCGAATCCACAAGGAAGAAGAGATTTTTAGAGTTAAAAACTTTGGACTCCTTTGGAAAATATTTGTGATTTGATTGTTTGAAGAAAAGTGATGAAACAAAGAACGATTCTAACACTTAATTAAAAACACCTATGATTATGCGCCTATGCTATAGAAATTAATTGCATGAAGTGAAAAGAAGAGATAGAAGAAGGGGGTAGAGATGGAAGAAGATCAAGAACTAGATTAAAAGAACAACTCTCTTCATTAACTTAAAAGAAAAAGTACATGAAGTGCAAGACAAGCTTACAACAAAGAGGTGACAAGATTACAATGAAGTAACATAACACAAAAGCAATGACAAAAAGAGGGGCCTGAGATGTGAAGATAGTAGTAGCAATGGTGATGACGTCGTCGTCTCCTCCTCGCCGAGCCTTGGAGAGGATCGCTCCGCCTTGAAAGAGATCGCCGTGTACACCGGGAGGAAGTCGCCTTTGTCGTTGAAGTTGCCTTTGGAGGGTGAATAACTTTGAACCCAAGAGGAATTAGGGGATGCCCAAGAAGAAAAGTTGAAGAGGAGGGAGATAGGAAGAACTTTGATGAAGAACTCAGATAGAAAAGAAGAGCAAAAGAGCTTCAAAATAGAGAAATAATAGAAACTAGCACCTCGGATGAACAGTGAAATCACAGGACAGCAAGTTGAAAAACGAGAAATAACTTCAAAACCAGAAGGAATTAGAAGCTGAGCAAGAAGAAGAAGTTGTAGAACACGTAAAAACAAAGAACTTTCATGAAGAAAGCAAGAGGAGAAAATGACTAGAAGGGTGAGAAACAAGGGGAAGAACAGAGAGAAACACTGGTTCACAGATGAACAGGACAGCACAGTGAAAAATACGAAATAGTTTGAAAACCAGAAGGAATTAGAAGTTGAGCAAGAAGAAGAAGTTGTAGAAGACGTAAAAATGAAGAACTTTTATGAAGAACACAAAAGGAGAAAACGAACTTACATGGGAGAAACCGGAGGCCTAAGGTTGGGAGAGAAAGAGGGAGAGTGAAAGATTGCTCAAAGAAAAACTCCCTTCTCCTCCTTGCCATGGGCTATTTATAGGGAAAGTTAGGTAGATGGAGGGTGGAGATTATCAAAAGGAGATGGATGGCTGAGATTTAAGTGGAATATGATGCATGGGGAAGAGAAAAAGTAGGTGGGCACCCCCTTTCTTGGACTTTAGGCACCCCATTTCCCAAGGCTCATCATGTCTCTCCTTTATTTCAAACTTTGAATGTCCTTTTCCTCCTTTCCAAACTTAAAGTTTGGATTCCTCCTTTTCAAACTTTGAATTCAAATTTTGAACTTTCCTTTCCCTCCAACCAAAATAATTTGAATTCTTTATTTGACTTGGTCAAAATGGTGATGACCCTTTTGCCCCCGGCTTCTTTTGTAATTACCTTCGGTGTCCTACACACACATAATTATACTTTAGTCCATAAAAATTACCATAATGTGCACATAAATCTCAAATGCTCATGATTATGTAATGGAGAATTAATGCTCATGACCCTCAACTTTAATTTATTATTAAATAAGACAATTGAATTAATCAATTTACGTGAAAGCTCCAATTTAAATGCGGAGTTGAGGTTAACTATGAAATATGCATAATTGCCTAATTATATGCACATAAAATGGTGTTCATGCAATGAATTGTCATAAGAAATGGTCACTTATCACTTATGAACTAGAAACTCATAAAAAGAGAAAGAGAAGACAGAGTCGACGCTTCACGAAGCGGAGTCGACGCAAGATAGACGCGGTTTCAGAATAACCGCGATAGTCCAGACACGGTTAACGACTAGCCGTGTTGGGAAGAAGACAAGGCAGGTGGAGGCGAAGACAGGTAGACGGGGTTCCAAGCCAACTGCCGCCATCAGACGCGGTTGAAAATCGACCGCATTCTCCCACCACTATACGCTCGAACCGACAAAGCCCGAAAAGTAGACGCGGTTCATGACTGACCGCTTTAGAGGTCAAGAGACAAATACGGTTACTGGTGGACCGCGACTCGTCCTCCGATCTGAAAATCGTAGAATAGCACAAAAACCCAGTTTCCATGCCCCAATCACTCCTAAACGACGGGGAAACAATCCTAACGTCGATATCCACCTTCCACAAGCCGGAAGGGATCCATCCATGCATAAAATTGCAAGAAACGGGCGACTCCCACGAATCGACCCAAATCGAGTCACATGGACAAACATGCTCATACCGGCCCCAATTCACATCCAAACGCAGTAAAACTAGCGGGAAACGATTCCCAACATGCCAGGGGTTCAAATGAATCCATTTAAACTACAAACCGTCGCCCAGAACAGAGAAAACGGCTCACACCCCCTGAACATGTATTTCGCCCAAACATGACAAAACCCGCTCAAACTCACACCGTTCGGCTCAAAATCGCGAGAGGATGCAGGAAAAAAGTAGGGTATCCAACCCCCTACCTCCACCAAAGATCTCACACGCCGAAACAACCAAACCTCGTCGAAAATTATCACACAAACAACCCACGCCGGCTTTGAATCCACGAACAGGATCGCGCCAACGCCACGCTCCAATACTCGCGCCATCACGCCTCAGGTCAGCTCCACGCCATCGCCACCTTACCCAGCTCCACACCAGTCGCGCGCCCGAGGGAGAGGAGAAGAGAGGAGAGAGAACGGAGGGAGAGAAATGAGAGATCGTGAGGGAGGAGTGAGGAGAGAGGAAGGGTTAAGAAGAAAAGAAAATAGGAAAATTAGCAATTTTTCTAAAAATTTGATTTTCTGCATGAAATTTTGTAAATTCATAAAAATACAAAAAAAAATCATCTTTGTGATCCTCGGAACGAGCACAACGCACCTGTAGCGTCTTGGAGTCGCAAAACTCAACGGTTCACTCTCCATAGGTTCCGCAAGTTATACAAGGGAAAAATTCCAGTGGATCGTAAAACACGTTTCAGGACCCACAAAAGCGCTCTGAAAGTTATCCGATAATGATCTGAATAATCTAAGATATTACAGTCCTCCCCACTTCAAGGAATTTCGTTTTCGAAATTCAAGGAGCCAACAAGGGAACATGGAAGAACAAACCCAAACACTGGCCATGCTCTCTAAGCATCAGCCAAATCTCAACACAAAACACGATAACACAATTCTCGAAAAATATAATTCAAAGGGACACTGCCAGACCACAATCACAGGCACACGCTCCGGATCTCAAGGCACATCGATCCACAGAGCGACCATGGCACACAAAGGAACACAAGTCCGGCACCTCTTGTAGACACGCCGTTTTGACATTGCCGTGAGTAAATCTCATATTACACTATGATACCTCCAAGGTTGCCTTCACATTTTTAATTCCTTTGGTGATTTCCTATTTTTATGATTTTTTTTACAATTTTTTGAATTTTTTCGTGAGAAGTCTTTGACGTGTCAATATGGTTAGACGCCTCACTTTGACGTGTTAAGGACCCTAAACGCCTTCTTCAGAAGCCTCATGCAGCGCACACGCGGCGCCGCTTCAGCCATTTTTTTTAACGTTTTCGAATAAATCCAATCATAGAGACGTCTTGTAGACTAGACGCGCCATTCGAGAGTCACGGTTACCCGCCGAAACCACGCGTTTTCTCCACTGTCGACGGCTCTCGGCGGCGATTCGGTGGGTGAAAATAGGCGCGTCCAGGGTCCCGGACCCCTCAAAGAAATTAAAAAAATAATAAAAATATTGAGACGTCCATGTGGTTGGACGCCCCAAAGAAATAAAAAAATAAAAATAAAAAAAATAAAAAAAATGATAGTGAGGCGTCTAGGTTCCAGGACGCCTCACTCAGTTTTCCTCTATAAATAGAGGACCCCCTCTCTCGAAGGAAGGGGCTTCAGATCTGACAGAGGAAGGAGAGACTCTGTCGGATCCTATTTCTAACCCGTGGGTCTTTGCAGGGGGGTTATGCCGGCTTCTCGGGTGTCCGCGCTCGCAAGAGGAAGGCTAGCTCCGTCTATTCTGCTTCCACGTCATCCCTACGTTGCCGAAGCTCCGCCGGATCCCGTCATCGGCATCCTCAATAAGCCATTATCTCCCATTTTCTTTTGTCATTTCTGTCGCATGTATCATCCCATCATCTATCATCTCCTTTCATAAGAGAGATCCGTTTTTATGCACGTTTGCACGATCCCCCATTCACCATAGCATTTTCCTCCTACTCGTGTCCGAGAGGGGTTTAAAAACAACACAAACCAGGTGTGTGTCTTGCCACGATTTCATCATTCTTCCTCACAAGGAACTAATACTACACTGTCAGTTTTCTGATTCACTTGTTATCTGCATGTTCTCTCTTTTGCAAGGGTAACCAAGGAAAGTCCTCTTCATCGGTCGGCCGAAGGGAGAGGAAGAAGCAACCCGTCATCTCCTGCTCTTGAGGTAGGTGCAATCACCCTTTTTTTATTTTGGGGTCTCCGGCCCCTGGCGATCACATCATATTCTCGAGGCCACGGAGAGTCATTTCTCGCAATGATCGTTTAAATTTCTGTCATTTATATTCTGTGTTGTTCATATCTGTTATATTCTCGAGGCCGCGGCGAGTCATTTCCCGCAATGGCTGTTTAAATTTCTATCACTTATATGCTGTGTTGTTCATATCTGTTATATTCTCGAGGCCGCGGCGAGTCATTTCCCGCAATGGCCGTTTAAATTTCCGTCACTTACATTTTGTGCTTTTTACATCTGCCATATCTTCGAGGCAGCGGTGAGTTACTTCCCACAATGGCCGTTTAAATTTCAATTACTGTCATTTAAATTATGCACTATTCCCATCCCCCGAGGTCGCGAAGAGTCATTTTCCGCTATGGCCGTTTAATCTCCATATCTTGTTACGTTGTATCTGTTCTGCACACCCCGCCGGAGCAATCTCCCGTGGTGGTCCCTCCTCTTCTCTCTTTTTCTGTGTCGCAGTAAAACGAGCCAACGCGCTCCGCTTCGCCTCCTCCGGCATTCCGCGTGACGTCGCTCACATCTTGGCGATCACGGTGGGACTTCTTTCGCTTTCCCTCGGTTACCCTTGCAATTTCAGCACCGCCGTGTGCTCCTCCACCCTTGCGCCCTCGCGCGCTCCAGTTGTGCTCACGGTAGCACTTTCAGATCTTATCCCTCGTGCACCTCGTGCACTTCACTCCTAATCCCTTGTAATTCATTAGGTGTTGATTATATCTTTGTTATCTCTATTGTTTTCTTATGTTCTGTATATCTTTTCAGCACTTCATTGCATACATCCACCCCCTTTTTTATTATGTTTATTTCTTTTCTAAGGATCACCCTCTCTCGGTGAAGGAAGGACTCTCCGTTCGGAAATTCCTCTCGACGGACTAGGATCTTCTCCACCGGGACCTCCGTAAGTCCCCGACAGCGAAGGATTCCCTCTTCATTAACTGAGCTGGTTGTACCATTGAAGTTCCCTAGAGTTAGTCGACCCATTCGTGGTGAGACGAGAGACCCTAGTTGATGCGGGACGGACACGCGACTTGGGACTCTAGCTCGCGATCGTCCCTATGCGAGGGAAGACGTGGACCGTGCGCGGTTGAGAAACCGACGGTGAGTCTCGGGTATCGGCCTTTTCGCGTTAACTCGGATCGAGTCACGGGACGGTACACTCAATCTCGCTCTCTCGCAGCGGTGATAATAGAATAACAAGCTAGAAACCTACACTCGCAGCGGCATTCAAAGTTATACAAGATAATCAAATGCGATAAAGAGTGGGGAGCGAGTGTACCTCCACGCTCCGGGCGTGGGGAAGACGTTCCCGGCCAGTTACGGTAACTCCCTGTAACAACAGTTAAAAAATTTAATTAGAGCAGTAATTCCATTACCCACTCCACGCAGGGAGGTAAAGGGCTACAAGTGGGGCCCGGGAGGACCGACCCTGGGTTGACGGATAGCAATCTGGAGGTGCGTATGGCACGAACTCGGCCTGCTGGTCCGACTCGGCACTATTGCAACTCGGTGCTGCGCCAACTCGGTTGCTGACTCGGTGGACAGCAAGGTGCGGATTTCAAAGGAACGCTGCCTTCCTGGGATCTTCTGAAGGCGCCGCTTGGCTGGGACGGTGGCAGGATGTCCTTGATCAACTCCCTGAAGGGGCGACTCCTGAAGTTGACTTTCATATTTATTTCTGAATTTTCTCTCGGACTGAGTTGTGCTGGCTGAATTCGAATCTGCTCTGCACACCTTCACGAAAAGAATTTCTACGACCAGATCCGATGTCGAATTGATGCACAAGAGGTACCGATGGATAGAGGACTCAGAGATCTACAACATATATTTTTGGTGGCTCCATCCACAAAACAGATTAAAATTAAAAATGACTACAAACTACCTTTTTTTTTCTGACCCGGACTGACAGACACACAGGGCAGAGATGAACCTGCCTGAATTAGACCTTTGGACCGAGGGCTAAATGATTTTTGTTGACTCAACGAACATTATGGTGGAATGGGGTATACGTGGGGAACACTAGACAATTTTTGTGGATTTTCTAAAATTTTGTAAGTAGGTGGGAAAATACAACAAGGAGACTATGTCCCGTAGATCTGCAAAAAGCCAGATTACTGAGAGGACAAACAAAAATACGGGGAAAATATCAAATGGACTCCAAATGACACGAAATTTTAACTGGAGGTTAGGGTAGATGGACAGAACAAACCCTCAAAATTAGGGCACAAT